>JANAVB010034619.1:10703873-10731373 GCA_029216955.1 Iris pallida
ATATATATATATATATAGATAGATATATATATATATTATTTTTTATATATATACTATATAAGTATATATATGTAGTAAATATAGCAAGGTATATATATATATCTATATATATATATATATATAATATATATATATATATATATATATATATATCTAAATATATATATATATATATATATATATATAAGATATATTTTAAAAATATATAATATAATATATATTATCTATATGTTAGTATAAAATTGATATAATATATATATATAATATATATATATATATATATTATATATATATATATATATATATATATATATATATGAAACAAAAAATCTAAATAATACCTGAAAATAAAATAAAAATCTAAAAATATTTAAACCTATTGCAGCATATTCTAGTATAAAGTATAGTACATATATTTTAGAAATCCTTTTCTAAGAAATTTACAAATAACCAAAATATGATATTATTAATAATAATAATATATAATAATAATAATAAAAATAATAGAGGTATAATAAATTGGGCAACCACACATTACTACTCTTATTATTATTATTATTATTATTATTATTATTATTATAAGCAATACTAAATTTTCAAATCCTTTAAAAAATAAAATAAATAATTATTAAAAATGGAAAATATAGCCAGAATATAACTTTAATAAATTGTAAACAACTAAATATTAAAATAAATAAATATAGATAGGTCTATACCCAATATACTAGTCATGACACATGAGTGCACTACCCATGCCATACTTTCTAGTCAACCTATACAACAAAACTTAACCATGACTACGACTATATCTATAAAAATATTATTTTTTAAAATATGAAAAACTCAAAATATTATTTTAAGCAAAATATAGAATAAAAAGATTCTCTAAAAATTTGGGGGTTTACACGGTAGTATGACTAACTTAAGTGCTACCACGAGTTCGCAATCTTTTGTGAAATTGGACCTACATGGGCCACCATAAAAACTTGTCATTTTCCGCTCCCAGATAACCGAGTACGAGTATGTGGTCAAGTCCAACCTACGTTGTGGTATTGGCGGTGGAACGCTCTCTAATAACACATAATAAATCCTCCACGTATACAAGTGATAATGGATACAAAACATACTCAGCCATAACACAAATTAAGAAGATAAGAGTATGATATATAATAAAATAATAATAACCAAATCCAATAGTAGAGAGACTAAATCCAGAATAATAATGTAGTCCATCCTGAGACAAATCCGGTCCAACTATGAAAGCGAGACTAAAACATACTAAAATGTAAATTTAGATCCCTCCAGAGATAGATCATGACTCTTGAGTCTCGGTGCCAACATCGTCAACACCATCCTTTGATAGTCCATAATAAAAAGAATAGAGATAATCATCATCCTCTCCTATATATCAATGATCCAGTCAAGAAAGGAGCAAAGTACAACCGTATTACATTTAATGTAATCAACACAAAATAAGCTAGAATGGTAAGAAACAATAATATTAAAGGACATGTTAAAACTAGTAGGATATGAACTATATGAGAACAATAATCATGAATAAGTAAGCTACTAGAAAAGAAACATGTAAATAAAAGAACTGGATAATGATCATGAACAATGGAAATAGACTGTGCATATGAAATACCTTTCGATACGTGAACGGCTGGACTAATACGACACATCATATAAACGACTATCCATATTTTAAGGTACGACTAACCCATATATGAAGTGTATGACTTAGCTATCCACATTAAACATAATTAGGCTTGTTCACATACCTGCCGAGTATTTACCCTCTCGAATCACTAAAAATAATAACAGTCAATGATATAATAAGTCTATCATGTCACCATCGTGTCTCAATTGGATATCAAACGAAAACACAATAAAGAAAGTATTATAATTAAAATATAATACAATATTGTACTTGCCTAAACACCTGAACAAACCGTTTTCACAAGTCGAGGATGAAAGAAACTTTGACCTAGAAGCTATCAACCTATATCACACCATCGTACCACGTATCGTGCACGAAAACCACAAGTCAATTCTAAGATTCTAATTCTAAAATTATGGAATAAATGGCTAATGGGTTAACCTATCTAATATTATTTAATTCAGAAATAAATTACTTAAAAATCTAATTTAAACTAATAATAATCTGAAATATAATTTAAATAAGAAATTTTGGCCATAGAAAGTCATGGTTCCGAATTTTGGAATCCATGGTACGCAAATTGAGACATATCATTGATTAACTAGTCAAACTTTATGAACTCAGTGATTTGAGGGTGCATCTTGGTAGATTCTAGTGCCACAAGTGCACTCACTACAAGAAAAATACCCTTTTATGTCGGGTAAAAACTGTCATATGTGACATTTTATGACAGTTTTTTTTACATCGACAACCGTGATGAAAACGGGTGTTATAAATGTATATAATAACCGTTATGAATAGGTATATCTTATCTAACATTTTCTGTTTGGAATCGATATAAATAGTTATAGTATATATAACAAAATTTTATAAACCGACATTAAAGACAGGATTATATATAACAATCAAATATTCAATCGAGATTAAAGTCCCATTATGTAAAAAAAAAGTGATAACTAACATATATTCATAACGTTTTGTAAACGATTTAGCAATGAAAGAAGTCATAAAACGTCATGTATAGGACATATATACATAACGGTTTTAGCCATATATAATCTGTGAAAACTTATAAATCAATGCGTTATAAAAGCAATGACCAACATGAATTTCCAGAACATCCAAAATTTCCAGAACGATACAAATACTATAACATTTGAAACATTTCATTCATATTTTCCTGTTCCAAATATCGTACCATCTTAATTACATTCCAAATATCGTACCATCTTAATTATATATATCTATTTCTTTTTAGCCTTTGCTTAACATATCGTCATCTTAACTATTCATTTCAAAAACAATTCCCTTTCAAGCTTTTGCCTAACCAACATATCACAAAATTTTAAATTATATATATCTTCTTTCCTTTTTAGCACACCAGGCCTCAAAATATTTCTTCTGCATTCACCAACACAAATGACTCCTTCAAAAGACGGTCGATAGGAGCAACTTGAGAATCCACGATTCTACAACCAACAAATAAATAAAGGTACAAATAAGATACTTCAAAGTTGAAGTCAGATGAATCTTATACCTGACCAAACTAGGTTGGCTAAAGCCCAAAAAATTCCAGTTATCCCACCAAAAAGAAACCAAAGTGAAACCCTTTATACCATCTGCAGATGCACAATCAGACAATAACAATTATATGCGCAAATTAATAAAATAAATATAAGTAGAATATAATCCAGTAGTTATATGCAGCAGCAATTATATCCACAAATTAATAATGTGTCTTTAATGTTGAAAATATATGAGGAGAAACTTCCTCATAATCTAGGACTGAATTTGACTACTTAAACTTCCTAAATATAATTCTCTCAAGATTGGAGCATGTGAAACATAACCAGCAGTATGTAGTAAGAGCACAAACCAAGTACTGACCACCTGCACTTAGACTCACAAACTCTAAACCACAGGCCACCTCCAGTTATCCCTCTAACACTCATACTGCTGGACACTTAAATCCAACAAATTCCTCCATGCCACATGCACTTAGACTCTGAATCACAGGCCACCTCCAGTATGTAGTAAGAGCCAAACATAGGCCTGAACAGACCTAGGCTATGTCCACAACAGGTCATGCTTGCTCGATGGCGAAATGACCAAGGCTTACTAGAAATAGGCCAATTGGTCATGTGAAACGTCAACATTGTTACCTAACTACTAGGCAGAACAGGAAAGTATCAACTGATACTTCACTGATACCAAGTATACAGGCAATTCAAACTGAAAGCATGCAGAATACATTTGGGTATTTGAAACAAGTAATGTACGAAGTGATACATTTGGGTATTTGAACAAGTAATGGGCTGGACAGGATTTGCAGTGAGCTAAGGAGTGTGGACCATAATTAAATGCATGGAAGTAATATGCAGGAAATGAATTCCATTTTTTTATCCACGATTTAGGAGGCTCAGATCGACAAAAGAAAGAAAGAATTGATAAGAGGCTCAGATCGACAAACGTCTCCAGGAACATTCCGCGCCATCATAAGATGGTAGAGATTCACTGAATGAGAATTCTCATTGTTGTCATTATCCCATTTTTATAGATATTTTTGATAAAAAAGAATGAAATAAAGAGAGATTCCATCAGAATGTGGATTTTGAAATCACGTACATCTTACCAAACTGGCTGCAGCTTAGCCACCACGACAGTGGAAGACAGAAAAATGAAAGCTAAAAATCCAATAAATAAGTACAACTTAAATGAAAATTAACAATCTGCAAGAATCATCATCGCCTCTTTTAAAAATAGATAGCACATATCAAAATCTCAATAAGAGAAAGGATTAAGTCACGAAGGGACAGGAGGAAATGTAGTGCCCCGTTCTCCGTCCACGGGGTGCGCGAGAAAGGAACACTGTTGCCATCGATTCGGTCGGAACCGATAGGTCGGGATCGATTGAATCGGTCGAACGGGAACGGTTGAATTATGATCCATTCCCCGTTATGGAATGGCTTCTTCGGAACCAAGTCCCATATTCAGCGGGTTGCGCCTCAAGGATTGACTCTGCGGCTGAGTCGAGAGAGACCTCCCGTTGCTCTGTTTTTTTACGACGCTTGCGTTGGTTTTGACTTTGGTTTTCTGAATGCGTTTTCATGAATGTTTTTGATGGTTTTCATGGCTTGCATTTCGAACTCGTGTTTCCTATCGAACTTCTTACATAATACAGTGTTCTAATCGGTTGCTTGTGCGATTTCAGGTAATCGCATAGGCGACGTCTAGCGCGGCCAACAAGTCTCTCGCCTCAAGCAAAATTCAAGGTGAGTGACTGACCTCCTTCGTCTCGACCCTCTATTTAAAATGAGAACTCGGGTAACTATATCAAATTTGAATGATTCACTTGAAAAATACAAGTCCTATGTTCTAGAAGAGAAAAGATGAGACATTTAGAAAAAAGATAGAATTATTTCAGGTCTGCAAAACAACCAAGTAAATGAATCGATTACATAACAAGCCCCAAGGATACCCTAAAATATACCTTGTTAACTTAATACGGTCATGGACAACTTGTCGACAAGGGCGATGGTTTTTTTGAGCGGCAACCCGGGGCCACGGGACCGACTCGGCCTAGGAAGAAATAGGTTATAGTCGAACTGGGTAATATGCAAACGGTAACACGGGGAATTGCATCAGAGCTCGCTACTTGTGTTGTAAGGGTCCCGTTTACCAGGCTATGTCCAGGATGGCTAGTTAATGCCAGTGACCTCCACATTATACACTTGATATAAATTGTTATCAACTAACAAGGAAGGTGATGGTAAGTTTTACGTTGCACGGCGCGCTCTGCCGAGGAAAATTCTAGTATAACTTACTTGGTTTACGTTTCGTCAAATTCTTTACATGAAAATAACTAGGATGGCTAGAAAGATCACTAAAAGCAAGTCGTATGATTTTTATCTAAATTCTTGAACCAAATGAGAGCCTGGAAATTAATTAGTCACTCTCTAGTATATGTTGATTGTACTAATCCTCGCTCTCTCTACAGGTACGATAAATCGGGAGGAGTGTGCCACGTGAAGGGAGGCAACGCTCGTGTGTTTTGAAGCTTCGTTCGTGCGGTCGAAGCCTAGATCAAATCTCTTTGAAGACTCCGTTGTTGAAGACCATAAGATAGATGGAGCGATTTTCCACCATCCCAGGTGGTTTTGTGATGCTGGTTGTATGATCATTGGATGAAATGTATGGAACGGCTATCTCATCGACGTTTATTTTGTAATGGAGTTAGTTTGTAAAAAGCCCGCGCGACACCTTTGTATCGAGTCTGTAAGTGATGTTCATTAGCAATAAAGCTTAAGTTTCCTTCTTTATAATGTGTGTTCAATTTACTCTGCGCATTCTTTTGTTGTTGTGTTTCGGATAACCTTATGACTATGCCTCGTGCGATCGTAATTTAGGTTCGTACGGCATCACGCCCGGGGGATGACTATCGCTTCTACAGAATCGGGGCGTGACATAATAGTATCAGAGCACGGCTTTATGTCCTTTGGCCTTTCGTTTGAGTCTTGAACCTTTGACCTTGTGTCGATGAGATGAGTTGTTCCATACAGCGAGTCCGTAATATCTTCTGAGACTAATACGAGTTGCCTTCTAAATCCCAGAGGTCTAAGAAACCGCGGGCGGGAACGAAGATAGTGCTTCGAGTGACTCGAGCAGCTCAGGGGCACAACCCTTAAACATCCTTATGGATCCCATGGAGCGGATGATGCGCATGTTGGAAGGACAACAGCGGCAGGCCGAAGCAAATCAGTGTCTGAACGAACAATATCGACAGCACATTGAAGAGCAGCAGAGACAAGCTGTGGCACGACAAACTCAGTTCGAGGCCCGATTCGATGCGCAGTTCAAGTTACAGCAGAAGCAGCTTGATACTCTTCAGCAAATCGTCCAAACGGTTGTGGCCAACGAAAATTCTACGACGACTCATACTGCAGCCGAGCCTGCGGTTCGACCGATTCAAATCGAGCCGGAGGCACCCGAGAATTCACCCGCGACACCAAGAAGCTCCAACTTTGAGGTGTCAAAATTCACAAAAAATTGCCGTACTTCTTTCTGCGGTACTGAAGACCCTTCTTTGGTGATCGATTGGTTGGAGGAGTTGGAAGACCGGTTCGAGCTTCTGGGCGTCGATGAGTCCAAGAAAGTCGCATGCGCTCAACTTCTACTCTGATTGAACGCGTACGACTGGTGGGCCGTACAAAAGTGAGTGATCAGATACGACAATAAGACAACGACAATCTCTTGGGCCACCTTTCGAAAGGCGTTCGAGATCGAGTACCTCACTGCAGCCATTCGACAAGACAAAGAAAATGAATTTATGCAGCTGAAACAAGGGAACAAGACGGTGAGGCAGCACAGTAGAATTCAATAAGTTAGCCAAATTCGCTGGAGTATTCTTGCCAACAATAGAGAGTCGTGCTCGACGGTTCGAAGTGGGACTGCGGCCCTCCATCTCGGCTATGTTTTAGTTTTCGAATACAAGATAATGGACGAGTCCATGAATCATGCTCTCCGCTTTGAACGCCAATATCCCCCAGAAGCTGTCGGTGCTGTGCATACATACAATCACAAATGCCCTAGCCATGCGGGAGAATACAATACGACCAAGCATCCAAACAATAGGCAACAAAGTGGACATCAAGGGCGTAATCCACGACCTTACTGCATCCGATATCACCATATCGGTCACACTATCATCGATTGTCGGATACCAGAGGGTGGATGCTGGAACTGTGGCAAAATGGGCCACGTTCGTGCTGATTGTTCGACCAGAAGGCCCAACCCAATGGCGCCCCAACAACAGCAATATCGTCCAGGAAACCAGGGTCCAACGACTCGAGCCCATTAACCCGTACCGTAAAATGGCCAAGATCGTCGCACCAATGCCCAGGGCTGCGTCTACGCCATGACTCGAGATAAAGTGTTTGCATCAGATACAGTAGTGTCAGGTATACTAAATTTCAATAATGTGCCTGCTCGTGTGTTATTCGATTCAGGCGCTTCACATAGTTTTGTATCGGCGGACTTTGCCGTCGAACACAAATTTCCTATAATATCATTAGATCTTGATCTTAGCGTAAATACCCCTTCGAGCGTACCACTACTCACGAATTTAGCCTGTGGCGACGGGATCATCTATATTGGGTCAAAAGATCGATCTTGATGCGATAGTTCTAGATATGAAGGACTTCGACATCATACTGGCTATGGATTGGCTCGATCCTTGCAACGCTACCATCGATTGAACAGGAAAGAAGGTCACCTTTTGCATACCTGGAGTGCTCGAATTCTGCTATACGTGTGGTGAAGTATCGTCGACCTGCATGGTGATCTCGACAATTTCTGCTCGAAAGCTGCTTCATTCCGGGTGCGAAGGCTACTTAGCGTTAGTTCGTGACATGAGACATGATGGTGCAAACGTGGGTCAGACATACGTTATGGCAGAATTCCCAGACGTGTTCCCGGACGAGCTACCCGGTATGCCATCCGATCAAGAAATAGAGTTCACTATCGACACATTCCTTGACACCCGGCCGATCTCGAAAGCTCCATACAGAATGGCCCCTGCAAAATTGAAAGAACTGAAGGCACAACTACATAAATTACTTGATAAAGGGTTTATCCATCCGAGTGTCTCGCCGTGGGGTACGCCCGTGCTATTTGTGAAAAATAAGGATGGATCGATGCGGCTCTGTATCGACTATCGGGAATTGAATAAGGCCACCGTCCAGAACAAATACCCCATGTCCCGCATCGACGACTTATTTGACCAGTTCCAAGGTGCAACGGTGTTTTCGAAGATTGATCTGCGATCAGGTTATCACCAACTCAAAGTCAAGCCAGATGACATGCCGAAGTCTGCCTTCCGCACTCGTTATGGCCACTACGAGTTCTTGGTAATGCCGTTCGGTCTGACAAACGTCCCTACCGTCTTCGTGGATCTGATGAATCTGGTGTTCCGTCCGTTCGTTGACAAATTCGTAGTAGTCTTCATTGACGACATCCTCGTCTACTCGAAGGATCGAGCGCAACATGCAGAATACCTGCGGACGGTACTCCAAACACTTCGAGAGAATCAGTTATATGCGAAGAGGAGCAAGTGCAAATTTTGGCTGAATATCGTCTCATTTTTCGGGCACATCATCTCCGTCGCGGGCATCTCCGTAGATCCGAAGAAAGTTGAGACAGTTGCTGATTAGAAACGGTCTGCATCAGTTAACAAAATTCGAAGCTTCCTAGGCTTGGCGGGATACTACCGACACTTCGTGAAGGACTTCACAAAGATTGCATCGCCGTTGACTCACCTCACTCAAAAATGAGTCGCATTCGAGTGGTCAGACGACTGTGAAGCTTCCTTCCAAGAGCTCAAACAATGGCTCATTTCGGCCCCGATACTTGCTTTTTCTGAAGGGACTGAGGGATTTCAAATCTTCAGCGATACTTCTGGCCAGGGCTTGGGGTGTGTGCTCATGTAGCAGAATAAGGTGATATCTTTTGCTTCCCGGCAGTTAAAGCCGTACGAGAAGAACTACCCCATGCACGACCTAGAACTAGCGGTAATTGTGTTCGCATTAAATCTGTGGCGTCACTATCTTTATGGCGTGGCGTGCAGGATTTATACGGACCACAAAAGCCTCATGTATCTTTTCACCTAGAAAGTACTGAATTTACGGCAGAGGCGATGGCTTGAACTGATCAAAGACTACGACTTATCAATCGACTATACGCCGAGCAAAGGAAATGTTGTAGCGGATGCGCTGAGCCGGAAGTACTTAGCTTCGTTATGCATCAATAGTCGACTGCTGCGTGACTTGGAAGGAATGGGCATTGAACTCTGAGTTCGTTTTAGAGATGTGAAACTGGCGCAACTGCGGTTGGAACCGAGCCTATTGGAGAGAATCAAGTCTGCTCAGAAGGATGATCCATACCTGAAGAAGATGTAGAAGCTGATATCGACAGGAAAATTGTTCGACATTGCAGAGGACGAGTCGGAAGTGTTGCGAGTAAAGGGTCGGCTATGCATTCCGGATGACGCAGAACTTAGAAAGGAGATAATGTCGGAGGCGCATTATGCAAAATATTCTTTGCATCCTGGTAGCACCAAGATGTATAAGGACCTCCACGTTATCTTTTGGTGGCATGGCATGAAGAGTGACGTAGTGCTCTTTGTGTCGAAGTGTATGGCCTGTCAGCAAGTTAAAACCGAGCACCAACAACCGGGCGGGGAGATGCAGAACCTTGCCATTCCAGAGTGGAAGTGGAATCATGTCACTATGGACTTTGTTGTTGGCTTATCGAGGATGCCACGAGAAAATGACGCCATCTGGGTCATCGTCGATCGACTAACCAAGTCAGCGTACTTCATAGCCATTAAAGTTACTTGAAGCGTCGACCGCCTTGCTCAGATATACCTTGATGAAATAGTTCGACTGCACGGGGTCCCAGTATCTATCGTCTCGGATCGGGATGGACGGTTCGTGGCACGCTTCTGGGGTAGTCGTCATTCAGCGTTGGAGACCAAGTTGAAGTTTAGCTCAGCTTATCATCCTCAGACTGACAGCCAAACAGAGCGGGTGAACCAGATTCTCGAGGACATGTTACAACTCTATGCGATCGACTTGAAGTGAAATTGGGACGTTCATCTACCATGGTCGAGTTTGCATACAACAACAGCTATCAATCCAACATCCAAATGGTGCCGTATGAAGCTTTGTACGATCGGAAGTGCAGATCGCCCATTTACTGGAATGAAGTCGAGGAATGGCAGATACTTGGCCTGGAACTGGTGGAACAGACTGTGCAGAAGGTCAAGTTGATACGGGAGAGATTGAGAATAGCACAAAGTCGACAAAAAAGTTATGCCAACACGCACCGACGCCCTATCGAGTTCTCGGAAGGCGACCATGTATTTCTGAAAGTAATGTCCATGCGTGGAGTTACCAGATTCGGCACGAAAGGAAAGTTGAGCCCAAGATTTGTTGGTTCGTTCGAAATATTGAAGCAAGTCGCCCCAGTAGCTTACCAAATCGCTTTGCCGCCTGCATTGTCGGAGGTACACAATGTCTTTCACGTTTCACAGTTGCGAAAGTACGTGCACGATCCGAGCCATGTGGTAGATTTTGGTCAGCTAGATCTGAAGGCGGACTTGTCATATGTCGAAGAGACTGTGCAAATCTTGGAGCACAAAGATAAACTTCTCCGCAATCGTGCTATTCCTCTCGTCCGCATCCTCTGGAGAAACCATTCGATCGAAGAGTCGACGTAGGAGCTTGAGTCAAAAATAAAGAAAAAATTTCCTTCATTGTTCTCGTAGAGGTAGATTCTATTCTTAAGTTTCGAGAACGAAATTTTTTCTTAGTTGGTTATGGTGTAGTGCCCTGTCCCTACATCATGCCCCATTCTTCGTCCACGAGGTACACCAGAAAGGAACACTGTCGCCATCGATTCGGTCGGAACCGATAGGTCGGGATCAATCGAATCGGTAGAATGGAAACGGCTGAATTAAGATCCATTCCCCGTTATGGAATGGCTTCTTCGGAACCAAGTCCCATATTCAGCGGGTTGTACCTCAAGGATTGACTCTGTGGCTGAGTCGGGAGAGACCTCCCGTTGCTCTGTTTTTTATGCCGCTTGCGTTGGTTTTGACTTTGGTTTTCTGAATGCGTTTTCGTGAATATTTTTGATGGTTTTCATGGCTTGCATTTCAAACTCGTATTTCCTATCGAACTTCTTGCATAATACAGTGTTATAATCGGTTGCTTGTGCGATTTTAGGTAATTGTGTAGGCGACGTCTAGCGCGGCCAACAAGTCTCTCGCGTTAAGCAAAACTCAAGGTGAGTGACTGACCTCCTTCGTCTCGACCCTCTATTTCAAATGAGAACTCGGGTAACGATATCAAATTTGAATGATTCGTTTGAAAAATACAAGTCCTATGTTCTAGAAGAGAAAAGATGAGATGTTTAGAAAAGAGATATAATTATTTTAGGTCTGCAAAACAACCAAGTAAATGAATCGATTACATAACAAGCCCCAACGATATCCTAAAATATACCTTGTTAACTTAACATGGTCATGGACAACTTGTCGACAAGGGCGATGGTTCCTTCGAGCGGCAACCCGGGGCTACGGGACCGACTCGGCCTAGGAAGAAACAAGTTATAGCCGAGCTGGATAATAGGCAAACGGTAACATGGAGACTTGCATCGGAGCTCGCTACTTGCGTTGCAAGGGTCCCGTTTACCAGGCTATGTCCAGGATGGCTAGTTAATGCCAGTGAACTCCACATTATACAGTTGATATAAATTGTTATCAACTAACAGGGAAGGTGATGGTAAGTTTTATGTTGTACGGCACGCTCTGCCGAGGGAAATTCTGGTGTAACTTACTTGGTTTACGTTTCGTCAAATACTTCGCATGAAAATAACTAGGATGGCTAGAAAGATCACTAAAAGCAAGTTGTATGATTTTTATCTAAATTCTTGAACCAAATGAGAGCCTGGAAATTAATTAGTCACTCGCCAGTACATGTTGATTGTACTGATCCTCTCTCTCTCTACAGGTGCGATAAATCGGGAGGAGCATGCCGCGTGAAGGGAGGCAATGCTCGTGTATTTTGAAGCTTCGTCCGTACGGTCGAAGCCTAGATCAAATCTCTTTTGAAGACTCCGCTGTTGAAGACCAGAAGACAGATGGAGCGACTTTCCAACATCCTAGGTGGTTTTGTAATGCTGGTTGTATGATCAATGGATGAAATGTATGGAACGACTATCTCATCGACGTTTATTTTGTAATGGAGTCTGTTTGTAAAAAGCTTGCACGGCGCCTTTGTATCGAGTCTGTAAAGTGATGTTCATTTTCAATAAAGCTTAAGGAACAAGGCATCTAGATTATCTTTCAAATCAATAAATGCTGTAAGTACTTCTAGACCTCTGTAATTATTACATATGGACTAATTTGGACCAAATATAGTGATTATGGAGAAGAATTCGATAACCATGAGTTTAAATCTTTTTGTGATTCAAATGGGCTATCACATGAATTCTCTTGTCCTAGAACTCCTTAATAGAATAGCATTATGGAGAGTAAGAATAGAACTCTTGGCGATATGGCTAGAGTAATGCTAAACCAACATAATCTTCTAAAATATTTTTTGGGCAGAAGCTGTCTATACAACATGCCATGTTTTAAATAGAGTTCTTATTAGACCTATCTCTAAAAAGACTCCTTATGAATTGTGGTTTAATAGAACTCATAACATCAGCCATTTCAAGGTCTTTGGTTGTAGATGTTTTATTTTAAATACAAAAGAAAATTTGGGAAAATTTGATGAAAAAGCTTATGAAGGCAATTTCTTGGGGTATACGGCAAAGAGCAAAGGATAGAGGGTATTCAACAGGAGATCAATGGTTGTTGAAGAGTCAATAAATGTCACATTCGATGAGCTGAATAGTCAACACAATGACGATAGTGACAATAAAGAAAAGAAAACTCCCTCCAACAGAAAATCAGAAGATACACTATCCTCGTCCTACCTGGAAAGTCTATCGAAACGATTGCGGTTTACGCCATCTCATCCAGAAGAACTGGTAATAGGTGATATATCAAAAGGTGTAAGTACTCGCTCAAGCATAAGAGAGATAGTTGCTAATGTTGCATTCTAAAACCCTCTATTTTCAAAAGCAATTAAAATAATTAAATAATTATAAATGTTAGCTAAGGCAATTTATGAACAAATTATAAGTATATGAATAATAATAATAACTAATAATGACAATGAATTATATATATATATATATAAATATATATATGAAAATATATATGAAAAAAAAATGAAAATATATATATGAGTATTTATGAAAATATATATGAGTATATATATATACATAAGGGAAATTTTAGGAGTTATAATTGGTCAAATTATATATATACGTGAATATGTGAAGATATATACATGTATGCATATATATATATATATATATATATATATATATATATATATATATATATATATATATATATATATATATATATATATATATATTGTTGAGAAGAAATTAAATTAGAAAATAAATAAGAACAATATTTAAAAAGATAAAAGAAAAGAAAAAGAATTAGAAAAAGAAAAGGAAAAAAGAAAAATAAAAAGTTATACTGTAGCTGCGCTACAGTACCCGCGGTGGGCCGACCCCCCCAGCCGAGTACTGTGCTCGTGAACAGAATTTTTTCGTGAGATTCAAAAATCTAAAACATATCCAATTCTTCATCAAATTGATCCAAATCTTTTCCTATAAAAACCTATATGGATTCTCTTCCAGATTGACCCAATTCCAAATAAAAAAACTTAATCAAAACCTAGCTAATTTCAATTTAAATCCCATATACTCCATAAAATCAAAAATTTGATTTCTTTAAAAATTCTTCCTCGATTCTCCACGAAACTTCAATTCCCTACACCCAAGCCTTGCTGAGGTCCATACGCAGCTACCCCGCCCCCTGCACCTCGTCGGAGAACAGAGAAAAACCAAGCCGCGAAACAGAACACCCTATTTCAAAAATACCGCAAGGTACCCATCTTCTCGATCTGATTTCTTCATGCACGTTCCTTCGTTTTCACTTCTACAAATTTCTATGTGAAGCTCACATGACCCTCTTCCAGATCCTTCAGATGGATTTCAAAACAACCCACTAACTTGCTCAAAAAATCGAGACGAAGCTAGCAAAAAACCTGTTTTCTGTAGTATTAAAAACTGTTTTAAAATGACAACTTGGAAGCCAATTTGCGACCTGTACATTAGGGATTGGTAGAAACTAATTAAAGACTGTCAAAGATAACATAACCGAGATTACAGCGCACCTGTTCAAACTATATTTCGTTAAATGTACAGAAAGTTATGAGTTGTTGAAGTTGACAGAAAAACTATTTCTAAAATATAAAAAATTCATAAAAACTATCCAATACGGCGTGCGTCATGACAAATCGGGCGACGTGGTCACGCGCTATACGCATCGAAAGACGCGTTTGGATGTTGCCGACGTGTGGGAACTGACAGAACTCAGTTTCGTCGTGTGTGCGCAACGAAATCAGGCGTACCCGTCGAGATACCTCCGTATCCTCGTTTTGCAAACTTGGCCATAACTATATGTACATTCGTCGTATTGAGACGAAACTTGTGCCAACAGGATCAAATCGAAATTCTGGTCGTGTATGCCATGTTTGGTCCGATTCTGAGAAGGTCGACCGAAATACCTAATTGGTGGGCTAATTGTACACGACCCGTCGGAATCCAACATTGGACATACGGTTGGGTTCGTCTCCTCAAACCGGATTCGTAGACATGTAGTTTGACGACTTTAGAGACTGTAGACATTGGCACGCATTTCGGTACAAAACGGGTCCAACGGTGGACATTATTTTGACCCAAAATTACGATTTGATCCTGATCTGCTGGCCTCTGGCATTCGATGAATGTTATGCTTTGTCGTCCCTGGTATCCTGGTGGGACCATACCTGAGTTTTCTGCAGCCAGAGTGCCCATGCGTCGAAGGTTTGTTCTTAACTGCATTATCACTATAGAACTGGTAGGCACCCTATTGCATACATGCCTTTCTTCTCTATTATATATCACAGTTTATATGGCATGGTATTTTCTTGTATCTTGTTACGTCCCTCTGAGGACCTGGTTATCTCTCCAGGATTAGACGACTTCCTGCAGGAGTATGGAACGACTCTGGATCCATCCTACATTGATGACGAGGCATCTCCCGCGGACTTCTAGCTTATTGATTTCCTTTAGACATTTTAGTGGAAATTTTTACATCTCTTTTCTTTCTATTTTACGGAGGTTGGACTTCGATCATTGTGACTATTTTTCATAGCTATTTGGAGTGGGTATGTCCATTGTGACTATTCTGTGCTGAGCTGTGATGAGATTAGATACTTAAATTCTGGCCTGTAATTTTATTATATATACAACTTATGTACATATACGAGGATTCCATATATTGGAGTATTCTTCGTATATGTGCAGCTGGCATGTTTGCGTACTTGGTCCTAAGTATTTTGGGACTGGGTGTTATATGCATTTATTTCCAAAGTAGAACCTAAAATATTTTAGAAGCTTTTAATGATGAATTTTGGATTTCTGCAATACAAGAGGAACTAAACCAACTTGAACGAAATCAAGTTTGAGAACTCATTCCCAAACCTATTGATCATCGATCATTGGTACCAAGTGGGTGTTCCGAAATAAATTAGATGAGAATGGTTCAGTCATACACAACAAAGCACGTCTAGTAGCTCAAGGCTATAATCAAGAAGACGGTGACGCCATATCAGCCAGGTCAGTCACAGCCTACCTCGACCCCGTCGACGGTGCATCAAGAGACACAAGCACCCCCAGTTAGCCAAGCCGGACAGACCACGACTGTGCCACCAGGAGGGAATATACCACCACCACCGCCACTATTCCCTCAACAGTTTCTGCCACAGTCGGGACCTCAGATGCCTCCGCCACCGACTGATGGGAGCCCTACTTCCCAGTTTATGTATACCATAATGCAGGCTCAGTGGCAGCAGACTGAGCTGATGAGACAGACTATGATGGCAGCATTGGCTAGCCCTCTACTTCGACCTCCGGCACGGTACCAGCACCGGCTCTGCATCCTTATGAAGGCTTAATCAATAACTTTATAGACATGAACCCCAAGCCCTTCAGAGGAACAGAGAAGCTGCTAGAGGTGTCACAATGGCTTATTAGTACAGAGAAGCTACTGAAGGCATCCCAGTTGCCAGCTCGAGATTGGATGACAGCAGTGGACCTACTATTAGAAGATAATGCTCACCACTGGTGGAAAGCAGAAGAGAGACGATTAGGCGCTGGGATCACCTGGAAGCAGTTCTATGGTCTATTCTATGAGAGATTTTTTCCCATCCATGTTCGAGACGTTCTATATGACCAGTTCCTTCATCTGAAGAAAGAAAATGTGATAGTTGATGAGTATGACTCAGAGTTCAATCGTATGAGTAGATTTGGTACGGGATTGATCCCGACAGAGTTAGAGAAGGCGAGGAGATTCCATCAGGGGCTTGCACCAGAGCTCAAGTCTTATATGACTACACAGTCTCGTATCTCCCATTCAGATGTCTTGGAAGAAGCTCGTGCTCAGGAGATTCTTCACAAGGAGCAGCAAAAGACATCGAGATGCCATACACCAGCAGTTACATTGACTAGAGCTACTCAGGGTGGACCTATCAAGAGGCCCACATGACAGTTCCAGCAGAGGCCCACTCCTTATCAGAAGCCCACCTGTAACTATTGTGAAAAGCAGGGACACCTCATGAGGGACTGTCGAACTCGACTTGGAGCGTGCTTGAGATGTGGGTCAGGGTAACACAAGGTGAAGGATTGTCTGGAGCAGCATTCCTTAGTTTATGCCCAGCAGAAACTAAGATCGACAGCCCCAACACTTCTAGCACCTCAGCCAGCAGCAGGAGCACCTCGTCCACCATTACCACCCCAGTCAGCACAGTTTGAGAGGGCCAGAGCCCAGGGCCCTGGACAGAATTATGGGCAGGTATTCTCTCTAGGTGTTGAGAATACAGAAATAGAGACAGAGGTAGAGGTCATAGCAGGTATGGTTTTAGTTGCTTCATTTTCTGCCATTACTTCGTTTGAAACTGGAGCCACTCATTCATTCATAGCTACTAGTTTTACCACTAGACACAGTAATCCCATCACACCCTTATCTAAGAACATTAGAATCCTCACTGGAGGAGGAGTTGTACCTGTTGGTGGCATTTGTAGACTTTTGTCCTGTAACGATATGCGGTAGAGAGATGAGAGCACGACTTTTTGTATTCTCTATGCCTACGTTCGATGTGGTTCTCGAAATGGACTGGTTAAGCCAGCATTTTGCTCTTATAGACTGCCATAGGGGCAGTATCGCATTTAGACCACCGAATGTGAGGAGTTTGAGTTTACCAAGGAAGAAGGAGAGAGTATTGATGCACCCACATTAGGGACTCACATGATGATGCAGGGCATCCCTCAGCTGTCACCCTCATTTCCTGTATTTCGTATTTATACTCGTAGTCAAATTTTGGTATGTATTTTATTTTTCTCGACTTGCAGAATTTTGGGTTTTCTCGTATTTTGGATTTCGGCTCAGCTCGGTTTTAGTTGGTTTGGTTTGGTTTGGTTTGAATTTAAGCCCAAAGGAACACCTTAGCTATACCCCACCCTCATTCCACCACAACCCATCCTCATTAATATCGCCACCAACATTCTCTCTCCTTATTACTCTTTTATTTAATTTCTCCATCTTCTTCTTCTTCCTTCTTCCACACAACACCCCACCCATAGGCAAGTGCACCTTGCCACCAAATAAGCACCACTTTTTATTTGTCCATTAGCTAGATTAGGCCATGAAGAACAACATTAGAACTTAGCATTTTGTGATTTAGAGTCTCCATTGTTATAGATCTAAGTTTTAATTATTTTCAAATTTTCCTGGTTTTGATCTATTAAACTTTGATGTTTGCTTGTTTTGAGGCTTCCATGTGGAAGAGAATTCAATTTTACTCAAGTTAGAACTTTGAAAATCCAAATTTGATTTTGATTTGGCCAAGATATGAAGATTTGAAGTTTGTGGTGTTCTTGGTTCATCTTCTCAGCCTAGCTGGAGAAGACAACCCCTCGGCCTGCGCTCTTTAGCGCAGGACTGACTTGCGCTCGGCCCCCTGGGCTGAACCGTACAACCACCTTCTCGGCCAGCGCTCCTTAGCGCTGGGCTGATCCGTGCTCGTCCCCTCGGGCTGAACTGCGCACTCTTCGGCCAGCGCATTGCGTTGAGCTGAACCGCGCAGGCGCTCCTTAGCCCAGCGCCTCCCTCCCCCTAGTGCGCTTGACTCCAGCGCCCTTTGGCCCAGTGCAACCCGTCCCAGCGCAAGCCGACTCCCACGCCGCCCAACTTCGCGCACTTGACCCCTGCGCAGTTCGCTCCCTGCGCACTTTGACCCCTGCGCAACCCAACTCAGCGCCGTTTAACCCTAGCGTAACTCGCCCCCTGCGCAGCTCAACCCAGCGCAATATAACTCTGGCACAATCCAACCCGACCCCTTGCGCAACCCATTTGTCCAAGGTGATTTGGTTTTATTTCCTTGGGCTTGGCTTCTTTTTTATGGATTAGAGTTTTGAGATCTTGTTCCACACAACACGACTGTCTTGACCCAACACGACCTGGCACGGTTTTTGATGAATTGCTTATGACTAATACGATTTCGTGAATTTGTGAATTATGATCCTAGTGCTTTCTGATCTTCTTGATAGCGACCCGATGGAGTGTGCTCTTGACTTGTAACCTGTAATTCATGATTTACCTCTGTAACTGGATAACTTGATAGTGGCCCGTGGTGGCGCACTCCTGACTTGTAACATTGTAACTTGACTTGACTTGATGCTGTTGCGACGGCTAACTTGACTTGTATAATCAACTCTGACTCCGTGGTTGTTTATTCTTGCTGCTTTGTGCAATCTACTTGTCTTGTCTTGTCTTACATCATGTCTAGGACGTGACTTCCTGGGTACCACGGCCAGGGATTTGTACTAAATATGGATTAGGCTAATGATTAGATCAAACTAGAACATGGAGGATTTCCAGTCACAAGCAATCTCGTTATCTGGGCGCTTTAATGGACTTGTAGCTTGCTGACGAGTAGAGCACATTTCCAGCACACTGTTATGTGTTGCACCTCTAAGTCACCTAAGGGTATATCGTCTCCTGGGCGATGTACCCAACCATACTCTCAACCCGCGGAAGGATAACTGGATAGTCTGTAGGGCTTGGGACTGGGAAATTCTCATTGCATCTTGTTAGTAATTAGGCTTGTGATAACCCTATTTAGTTAAAGTAGTAAGCCGTAGTAATTGCTTAGCCGCTTGTAAATGGATGGTGTCTAGCCCTGTCTAAGTCTTGTCTAGTCCCAGCACCTGGTACTCCTGTACATGATTGTTTTACTTATCTTTAACAATAAATGGATAGAGACAAGTGCTATTCAGGTGAAGGGTTACAACCCCGGTCCTTGTTTGGTTTACGGGTTGTAACCTGGCTCCCGGAATGGTTCCACGTCCCTAGTCGTTTATTGTCCTGATGTGCTCTTTATTACTTGTACTTTTCTTCCGTTTTCTTATGTTCTGATATGCTGGCTTTTGTTCTTATTTCGTGGCCTCCTTTGTGGCACTTGCTCTTTCTGGGGTTTGACCCAGCTGGTTTTGTGTGGCCAGATTTCGGAGCAGCACCCGAGGATCTACCGAACCTCCAGCCCGATGGTGGCGACTAGAAGGAACCCGGGCTACGAGTGGGTTTTCCATTTTGTTTCACTCACTTCATTGTAAAATTATCTTTTGAGGCGTTTAGCCGACGAACACCTGTTAGCTCGATGCATTTTACTTACTGTCTGCCTACGGGCTGTAAACATGATTAACAAATCCTAGGGTTGATCATGTATGACTTAACTCTTGCTAGTCCTCGTATTTTGTATGACTAGCTTCATATCAGCTGAATATGTAATATTTGGGACGCCTCTTATTGTATATTTGATGATCTAACATCTTGTAACTATATTACTTGCTTGAGATTGAGACAATAGGCTTGACTTAAGAGACCGTTGGCTTGTAGTAAACCCTCATATCTAGACAGCCGTGACCGTATAGCGAGATGGATTCCATTTCAATATACGTAGCTGGCTATGTACGCCCCCGCTTTCCAGTATTCTGGTTCTGGGGCGTGACATGGTTTAAGTGGTGGCCCATGCAGGTCTTGGCATTCAAGAAATGTGAGGGTTTACCGAATGGACGTCTCAATCAGTATTCGCCCTTGATCTCTGCTCGTATTTTCAAATCTCTGAGAATCTTGACCTGATCACATGCTTGTATTATTGATCTGTCCTGGTCCTTCCTTATTGTTTCCTATGTCATTTTCTTCAGCGGCATTGTTCATGAACCTGTCGATCAGCAAGGCGGAGCAACTCCCGTGGACCAGTAGCAACCTGGAGATCAAGCCCAGCATTCCGGTAGCAACCGAGTTTGCCCATGCAGCTAGTAGGTTTGCCCCGACAGCTAGGAGTTTGACCAATCATCAGCTCCAGCCCTGGCAGCTAGTAGGTTTGCCCCGACAGCTAGGAGTTTGACCAATCATCAGCTACAGCCCCGGCAGCTAGTAGGTTTGCCCCCACCCTGGTGGCGACCGAGTTTGATAGGGCCCAGCGGTTCCAGCAGGAACTGCATTTGGAGATCTTGTTGGCAGTTGAGCAGTTCGAGCACCAGACGCTCGATGCAGTATTGAGGGCAGCTAGGAGGCACGAGTACACCTCCCAGAGGATCGTGGATAGGACCAGAGGTAGGAAACGGTCCCACAGTCAGATGCACCAATCATCGGTCAGCCTCGGCCTGATTTCGGTTGTTAGGATTTCAGGGTCATTTGATTTGGTTAGACTTTTGGATATTGGTTTGGCTTGGAATCAAAGAATGGATTGGTTTGTTTTTGGTTCAGGATAGAACTTCTAAATGCCAGTAATCCTGACGCACAACTTTCTAGACTCAATAAAAGAAAATTACAGAATAAAGTGTAAAAATACAGTTGAGACAAAATCTACAATCTTCTGTTTCTTTTCATATCGAGCTCAAGTTTTAAGTCAATTATCGAAATCGGTTTGACCATGGCTGAATGGGCCAACAATCTCCATCATTTTGGTAATTTGAAAAAACTAAGATTGAAACTTAAGAAGTTGTTTATCTCGGTTCGAAAAAAGACTTAATACGGTACAGAAGGTACGGTAGTAGCTTTGACCTTGAATATTGGTACAATGTATTCGCTCTCCCGTAATGTACGGTCAAGTCTTATTACTCCCCGTAACAAAACATGTATACTGAATATCTAAAAAAGTCTAGAAAAACAAGAACTCCAAAGAATTTAGAGCTTAACTTCAAACTGTTAGTCATATAGCATAAATTAATACATAAAGAATATTTTTTAGTTTAAGTATCTATCATATTACTCCTCCGTTTTGTCACATAAGCAAAATGACATAACAATACTCAGCACAATCGAGAGTAGAGCAGAATATTAACAATAAACATTACAAATAATGTAAAGTGTTGAAATAGGAAATACTAATATAAACTGAAGTAGTAGAGAGTTCATACAACTAGTCAAATAAATTGAAACTGATAATGCTTGAAAGAAGCATTTATCACTAATACATAGTATAAAAAACAAAAAACATAACCAGTGATGGTGTATCACGAGGAAACATATCCTCAATCATCATCCTCATTATCATCAGCAGCAGCACCTGCCGTCCTGGAAGGACCGGTCTCAGTAGAATGGTTAGGATCATAATGGGCAGCAGCAGGGTCAAAGTATAGCTGAGCCTCTGGATCATCAATGCGATACCTAAGTCCAATGGGATCATAAACCATGGGAATAGGACCACTAGGGTTGTGAGCAAGGCTGTACAAAATATCCCACACAGAGTTGGATATATCCTGAAGCTGAAGGGTGGTACGAAAGTCCATGGATCGAAACTGATCCATCATGAGAGCCTGAAGTGACTCAAGAGTAACACCACCGGAAGGATGAGTATGATGGGTGTCAATAGTTGATGGGTCAACTGGAGGTAGAGGAGGAGCCTGAACTGCAGGAGCAGAAGCAGTACGACGATGCTCATGAAGATAAGCAGGAGCACCATCCTGTGGACAATCCTCAAGCATAACCTCAAAGAACTGAAATATGTAAGGCAGATACATCGCATAGAAAAGTTATCGCGATTTCTTGTGACACCTTTCCATATCAGCGATGATATTCTTAGACAGACTGAAGAAAACGTGGAAATAGAGATGATAGATAGCAGAAAGCACCAAATATAAAATTTTATCAGTTATGGTATTCTTCGGAATAATAGTAGAGAATACCATTCTATGATGGTCATAGAAGTAGTTGTTCAAGTGTCTAGGGCAAAGAGTGCCTTGAGGTCAAGGGTTTGGTGCACATAACGAAACACGAAATGAATCAAAACTTGTCCCAACAGGAAATTGCATCTAGGTGATATCAACTAATGCTTCCCCAATATTGGGAATGTTTAGCATAATTGCCAAATCACTGGCATCAAACTCAATGTCAATTCCACTAACTTTTAATTTCACCGTGCCATTAGTGACCGATAAATTGCAATAGAATATACGGATTCTATTTGAATATATTGGAAAACTAGATTGAACTAAATCTAGTAACTCAAAGTGTTCAAAAACGGTTATGTGATCAGAAAATATTATAAATTTGATAGAACAACCCGGGCGAAGCTTTCTTTGTTGAAAGTCACTAAATCAATCATTGGATGCATCATGTGACACAAAAATGAAATCATCAAAGAAGTTACCATCCTATTTGGAGGGACTGAACAGCAAAAAGGAGGCCGCCTCGTGAGGAGTAGAGGACAAACCTTCATCAACTTTTCTATTCTTTTTCGAAGAATGGGGAATTTTAGGAGCCATAAGAAATTGAAAAGGATGGAAAGAGTGAAAATATATCGAAATTGATGGTAGACAGTAGAAAAGAACCTCGAAGAGCTTCGAATCCAAGGTTTGAGAGCTTGATAAGCTTGAAAGAAGGAGAACTAGGAGGTTAGGGTTAGGGTTTTCGGTGGAGTTTTAGGATAGCTTGGTGAAGAAGATGATAATTTGAGGGTTTAAATAAAGGAAAACCCGACTGTCCAGCTTCTATTTGGATTCACCCAGACCGAGTTCGGCCAGAACTCTGACCGAGTTTGGTCCTTGGGTAATCAAGGCAGACTTTGGAAAGTGTGTGATAAAATTTTAACATAAATGCAAATTTAATTAGAAATAGTTGCGTTGATGAAAAATAATCAATATTATTTATTTAAAATTCATGAATCGTATAGAATATTTCAGTTTAGCTGTAGGGGCCAGATCCCAGCTAGCTGTAGTCCGAAGACTAGTACACCATGTCGCTTCAAGCTATTTACACCTGCGTGATAGAAGGGCCCTTTCGACTTATAACCAAAATAATTTCAACGAATTTATGAGTCTTAATAAAATAATATTTAATTATATTACTTCAACATCCAAAATTCCTAATTATCTTTGTATAAAGTTAAAATAATCTTCAACCAAGGGCTTAGTGAAGATGTCAGCTAGTTGATGTTTAGTGTCAACAAATTCTAAATTAATATCTTCCTATAAAACATGATCTCTAAGGAAGTGATGTCTAATTTCTATGTGTTTAGTGCAAGAATGACATTTTGGATTCTTCGTGAGATTAATAAAATTAGTGTTATCGCAGTAAATAGGGATGTGGTTAAACGTTAACTGATAGTCTTCCAAAGTTTGCTTCATCCACAAAATTTGTGCACAACAACGTCCTGCGGCTATATATTCAGCCTTAGTTGTTGATAATGCAACAAAATTTTGCTTCTTGGAAAACCAGGAGACTAATGACTTTCCTAGAAAATGATATGTGCCACTGGTACTTTTACGATCGACTTTGCATCCGACAAAATTCGCGTCCGAGTAACCTATCAGGTCAAACGAATCGGTTTTGGGATACCAAAGACCAGTCGCCAAAGTTCCTTTAAGGTATCGTAGGATACGCTTAACGGTGCTCACATGAGATTCTTTAGGACAAGCCTGATATCTAGCACATAAGCATACAGAAAATATAATGTCAGGTCGACTAGCAATTAAGTATAGTAAACTATCAATCATACCTCTATACTTACGTACATCAGTTGGTGTACCACTTTCATCTATATCAGCTTAGTAGACATTCCCATAGGTGTGCCGATAGGTTTGACGTTATCTATGTCAAATTTCTTTAGCAAGCCTTTTGTATACTTTGCTTGATTGATGAATATCTCTTGTGAACTTTGCTTGATTTGTAGCCCGAGAAAGAATGTAGTTCTCCCATCATGCCCATTTCGAATTCACTCTGCATATACTTAGCAAACTCCTTACATAGCATCTCATTAGTTGATCCAAAAATTATGTCATCTACATATATCTGCACTAATAAAATATTTTTTCCAAAGATTTTATAAAGAGAGTAGAATCAACCTTCCTTTTTGAAAAATTGTGTTCAAGCAAGAAGGAACTAAGGCGCTCATACTATGCACGAGGTGCTTGTTTGAGATCGTAGAGAGCCTTGCGAAGCTTGAATACGTGATTAGGATTTTTGAAATCTTCGAAGCCAGAAGGTTATTTTACAAAAACTTCTTCTTTTACAAAACCATTAGAAAAGCACTTTTGACATCCATTTGAAAAAGTTTGAAACCATGAAAACTTGCAAAAGCACAAAGCATACGAATAGACTCTAGTATAGTAATTGGAGCATATGTCTCATCATAGTCAATGCCTTCTTCTTGATTATAGCCTTGAGCTACTAGACGTGCTTTGTTGCGTATGACTGAACCATTCTCATCTAATTTATTTTGGAATACCCACTTAGTACCAATGATCGGATGATTAATAGGTCTGGGAACGAGTTCCCAAACTTAATTTCTTTCAAGTTGGTTTAGTTCCTCTTGCATTGCATAAATCAAAATTTATCATTAAAAGCTTCTAAAATATTTTTAGGTTCTATTTTGGAAATAAATGCTTGTAATGCTCCAGTCCCAAAATACTTAGAACCAAGTACGCAAACATGTCAGCTGCACATATACAAAGAATACTCCAATATATGGAATCCTCGTATACGTACATAAGTTATATATATAATAAAATTATAGGCCAGAATATAAGTATCTAATCTTATTACAGCTCAGCACAGAATAAATAAGAGTCCAATAAATAATAAGTGCATCAAAGAGATAGCCGGGTTGACATACCCACTCCAAACAGCTATGAAAAATAGTCATAATGATCGGAGTCCAACCTCCGTAAAATAAAAATAAAAAGATGTAAAAATGTCCACTAAAATGTCTCAAGAAAATCAATAAGCTAGAAGTCAGCGGGAGATGCCTCGTCATCAATGTAGTATGGATCCAGAGCCGCTTCGTACTCATGCGGGAACTCGTCTAATCCTGGAGAGATAACCAGGTCCTCAGAGGGACGTAATAAGATACAAGAAAACACTATGTCATATAAACTGTGATATATAATAGAGAAGAAAAGAATGTATGCAATAGGGTGCCTACCAGTTCTACAGTGATAATGCAGTTAAGAACAAACCTTCAACGCATGGGTACTCTGGCTGCAGGAAACTCAGGTATGGTCCCACTAGATACCAGGGACCTCAAAGCATAACATTCATCGAATGACAGAGGTCAGCAGGATCAGGAATAGGAAAGTGCATACGTGGCCCATACGTTAAGGAACTGTCCTCCCCACCCAATGCCTAGTAGGTTCACATCCATGTCCCATAGGAACCTCTAGTAACTGCCAAGTCTACTAGCATGTAATTCTATTGGCAGTTACTCTAACCGTCGTACGTCTCATACGTATCGTTGGCCAGTCGACTACGCGAGTACGTATCCTACATGTGACTCACAATACGTGATGATCATGTGTCAAGGCCGTATGAGGTATACCAATACCTCATCATAACTGGGTGGTCACTAGGCTAAGTCAATGCAAGAGAATAAAACCAAAAGCAGTAATAACGACCGATGGAGTCGCTTGCACCCAAGTGTGACTTAGACACACAGTGATATAATACTAACAATAAATAAGAAATGTTGAATATAAATAACTGAAAATAAGAATAAGTAAATCATAGAGTAAGGTGGCAAGGTATCTTGCCTGGTAGTACGGGAATGGCAACTCCAACAGTCAATCACGTCAGCAATAAAAAGTCAAAATCCAGGAACGGCTTCGGATGCTGAAACAAACATAAAAAATATTCTCGATGTAGAAGATATATCTAGGAAATGCCTGTCCAAAATTTTAATTCTTGAACAGGGACAAAATCATAATTTCGTTTCAAAATGATGCCCGTTGTTGAACCCATTTTGTACCAAAATGCGTGCCAATGTCTACGATCTCTAAAGTCGTCAAACTACATGTCTATGGGTCCGATTTGAGGAGACAAACCCAACCGTATGTCCAAAGTTGGATTCCGGAGGGCCATGTGCAATTTTGCCCGTTAGATCGGGTCACAGGCCCGCCAATTACGCGTTCAGTCGACCTTCTCAAAATTGGACCAAACTTGGCATACAGGACCAGAATTTCAGTTCGATCCTGTTGGCGCAAGTTTTGTCTCGATACGACGAACGTACACGAAGTTATGACCAAGTTTGCAAAACGTCGATACGGGGTATCTCGATGGATACGTACTGATTTCGTCGCGCACACGCGACGAAACTGAGTTCCGTCAGTTCCTACACGTCGGCAACATCCATACGCGCCCTTCGGTGCATATAGTGTGCGACCACGTCGCCCGGTTTGTCGGGACGCACGTCGTATCGGGTAGTTCTTATGAATTTTTTATATTTTAGAAATAGTTTTTCTGTCAACTTCAACAACTCATAACTTTCTGTACATTTAGCGAAATATAATTTGAACAGGTGCGTTGTAATCTCAGTTATGTTATCATTGACTGTATTTAATTAGTTTCTACCAATCCCTAATGTATAGGTCACAAATTGGCTTCCAAGTTGTCATTTTAAAATAATTTTTAATACTACATAAAATAGGTTTTTCGCTAACTTCGTCTCGATTTTTCGAGCAAGTTAGTAGGTCGTTTTGAAATCCGTCTCAAGGATCTGGAAGAGGGTCATGTGGGCTTCATATAAATATTCATAGAAGTGAAAACAAAGGAACA
>JANAVB010034619.1:10733873-11151373 GCA_029216955.1 Iris pallida
TGGAAAACTCTATAAGATGAAGGTGGTCTTTCCATGATCTGCCAAAGTCAAGCATACACGCTCTCAACATTTCCTCTAGCATCTGAATAGTATGCTCTGACTGGCCATCTGTCTGCGGATGATACGCCATACTAAACTTCAAACGCGTACCCAAACTGTCCTACATACTCCTCCAAAAGTGCAAGATGAACCTCGAGTCACGGTCCGACATGATGCTAAGTGGTACACCGTGTAGCTTCACTATTTGCTTCATATATATCCGCCAAAACTTCTGTGGACTGCCCCACTCTAAAAGGTAAGAAATGGGCTGATTTGGTAAATCTATCAACAATCACCCATACCGCATCACGTCCACTAAGACTCCGAGGAAATCCTGTGGTGAAGTCCATAGTAATGTGCTCCTACTTCCACTCGGGGACGGGTAGCGGTTGCAATAATCCGACCGTCCTATGGTGCTCGTTCTTCACTTGTTGGCATACCAAACACTTGGCCATGAAACGAGCTATCTTCCGCTTCATTCTGTGCCACCAATAATACTGTCGTAAGTTCCGATACATCTTAGTTCCTCCAGGATGAATAGAGTAAGTCGAACTGTGTGCTTCCGTCATCAACTCATGCCGTAACTCTCCATTAGGAACATAAATACGATCACCACATCGCAATGTCCCATCGGGATAAATCCTCAATCCCGTCTGCTCTCCTGCTTCAGTCCTCTCTCTAAGCCGTCAAAATCTAGCATCTGTGGGCAATATCGCCTTGATCGTCTCTACTAATGATGATTGCACTTAGAGATTGGCTAACATGCCATCTTCTCTAGGCAATACTACATCAATACCAAGCTTCTGCAAGTCTTCTATCAATTCCTTCTGTGTGGTCAAGAAGTGAGCCATGGGCTTACGGCTTAATGGGTCTGCCACAACATTAGCCTTACCCGGATGATAATGTAGCTCGATCTCGTAATCTTTCATCAACTCCAACCAACGTCGTTGTCACATATTCAACTCTTTTTGCATGAACACGTACTTATGGCTCTTATGATCAGTATAGATATCTACTTTCTCGTCGTACAAGTAGTGTCTCCATAGCTTCAAAGCAAACATAACCACTGCATGCTCTAGATCGTGGGTTGGATAATTCTTCTCGTGCACTCTCAACTGTCTCGATGAATATGCTACTAGATGACCATGCTGCATCAATACGCATCCTAATCCCTTCCCGGATGAATCACTGTATATCACAAATCCTTCCGGTCCTGATGGTAGTGTCAAGATAGGTACAGTGGTCAAGCACTTCTTCAACTCGTCAAAAGCAGCTTGACACTTATCTGTTCATACAAACTCCTACTACCAAATTACAGTACTTTAGCGACGGTCATTTAGCGACGGACATTTTCCGTCGCTATCACCGTCGGATCCCCGACGGATTTGTGACGGAATACCGATGGAAAGCAGTGGACATTTTTTTTTATTTTTTTATGTCCATATCCGTCGCTATGCCGTCGATAGGTAGTCGGCCATGTAGCGACGGTTTTATATCCGTCGCTAGAACGTCGCATATTTTGGCGGCAAAAGCCTAAAATATTGGCGCAAGATTTACTGACGACTTAGCGACGGAATAATCCGTCGCTACTCGCGCGAGATTTACTGACGCATTAGCGACGGAATAATCCGTCGCTACTCCGTCGCTACTCCGTCGCTAAATTTACGTTCCAGACTTAAGTTGAAACGACGGGGGGAACTTTTTCATTCCCCCCAAATTTCACTCTCTCTCCTCTCTCTCTCTCTCTCTCCCGCGGTGATCGATCGGCGACCCCCTCTCCTCTCTCTCCCGCAGCGGTGATCGGCGACCCCCTCTCCTCTCTCTCTCCCAAAGGTATTCCCCTCTCCCTCTCCCTCTCTCTCTCTCTCTCTCTCTCTCTCTCTCTCTCTCTCTCTCTTTCTCGCTCTCTCTCTCTCTCGCGCGCGCGCGGTGGTCGAGGGTGCAGCGGGCCGGGGGCGTCGGGGGCTGCGGGGGGCGGCGTCAACTGCGGGGGGCGGCGGGTGGCGGCGGTGGCGGGGGGTGTGGAGGGGGCGGTGGGAGGGGGCAGGAAGCGTTGGAGGGATGGGGGCGCGCGGGGGCTGGCCGCGGGGTGCGGGGGTTGCGGAGGGGGGCTGGCCGTGCGCGGGGGGCGGGGGGTGTGGAGGGGGCGGTGGGATCGAGGGGGCGGGCAACGTTGGGGGGGGTACGATGGGGGCGGGGGCTGGCCACGGACACACACACACGGACACACACACACACACGGACACACGGACACACAGACACACACACAGACACACACACACACACACACACACACACCCACGGACACACACGGACACAGACACACGGATACACAAACACACAGACATATATATATATATATATATATATATATATATATATATATATATATATATATATATATATATATATATATATGCAGCACCGGCTCCAGACTTTTGGAGGCCCCAAACAAGTCTCATAAATGAGGCCCTCATTCCTCTATAATATTTCTATAAATTCAAAATCCAACAAATCATCATTCACAATCACATTCTCATGATAGTTTTCATTAACAATCACACTCACAGCTTTGAGGAGGATAAAATACCTGCTTAGTTGAGAAGGTTTTCCGTGGGACTCGGGAGAGAGAGGAGATGAAGAAGGCGGTGGGTTTTGATTTTTCTCTCTAGGTTTTGTTTTAGGTTTTGTTTGCTACAAGCCTACAGCTTTGATTATGGGCTTCCTCCAACACCATATTTATTGGACTGTGGTGCCGCTGGAAAACCAAAGAAATTCAACATATAAATGGGGCCCCCTTGGGGGAGGAGGCCCTAGGCGGGTGCCTGGCCTGCCTCCCCCTGAAGCCGGCCCTGTATATATATATATATATATATATATATATATATATATATATATATATATTTATATATATATATATATATATATATATATATATATATATATATATATATATATATATTAATAAATTACTTAAAATTATGCCTATATATATATTAATAAATTACTTAAAATTTATTAATATAGGCATAATTACTTAAAATTATGCCTATATATATATATATATATATATATATATATATATATATATATACACAGACACACGTCGTGAAGTCTAGTATATATATTTGATTAGCTAAGGTAGAAGTTTAGCCTAATTAAGATTAGTTTTGACAGAGTTGACTTGGACTCCTAATTTGACCTAGAACTAGCCTAGTTAAGGGGGCTGGGCATTGTTGGGGTGGCTTACTGCATCCATATTGCACCTGCCCAGCTCATCATCCCTTGTGTGCAGTCAGATGATACCCCTACACAAATAAGTACTTATCAAAAATCTGTTGTTTTCTGTGTATGGAGTGTTTTTTGGCATGGGATGATGGCTTTCGAATTACATTGGACTAAAAACTGAGAATTAGTACATTATTTGTGTTTACTGATTTAAGGATGATTAAATCATTAGGTCTAATCCTATGTCATGTCTGGGTTTAAGTTATATGTTATGATTCATGTTGGCATGGGGATTTTGGTTTTTGAATTTGAGCTGTTATATTCTTTTACATTCTGTTACATATACTTACCAGATGGCACCCATGACCCGAGGAGCAGCACGTCGTTTGAAGAAAACAGTGAATGCTGAGGTGGCTCCTCCTACAGTTGAGGAGGAAGTGGCACCGGTTGCTAGTGAGACCGGGAGTTCTAGTCATCCAGCACCGGTAGCTAGTAATGCCGAGAGTGCTTTTGATGCAGTCCTGGCAAGGGACGACGCCTCTCCTCGCACCAAAAATCTTGCTTTTCGGAGGTGGTTGCGTGAAAGTATCACTGAGCGTTTGCGTGAGCAGCGTGGCAAGCATTAGCTATTAGTACTTATTTGTATTGGACTATTTTTATTGGGTTGTTTTTGTTTTAGACTATTTGTATTGGACTACATATATGAATTAGAACTGTGTCAATCTCTGGATTATATTGGACTACGACACCGCGGTAACATAGTTCCTGCAGCCATTCGACTGGCGAGGCAGAAACTATGTATCCGTAGATAAAGTGGACTGTCCTCCGACCCTCATCCCTCGGCAATGATGATACGACAACCAACCGGAGAGGATACTCCGAGAGATCCATCTGGGTAGGACGTATACTCTGAGAGATCACCCTTACAGAAATGATATCAGTAGTAGGATCGAATGTTGGAGAAGATATTATCACAGTATACGTCCTCTCCTCCACGATGGCTCTAGACCCATCTGCTCATCCCTGCTTCCATTCTTCTTATTTGACTCTCTCAGCCACACATGATATCCAGCTCAAGTGTAGAGTAGGCGGAAAAGAAGGGGACAGGAATAGGAGGGGGAAGCAGCACAGCCGGCGGCATGACCCGGAGAAAGTACATAGGTTTTCTTCAACATACGTAGGAGGACTATAAGGATTTATCTTTTCACAATATGTCATCTTGTCAAAGACCCTTAATGTGACAACCATGTTACCGCGGTGTCGGAAGACTAACATGTCATAATTTTCTAAGCCGTGTGTTTTGACATAATCATCCCAACTCTTTCCTCCTGTGTCGTAATCTCGCATTATTACATAGAACTGAAATCCGGTTGGGAGGATTATGTCAAAACACACGGCTTATAAAATTATGACATGTTAGTCTTCCGACACCGCGGTAACATGGTTGTCACATTTAGGGTCTTTGACAAGGTGATATGTTGTGTTTACATATATCCTTATAGTTCTCCTACGTACGTTGAAGAAAACCTCTGTACTTCCTCCGGGTCATGCCGCCGGTGTGCTGCTTCCCCCTCCTATTCCTGTCCCCTTCTTTTTCGCCTACTCTACACTTGAGCTGGATATCATGTGTGGCTGAGAGAGTCAAACAAGAAGAATGGAAGCAGGGACGAGCAGATGGGTCTAGAGCCATCGTGGAGGAGAGGACGTATACTGTGATAATATCTTCTCCAACATTCGATCCCACTACTGATATCATTTCTGTAAGGGTGATCTCTCAGAGTATACGTCCTACCCAGATGGATCTCTCGGAGTATCCTCTCCGGTTGGGTTGTCTTCTGAGCCATCCGTTCTCACACTTAAAATACAGGGATTGGATTCTGTGTTTCGTATTTTCGACGAACCCAGGGATTGGATTCTGTATTTTGTTTTTTGGTTTCTGTATTTTGTTTCCAGCTCCATTTGCATTAATCTACGGTACGACATGGTGATCAGGACATATATAGTCCCTGCAGCCATTCGACTGGCGAGGCAGAAACTATGTAGCCGTAGATAAGTTGACTGTCCTCCGACCCTCATCCCTCGGCAATGATGATACGACAACCTATCACTATATCTTATATAGTAGTAGATGATGTCTTAGTATTACATTATGTGAGTTCATCTTGATTCTGTTACGTTCTTCAAATACTATATACGATAAGATCATATACTACACCATATGTACAGAACATAGATGATTCACACTAATGTATGCTAGAATGAATTTTGGGTTGTGTATTCTGAGCGGCTGGCTTGGGGCGGGTGCGGTGGGCTTGGGGCGGGTGCGTCGGGGCTATTTGCAACCGACGCACACCCATAAGTACTCTTCATATATATATGCAACCGAACTACTGGGCGGCGGGCTTGGGGCGGCGGGCTTTGGTCGGGGGCGGCGGGTGGCTTTGCTTCTCAAATTCATCTGAGTTTATATATTGGCTAAATAATGTGTTATCCATATTGGGTGTTCCATTAGTTTGGTGGTGTTTGGATTAGTAAATGTGAATATATATGGGGTTTGGATTCATGGTGTATATGTTCACTGTCTCAAGGACAGTGCGAGTTCTATCAGTTGTGTGCTTCTGTATAGATGTATATATCTATACATCTAGCTGTGATATACATATGTGTATGTGACAATCTCAGTTAGCGACGGACTAGTTACCGGTTAGCGACGGATATTTCCAGCTCCATTAATTGCATTAATCTACGGTACGACATGGTGACGGATATTCCCTGCAGCCATTCGACTGGCGAGGCAGAAACTTTGTTGCCGTAGATAAAGTTGCCTGTCCTCCGACCCTCATCCCTCGGCAATGATGATACGACAACCTATCACTATATCTTATATAGTAGTAGATGATGTCTTAGTATTACATTAGTGAGTTCATCTTGATTCTGTTACGTACGTCCTTCAGATACTAGATACGATAAGGTTAACATATACTACACGATATGCATACAGAATATAGATGATTCACACTAATGTATGCTAGAATGAATCTTGGGTTGTGTTCTGAGCCATCCGTTCTCACACTTAAAACACATAGGAATTAGTAGTGTGAGAGCGCCGGAGAGAGTGAGAGCGCCGGAGGGGGGAGGAGAGAGAGAGAGTAAAATGGTACGACATGGTGAAGTAGTACTGTATTTTGGCTCCATTCCAGCTCCATTTGAACTACGGTACGACATGGTGATCCGGACATAGTACTTGCAGCCATTCGACTGGCGAGGCAGAAACTATGTAGCCGTAGATAAAGTTGACTGTCTTCCGACCCTCATCCCTCGGCAATGATGATACGACAACCTATCACTATATCTTATATAGTAGTAGATGATGTCTTAGTATTACATTATGTGAGTTCATCTTGATTCTGTTACGTTCTTCAAATACTATATACGATAAGATCATATACTATACCATATGTACAGAACATAGATGATTCACACTAATGTATGCTAGAATGAATTTTGGGTTGTGTATTCTGAGCCATCCGTTCTCACACTTGAAGATAAATTTTCAGTATAACGATGGCTATTAGGTTACTCTTCAGTATAATTGATGTCTTTTCTTGGATAATTGGTGTGCATTAAATTCGTATGTGCATATTTCGTCTATGTGATTTTTGGATATATACCTACGCTGGGTTATAAGCGATGATCTGATATACAAAGGAGGTGCTGCCGAAATTTTTGTAGACATTTGGATACATTGTATGTTCGGATATTTTTTTTATGTTTGGATGATTTAATGTTGGATATTGGATATATTGTGTTGGTAATATTTTGTTGGATATTGGATACGTTGGATATTGGTGTCGGATATGGATATTTTGCATATGGATATATGGTGTTGGATATTGGATACGTTGGATATTCGTGTTGGATATGGATATATGGTGTTGTATATGGATATTTTGCATGTTTGATATTGTGTTGGATGTGTTGCACAAACAGGAAAGAGTCTGTTTTCAGTATTTTTTTTTCAAAAATTAGAAGTTAGCGACGGACTGGCGACCACTCAGCGACGGATAGTCCGTCGCTAAATGGAGAAACTGAGTTTAGCGACGGAGTAGCGACGGAAAAAACCGTCGCTACCTGGAGCATTTCAATAAAGCGACGGATTGGCGACGGACCATCCGTCGCTATCTGTAGGAGTTTTAATGTATCGACGGATTGGCGACGCAATATCCGTCGCTACCTGGAGAATTTTACATTGAGCGACGGTTTAGCGACGGAACGTCCGTCGACCTAGTTCTATTTGATGTCCATAAATTTTGCTGTTAGCGACGGATGTTTTGTCGCTGATACGCTTTTACCGACAAATTTACGACGGATTAGCGACGGATATTGCGTATCAGAAAATCACTGATACGGTTTTGCCGACTCTTTAGCGACGGAGTATTCCGTCGCTAAACCTATATCTTGATACATGTTTCGACGAAAGCTAGTCGGTAATCCGTCGCTATATATATTTAAATGCGCCGACGGTATTCCGTCGCTAAGTCGTCGCTGAGCGACGGAGTAGCGACGGATATGTTTTAGCGACGAGGTTATTCCCGACGGCTGTTTTACCAAAATATCCGTCGGTAATCCGTCGGTATTTATTTTTGGCGACGGAATACCGACGGATAGGGCCGTCGGTAAATTCATGTATTGTGGTAGTGTCCTGATCCTTGCAAGTGAGTCGAATCATAGGCCCCGCTATTCGAAAAAAATCTTCTACGAACCTTCGATAATAACCCGCAAGTCCAAGAAAACTTCTCACCTCGGAAGCTGATGTATGAGCGGGCCATGCCTTGACTGCTGTGATCTTCTCTGGATCCACTGATATGCCGTCTCTAGTAACAATGTGTCCAAGAAATGATACCTCCTTGAGAAAAAAATCACACTTGCTAAGCTTTGTAAAAAGTCGCTCATTCCTCAAAGTCCCCAAAATAATTCGTAGACGCTGCTCATGCTCCTCTTGAATCTTGGAGTAAATCAAGATATCATCTATGAAGACAACTACAAATTTGTCCAAGTACTGGTGAAAGGTCTTGTTCATTAAATTCATGAAGACCGCGGGAGCATTGGTCAAACCGAAGGGCATGACCAAGAACTCATAGTGTCCATACCTCGATCGAAATGTCGTCTTCGGAATGTCTTCTTTTCGAACATTCAGCTGGTGATAGCCCGATCGTAAATTAATCTTGGAGAATACTTTTGCTCCACTTAGTTGGTCGAATAGATCGTCTATACGCGGCAAGGAATACTTGTTCTTCACCGTCATTGCATTCAAAGCTCTGTAGTCAATACACATGCACACTATTCCGTATTTCATTGGCACAAAAAGAACATGTGCTCCCTATGGTGACGCACTGGCACGAATAAAGCCTTTCTCCAATAAGTTGTCAATCTGTGTCTTCATCTCTACCAACTCCTACGGTGCTAGTCGATATACTCGAGATAAAATAGGCTCGGCTCCCGGAATAAGCTCAATAGAAAACTCGATGTCTCAATCAGGCGGCAGTCCCAGCAAATCCTCGAGGAATACATCTTCGAACTCAGTGATGACAGGGTGCTGAAGGATGTCCTGCATCATCATGTGAGTCCCTAATGTGGGTGCATCAATACTCTCTCCTTCTTCCTTGGTAAACTCGAACTCCGTCGCATTCGGTGGTCTAAAGACGATACTGCCCCTATGGTAGTCTATAAGAGCAAAATACTGGCTCAACCAGTCTATTCTAGGAACCTCATTGAACGTAGGCATAGGGAATACAAGAAGTCATGCTCTCATCTCTCTACCACATATTGCTACAGGATAAAGTCTACAAACACCACTAACAGGTACAACTCCTCCTCTAGTAAGGATTCTAATGTTCTTAGACAAGGGTGTGATGGGAATGCTGTGTCTAGTGGCAAAACTAGTAGTTATGAATGAATGAGTGGCTCCAGTCTCAAATAAAGTAATGACAAAAAATGAAGCAACTAAAACCATACCTGCTATGACTACTGCCTCTGTCTCTATTTTTGTATCCTCAACAGCTAGAGAGAATACCTACCCATAATTCTATCCAGGGCCCTGGGCTCTGGCCCTCTCGAACTGTGTTGACTGGGGTGGTAATGGTGGGCGAGGTGCTCCTGCTGCTGGCCGAGGTGCTGGAAGTGCTGAGGCAGTCGGTCTTGGGTTCTGCTGGGCATAAACTAAGGACTGCTGCTCCAGATAATCCTTCACCTTGTGTCGCCCTGACCCACATCTCAAGCACGCTCCAAGTCGAGTTCGACAGTTCTTCATGAGGTGTCCCTGCTTTTCGCAATAGTTGCAGGTGGGCTTCTTATAAGGAGTGGGCCTCTGCTAGAACTGTCCTGTGGGCCTATTGATAGGTCCACTCTAAGTAGCTCTAGTCGGTGTAACTGTTGGTGTATGGCGTCTCGATGTCTTCTGCTGCTCCTTACGAAGAATCTCCTGAGCACGAGCTTCTTCCAAGACAGCTGAATGGGAGATACTAGACTGTGTAGTCATATAAGACTTGAGCTCTAGTGCTAGCCCCTGATGGAATCTCCTTGTCTTCTCTAACTCTATCGGGATCAATCCCGCACCAAATCTACTCAGGCGATTGAACTTTGAGTCATACTCATCAACAGTCATATTTCTTTGCTTCAGATGAAGGAACTGGTCATATAGACCATCTCGAACATGGATGGAAAAAAATCTCTCATATAATAGATCATAGAACTGCTTCCAGGTGATCCCACCTCCTAATCGTCTCTCTTCTGCCATCCACCAGTGGTGAGCATTATCTTCTAATAGTAGGTCCACTACTGTCATCCAATCTCGAGCTGGCAACTGGGATGCCTTCAGTAGCTTCTCTGTACTAATAAGCCATTGTGACACCTCTAGCGGCTTCTATGTTCCTCTGAAGGGCTTGGGGTTCATGTCTGTAAAGTTCTTGATAGAGCCTTCATAAGGATGCAGAGCCGGTGCTGGTACTGGTACCGGTGCCGGAGGTCGAGGTGGAGGTCTAGCCAATGCTGCCATCATAGTCTGTCTCATCAGCTCAGTCTGCTGCCACTGAGCCTGCATCATGGTATACATAAATTGGGAATTAGGGCTCTCATCAGTCGGTGGCGGAGGCATTTGAGGTCCCAAATGTGACAGAAACTGCTGAAGGAATAGTGGCGGTGGTGGTGGTATATTCCCTCCTAGTGGCACAGTCATGGTCTGCCCAGCTTGGCTGACTAGGGGTGCTTGTGTCTTTCGATGCACCGTTGACGGGGTCGAGGTTATGTTCGTGTCAGTTTGATTTGTGTCCATGTGTATGTTCGTGATGTTCGTATCGGGTGCGTGTCCGGAGTACGTGTTCGAGTACAATATAGAGGCTGGACCAGTGCAGTTTAGGAGTGTCGATCAATCTGGATTTTGTACAAATGATTCAGGAGCAGTTATCTTTGCAATATAGTTGTTTATTCTTTAATTTAGTTTAATCTTGATTTATTTATACTTTTCTACTCAATTGTTATGATTAAGAATTTGATTTGGATTGGACAATTCATAAATTTCTGATTATGATTTCGAGTGAATACTTATTTGCGTGGAGTTGGCAGGCTTGGGAATTTGATTTGTTTTTATAGATTCAGTTTTTTACTTCTTTTGAACTCTGTATATTTTCTTATTGGTTTTGTTGGGATAATTCGTGTGTTCTTTACTCTTCCTCTGGAATATTGACAAGAGATGGGGAGTAAAGATCAGTAGAGTTCTATTGCACTCCTTGCGTGTGCTTGAGCAAATAACGAGATGGTTAAGTTGCTTTGCGGGATCTGTTGAATGTTGTTTTGCACAAATGGTATAGTCGACTAATAGCAGACCATGTTAACTTTGATGTGGGACCTATGAGTGTGTTGAAGCTATGGTTGGCTGTGGTATGGGTTAATTAAATCTCTTTTACTTGAAGTGTCATTATTGCTAGTAATACCAAAGAGCTGAGCAGCATGCCTATATGAGAACAAGGCTTTGTGCCATGGGACAGAATGTAGGATTGGGCCATAGGGATTGACAGAGCAATAAAGGTTCAGTTGCCATTAGGGGGTGGCAGTTGCTAAGCATTTAGTAGTTCTGAGTTCTAAATCATTTAAGGTTCCATCCTAAATTTATTTATTTTTTTTAAAAAAAGGAGCAAACTCAATATATAGTGTTAGACCATTAAACCATTATAGATGGTTACAAGCAGTTATCATTCTATTAATAATTTTTATGAATAAGTAGTAAGTTAATAAGAGATTGGTAGTAATAATCAGTAAAGTTGTGGTGGGGGAAAGGGGTTAACTGTTGATAGCTTGCATAGAGGGTATTTTTAGAATCTTTGTATAAACCATCCCTTTAATATTTCTTTAGTTAAGGCATACTAGTGAGACTTGTGACTTTTAAGATATGAACTACGTAATTTAAAACCTATAATCTCTTGGTACCTTTTAACTAAGTTGAGAGTTAACTTTTAGGATATTTAGTAACTTAGAATTTTTGTACTTAATTGAATTGTACCAATTTAACAGGAGGACATCCAGTTCCACTGACTACCCGTACCTTCCTGGAGCAAGGCAAGTACATTCTATGGTCTTGTGCATTTCATTATATCATGTGCTTTCTTGATTGACACATTACAACACGTCATGTACTTTCTGGTGCTCATGTTCCTTGTTCTTATTACTTGTACCTGGGGTAGAGAAATATACTATTTATGTGACCAAACCCAAGAAACAACTCAGGTGTGTTTAGCTTAGACCCCGCATCGTGCACGCGGGTCCTAAGCCGTACCATTCATGTGCTTTCATGTGCTTACCCCTAGCCGGTCATATACTTAGTTATATTTCAAATATAGTGCACACATGCAGGAGATATACCTTGTACTTATTTCCTGTGATTCCATGATACCATGTTCTTTCATGTGCTTACATATCATGTACTTTCATGTTCTTACATACCATGTGCTTTCATGTACTTTACACACCATGTTCTTTCATGTACTTATTCACCATGTTCTTTCCTGTACTTTTCATGTTCCCTTGTACTTTCATATCATGATGTCTTGTTCATTACCTAGAACTGTACTTTGCTCCGCTCCTGACTGGATAAGTTGCAGGTATACTTGCAGGATTTATCATTCTACCTTATGGGCCAGAGCCCGTGATCTTAGCTGAGCAGGATGGTTCATGACTTAGCTTGAGGTTTCGGGTTTAGACTGTTAGCTTTACTCTTAGATATTGTCTTTAGAATTCATGTACATTTCATTCTTGATGACTCGTACATTTACATACATAGAATTGTGGATTATGGTGATCATTATGGGATACGTTTTTAGATGCTGTGATTATATATTTTCATGTTTATCTGGTAGATTTCCCTAGTTTGGTACAACTTACTTTGTTGTGTCTAACGACAAAGGCTGGGCGTGTCCGACTCGTGTCCGATTATTCGGGAGCGGGTCGTGACATGTTTTTAGTGGTGGCGCATGCAGGTCTAGCCTAATGGTACCTAGGTTTTAGTGTACTATTGGAGGACTTGATTAACTAGGGAAATTTGATCACAGCATAGAAAAAATCGAAAAATAAGGATATATCAGGTATATCAGGTGTATCAGGTATTTTAATATTCTATAAACACTTGTTGTATGTAGGTCCAGGTTATTTTAACAGTTTTTTGTTTTTCAGATAGTTCAAAAGCATACGACACCAGAACTGTCGATCCACCTACACTTGAAGGTTTTGAGCTTCCACTATCTTCTATCGCCACTACTATCCCCATGGGTAGTATGTAGTTGACGGAGACGTCTGAAGAGTCCCTTGACAACCAGAGGAAGCAGGCCACCCTTTTCAAGTCAGACTTGTGGATACACTCTCCGAGCCGGGAAGGACTTCTGATTTTCAGACTCTCAGACACTTGGATTTTTCCGACACCGAGCGCATATCTTACACCAAGGAGCAGATCGAGAACCTGGAGTTACCACTGAAGATCACCCAAGTTTCTGAGGACCCGACTTCTCTGAAGATTAGAGCCACCTGCCAGGAGATCCAGAATGTAGCACAGACAATAGGACACAACGGAAAACTGACGCTCAGAAGGAACATGAAGATTTATGACAAAGACAACAACTACTCTGGACCCGCAAGGCGGCACAACACTCAGTCAGCGTTTCTTCGGTCACATCACCAGTCGCATCATCAGGAGCATATCTCAGCAGCCAGCACGCCAGCAGTCATATATTCCTACCAGAGCCCTGTACTTTATCCCCAACGGGAGATCCAGATTCAGATCCAGCCGACGATCATTTACAATTTCTGCCACCTCTCAGGATGCCACTATAAAGAGTGCCGCAAAATATGGAGTCTATGCTTGTTCTACGGATCATCTGCCCACCCAGTTAGGGATTGTCAGAGACCATTGATCACACTGCTCAAGGGCGAACACGAAGAGCACCAGGACTACAGCAAGGGGACCAGCCTCTAGATTCAGCAACCACATAGAGTACTACCGCAGGGATCAACCTACGCCAGGACAATTAAAGGAGGTTAGAGAGATTTCCGTTCCGGAGGAATACTGAAGACAGACTAAAGACTGAAGATTTTTGCATGGTTGGGAAAACCATGTATCTTGATTAGCAACCTAGTTTTTCTTAAATTTCTTTTAGCATCTAGACCATTTCTTGGAACTTCTTGTTTTCTATTTTGGAATCTTGGTTGGTATTCGAAACTTAATTCGAGATATTGTTTCCTATTCGTTGATTGATACTCCTCCAATCCATTCTTCGTAACCTTGCTCTTTTCGAGATTCTACTCGGGAATTTTGTTTCCTATTCAGGATTAGTTACAATTTATAAATTTTGTTTTCTTTCCGAAGTTCACTTTTCTATTTGGGGATTTTTGAATTTGATTTTTATTCAATACTTGTTCTATTCACCATTCAAGACATCGTTTGAAAACTTTGGTTTCGACCTATGAGATTTCGTTTCCTGCGTGGCTTGTTTTCTACTTGGAAATTGTTCCGTTCACAACTTTGCTTCGATCTTGTTCCCTATTTTTGAGGTATCGCTTGTTTCATGGATATTGTTTTACTCACCCATTGATTCTTTTTCCTACTCGTAACTTGATTCCATTCGAGATTTTAAGATCCTGTTTCCTATTTCGAGACTTTGTTTTGTTCGTGATTTTGTCTCCCATCCAAGATTTATCGGACTTTGAATTTCAGTTCCTACTCGCGACTCGTTGAGACCGTGTTCCCTATTCTAAATCTTGTCTCCTCGTTAAGATTTTTTATTCGAGAATTTGTTCCTTATTCACGACTTTGTTGATACTTGATTTTCTATTTTCCACTGTGTACCTTATTGAAGATTTCGTTTTCTATTCAAGTTTTACTTGAGATTTCATTGTTATTCGAGATTTTATTGAAACTCGTTTCCAGTACAGGATTTTATTTCTTATTTTTGAAGCTTGTCTCCTATCTGATACCTTGCTTCAGTTCATCCTTTGAGACTCTGTTATCCCTTCGGGATAATGTTTCATTTATGGAATCTTGTTACCATTCCAGATATCAGTTGATGTTCCGTCATAATTTGAAACTTTGCTCCCTGTCTGAAATTTTAAATCTCCCTGGCTGCCCTTTTGTACTCACTGATGGGATCCCTTGTCGTCTCTTAGTACCTAATAAATTCTTGTATTCTAACAGTCAGGTAACTTCACCATTTCCGTGACTTGGACTATTGAAACTCATTTTGAATTCCTTGAAACTCTTTTGAGGGATAAAGTCGAGAGGCTATTTGATGACCTACTTTGGCATGACAGTTGCGCACTGCAGCCATTAGCTGGATTATGGAGACTGAGGGTTCACTGCAGCCAGTAGCGCACTGGCGAGGCAGGAACTTTAAGTTGAGGTAATTTCAGACAATCATAAGTTTTCGAGTACTATCGAGACTTGTCATATTCTACATACCTTGATCTCTTAGGTTGACAGATTATTCGGTGACATATTGTTATTTGAGTCACGGAGCCAAAAGTCCACTGCAGTCAGATATATACTGGCGGGGTAGGGATTCTAGGCAAAGTGATTTCAAATAGCTATATGTTTCCGGACACTATGGAAACTATATCCCTTTTTATATGATTATTGGTTTTCGAGAATCACAGATCCATGCACATTCGTCCTGATTTGATACTGTATCTCATGAGTATTGCGTATGTCTCCTCAATCAACCCTTGCTAAATTTTTCTTCTAGCATTTTGTCGTTAGATCATTGAATTCCTCAAAAATTGTATATTACCAGATTGTGATTCCATACTTCGTTTGTGACTTGTCTAAACTTCGATCTTAAGTCATGTCTATCTGACCATGATTTTCTATCTTATTCTAGTCTACCTGTGTTAAACTATCAATTTTTGATCATACTTAATAATTGTGTCTTCATGATTTTGCTCCTCTAAGATGTAATTGAACTTCATTCCATTCGTGCCTATTTAATCCTTGATCATTGTTAGATCGTATTATTTTTCTTGTAAGTATCGTATTTGATCTCAAAGGCTCAGGGCGTCTCAGAGTTGCGCATGATCGATAGAAGTACTGGACGGACAGCAGCAGACGGCCACTGGAGTTCGCAGTTGGAGATAGAGTGTTCCTGAGGATCTCGCCGACCAGAGGCAACATTTGTTTTGACAGAGGCAGAAAGTTCAGTCCGAGATTTATCGGGCCTTTCGGCGTGATGACGCGTATTGGCGAGGTGGCATATCGACTAGCGCTTCCAGCCAGCTTGGAGGGAGAGCATGACGTTTTCCACGTGTTCCAGCTTCGATGCTACATTCCGGACCCGAGCCATGTAGTAGACTACTCAGAGTTAGAGATGGGTCCGAGTTTGACCTATGAGGAGCGGTCAGTGGAGACCCTTGACAGAAGAGAGAAGCAGCTGCAGAACCAGACCATTTCCCTTGTCCGCATCATGTGGAGACACCACTCTCAGGAAGAGTCCACATGGGAACGCGAGGATGAGATGCGGGAGCGCTATCCCGATTTGTTTGATTGATTTGATTGTACTATATTTCTTTTGAAATCCTATTTTCAATAAATGACTGGTATTTGGATCTTTTGAGATTTGCTGAAATTTTTGTTTGGGGTCATCGAATTTCGAGGACGAAATTATTTTAAGGGGGGAAGATTTGTAACTCCACTTTCCGGTTTTGAGGAAATAAACTTGATTTCTAATAAATAGCAATTGTTGATTTTGGTTTCAAATAAAAAGGTTAATATTTTTATCTAATAATTTGTGATAATCTATTTTGGAGGGAATTTGATTTAGGAGTAATTTTCAAATTTAAAAGTTGTTACAACCATTTTTAGTGGTCCCCTCATTTGTTTAAAAGTTTAAACTGATTTTTTTAACAATCCTGTAATTAACGAGAAGGAAGAGGGGCTAAATGTGAAATTTACAAGGCGGAGGGACCTTTTGAGAATTTATTAAATCGGGGGGATTCTTTTGCAAAATTTCTATTTCCTTTTCTTTTAAAACGAGTCCGAAGAGAGAGAGAGAGAGAGAGAGAGAGAGAGAGAGAGAGAGAGAAACCCAGTTATATTTTTTCATTCTTTTTCGAGCCTTTCTCGTCTTCCCCAATTTCCTTCGAAGCAAACCCTAACCCTAAATTGACGAGCGGCGGCGACCGATGACGGCGACGCTGGCTCCTCCCTGCGGAGAGCTTCCCCGAGGACGCGACCACTTCGGCAGTGAGTGTTGATCTCTTCTTGCGACGATGATGGTGATGGCGACGTTTCCGGCGGCGCACGTAGTGGCGACCGTTCTCTCTCCAGCGAGCTCCTGCCGTGACGTGTCTTCATCGACATTCGTCCTCCAGGAACTGTCATCCTCCCTCCGTGGCGACCATTCGAGACTCGAAAGGTTCGTTGCTTGTTCTTAATCTATTCAAGCACTAGATTGTGTGATTTTATTGTGATTGTCCTCTGTTCTTAGAGATGAACAACTTTGTAGCAGTCCCTGTTCCGATCGAACGGTCGGCTGACATTCTTGTCCCGATCTCGCTTGCCTTTGCAGTAGTGATCTCTGTTCAGATCAAGCGGGCGATCGCGTATTCCCCGACAACATCGACTCCCGAGTGTTATATCAGAGATGAGGGATCCGTTCGAGTTCCATTGAGACGTTGAGCTCTGTTCAATGGTAAGTTGAATCCAAATCTCGAGACCTTGAGTTCTTGCAAATTATTTCTGAAGATGGGACACCAATTCGTCTGATACACCAGTTTCTTGTGTGTTTGGACCTGTTTGGCAAATGCTACAGCAGAGTTCTGGATCACTGCTGGGTACGTGGATCATGTCGAAACGTATCCTGGTTCAGCCAGACCCCTCTCTTCAGGTAATTCCCTATCCTTTGTGGATTATAGAGTAGCTTTGTTATCAGTTTTTAATGTGTAAATTATGGCCAAGTTATGTTCGTGTCAGTTTGATTTGTGTCCATGTGTATGTTCGTCATGTTCGTATCGGGTGCGTGTCCGGAGTACGTGTTCGAGTACAATATAGAGGCTGGACCAGTGCAGTTTAGGAGTGTCGATCAATCTGGATTTTGTACAAATGATTCAGGAGCAGTTATCTTTGCAATATAGTTGTTTATTCTTTAATTTAGTTTAATCTTGATTTATTTATACTTTTCTACTCAATTGTTATGATTAAGAATTTGATTTGGATTGGATAATTCGTAAATTTCTGAATATGATTTCGAGTGAATACTTATTTGCGTGGAGTTGGCAGGCTTGGGAATTTGATTTGTTTTTATAGATTCAGTTTTTCACTTCTTTTGAACTCTGTATATTTTCTTATTGGTTTTGTTGGGATAATTCGTGTGTTCTTTACTCTTCCTCTGGAGTATTGACAAGAGATGGGGAGTAAAGATCAGTAGAGTTCTATTGCACTCCTTGCGTGTGCTTGAGCAAATAACGAGATGGTTAAGTTGCTTTGCGGGATCTGTTGAATGTTGTTTTGCACAAATGGTATAGTCGACTAATAGCAGACCATGTTAACTTTGATGTGGGACCTATGAGTGTGTTGAAGCTATGGTTGGCTGTGGTATGGGTTAATTAAATCTCTTTTACTTGAAGTGTCATTATTGCTAGTAATACCAAAGAGCTGAGCAGCAGGCCTATATGAGAACAAGGCTTTGTGCCATGGGACAGAATGTAGGATTGGGCCATAGGGATTGACAGAGCAATAAAGGTTCAGTTGCCATTAGGGGGTGGCAGTTGCTAAGCATTTAGTAGTTCTGAGTTCTAAATCATTTAAGGTTCCATCCTAAATTTATTTATTTTTTTTAAAAAAAGGAGCAAACTCAATATATAGTGTTAGACCATTAAACCATTATAGATGGTTACAAGCAATTATCATTCTATTAATAATTTTTATGAATAAGTAGTAAGTTAATAAGAGATTGGTAGTAATAATCAGTAAAGTTGTGGTGGGGGAAAGGGGTTAATTGTTGATAGCTTGTATAGAGGGTATTTTTAGAATCTTTGTATAAACCATCCCTTTAATATTTCTTTAGTTAAGGCATACTAGTGAGACTTGTGACTTTTAAGATATGAACTACGTAATTTAAAACCTATAATCTCTTGGTACCTTTTAACTAAGTTGAGAGTTAACTTTTAGGATATTTAGTAACTTAGAATTTTTGTACTTAATTGAATTGTACCAATTTAACAGGAGGACATCCAGTTCCACTGACTACCCGTACTTTTCTGGAGCAAGGCAAGTACATTCTATGGTCTTGTGCATTTCATTATATTATGTGCTTTCTTGATTGACACATTACAACACGTCATGTACTTTCTGGTGCTCATGTTCCTTGTTCTTATTACTTGTACCTGGGGTGGGGAAATATACTATTTATGTGACCAAACCCAAGAAACAACTCAGGTGTGTTTAGCTTAGACCCCGTATCGTGCACGCGGGTCCTAAGCCGTACCATTCATGTGCTTTCATGTGCTTACCCCTAGCCGGTCATATACTTAGTTATATTTCAAATATAGTACACACATGCAGGAGATATACCTTGTACTTATTTCCTGTGATTCCATGATACCATGTTCTTTCATGTGCTTACATATCATGTACTTTCATGTTCTTACATACCATGTGCTTTCTTGTACTTTACACACCATGTTCTTTCATGTACTTATTCACCATATTCTTTCCTGTACTTTTCATGTTCCCTTGTACTTTCATATCATGATGTCTTGTTTATTACCTAGAACTGTACTTTGCTCCGCTCCTGACTGGATAAGTTGCAGGTATACTTGCAGGATTTATCATTCTACCTTATGGGCCAGAGCCCGTGATCTTAGCTGAGCAGGATGGTTCATGACTTAGCTTGAGGTTTCGAGTTTAGACTGTTAGCTTTACTCTTAGATATTGTCTTTAGAATTCATGTACATTTCATTCTTGATGACTCGTACATTTACATACATAGAATTGTGGATTATGGTGATCATTATGGGATACGTTTTTAGATGCTGTGATTATATATTTTCATGTTTATCTGGTAGATTTCCCTAGTTTGGTACAGCTTACTTTGTTGTGTCTAACGACAAAGGCTGGGCGTGTCCGACTCGTGTCCGATTATTCGGGAGCGGGTCGTGACAACTGCCAAGTCCACTAGCATACAATTCTATTTACCTTTACTCCTAATTGTCGCACATCTCATACGTATCGGTGGCCAGCCGACTACGCGAGTACGTGTCCTACATGTGACTTACAACTCGTGGTGATCATGTGTCAAGGTCGTATGAGTATACCAATACCTCATTATAACTGGGTGGTCACTAGGCTAAGTCAATGCAAGAGAATAAAACCAAAAGCAGTAATAACGACCGATGGAGTCGCTCGCACCCAAGTGTGACTTGGATGTACAGTGATATAATACTAACAATAAATAAGAAATGCTAAATATAAATAACTAAAAATAAGAATAAGTAAACCACAGAGTAAGGTGGCAAGATATCTTGCATGGTAGTACGGGAATAGAAACTCCAACAGTCAATCACGTCAGTAATAAAAACTCAAAATCTACGAACGGCTCTAGATGCTGAAACAGACATCAAGAACGTTCCTGGTGTAAAAGATATATCTAGGAAATGCCTGTCCAAAAGTTCAATTCTGAAAAAGAGGCAAAATTATAATTTTGGGTCAAAACGATGTCCGTCGTTGGAGCCGTTTTGCACCGAAACGTGTGCCGATGTCTACGGTCTCTAAAGTCATTAAACTACATGTCTACGGGTCCAATTTGAGAAGACGAACCCAACCGTATGTCCAATGTTGGATTCCGACGGACCGTGTAGAATTTCGACTGTTGGATCGGGTCGCGGGCCCGCCAATTAGGCATTCCAGTCGACATTCTCAGAATCGAACCAAAATAGGAATACAGGATCAAAATTTCGATTTGGTCCTGCTGGCACAAGCTTCATCTCGATACGATAAATGTACACAAAGTTATGGTCAAGTTTGTAAAATGTCGATACGGGGGTATCTCGACGGATACGCACTGATATACTCGAGATGAAATAGGCTCGGCTCCCGGAATAAGCTCAATAGAAAACTCAATGTCTCGGTCAAGCGGCAGTCCCAACAAATCCTCGGGGAATACATCTTCGAACTCAGTGATGACAGGGTGCTGAGGTGTCACGCCCCAGAACCAGAATACTGGAGAGCGGAGGCATACATAGCCAGCTACGTATATTGAAATGGAATCCATCTCGCTATACGGTCACGGCTGTCTAGATATGAGGGTTTACTACAAGCCAACGGTCTCTTAAGTCAAGCATATTGTCTCAATCTCAAGCAAGTAATATAGTTACAAGATGTTAGATCATCAAATATACAATAAGAGGCGTCCCAAATATTACATATTTAGCTGATCATGAAGCTAGTCATACAAAATACGAGGACTAGCAAGAGTTAAGTCATACATGATCAACCCTAGGATTTGTTAATCATGTTTACAGCCCGTAGGCAGACAGTAAGTAAATATGCATCGAGCTAACAGGTGTTCGTCGGCTAAACGCCTCAAAAGAATAATTTTAAAATGAAGTGAGTGAAACAAAATGGAAAACCCACTCGTAGCCCGGGTTCCTTCTAGTCGCCACCATCGGGCTGGAGGTTCGGTAGATCCTCGGGTGCTGCTCCGAAATCTGGCCACACAAAACTAGCTGGGTCAAACCCCAGAAAGAGCAAGTGCCACAAAGGAGGCCACGAAATAAGAACAAAAGCCAGCATATCAGAACATAAGAAAACGGAAGAAAAGTACAAGTAATAAAGAGCACATCAGGACAATAAACGACTAGGGACGTAGAACCATTCCGGGAGCCAGGTTACAACCCGTAAACCAAACAAGGACCAGGGTTGTAACCCTTCACCTGAATAGCACTTGTCTCTATCCATTTATTGTTAAAGATAAGTAAAACAATCATGTACAGGAGTACCAGGTACTGGGACAAGACAAGACTTAGACAGGGCTGGACACCATCAATTCACAAGCGGCCAAGCAATTACTACGGCTTACTACTTTAACTAACTAGGGTTATCACAAGCCTAATTACTAACAAGATACAATGAGAATTTCCCAGTCCCAAGCCCTGCAGACTATCCAGTTATCCTTTCGCGGGTTGAGAGTGTAGTGCCCCGTCCCGTAAAGTCAATCAGAGGAATCGAAACGCCAACGGCGTTCGGCCTTAGCCTTGCAACGGCTTGCTCGGAGACATCGCTCAGGTGGGGTAGTTTCGGTGAACTCTCCTCATCTTTGCCTTCACATAATAAATCGTGTTTTCAACTTGCATAAGTTAGGCTTGATAATAAAAGCTACGCATCCACATAGCTAAGAGAATAATCCCGACGGTTTGAATCGAGTTAGAACATGGAAAACGTCCCACGGTCGGTTTAGAGTTGGTGCACGGCGTGCTTTGAAAATGACACTCGGTCCTTCGTCCCGTGGCTTGGGAGAAGGAAAGTTGGTCTTCGATGCAAAAGCTGAGAGTTAGCCTAAGTCATAGGCGTCGCCCGCACAAATGCTTGCTAAAGCATGCACGGTCCTGTCCCGTAAGGCTTGGCATAGCCCTTTGCTCGTCCCTTGGGTTATGTTGTAGGCTTGAGTGAGTTAGGCATAGTTATGCCGGTCGACCTAAGTCATTCTAAGTGCTGTCCCGTTCATTCTGCGGTTGTCAAGTTAAATAGTACCACGATCCCAAGGCCCGTCATATGAAGTATGACTTGGGCGATAGCGTCACGTAGAACACGAGTCGGTTTAAGGGCACGAGCCACGGTTGGTTCAGTAGAAAGTTAGCCACGGTCTGTTGATACTTAAGGAATACGTATGTTCGAGTTAAGTTGGAAGGCTAGGCAGTAGCTGTTCCCTGAGTTCAAAGAACGTTAAGTCTAAGCGATGGTTAGTCGTCGAGAGGAAATATGTCGGGACTGTGGTTCAGTCGCCGAGGCAACCCTGGTTTGGGGCTCTGCAAAAGAAGTGTGAAAAGAGGAAAGAGTAAAGCAAAGGAACTAAGTGATGATGATGAGACCATGCATTACGTTAAGTCTAGAAGTTAGCGTAGGCGCGTGGTCATGGACAACTTGTCGACAAGGGCGATGGTTCTTCGAGCGGCAGCCCTGGGCCAAGGGCACCGACTCGGCCTAGGAAGAACAGATTATAGCCGAGCTGGGTATGAAGCAACCGGTAGGTCGGGGACTTGCATCGAGGATCGCAACCGGCGGTACAAGGGTCCCGAATGCCAGGCTATGTCCACTATGGCTAGTCAATGCCAGTGACCTTTCATATAGATGTGTCGGCACGGGCGGCAATCCGCGTGCGTGTCTTTGGATTGAGTTGAATATGTATAAGTCAAAAAAGACACAATGTCGGAGCCTAAGATTTGGCTACAGCGAAGGCGACGTGCTTCGGCACGAGATGTGGCGTTGAGTGTTAAGTTGTTGGCATAGAGTTGCATGAGTTAGGATTGAGCTGTCGCGAGTTAAGTCGAAAAGGGCCGTAGGGCTAGTTGTGTGAAGTTACGTTGAGTTGTTGGGCTCGGCCTCGAAATATGAGGCACGGCCGCGTTGTCACAACACAAGTGTAAGCGAGACTAAGCGAGGAGGCGCTGCCTCGAAGATATTAAAGCACGAATCGAGTATGGCACGACCGAGTCGTTACGTCCCAGAGTTTGGCACGAAAGATAAGTATAAGTCGGTGCGTCGACAATGCAAGCACGAGAAAGGTCTAGAGGCAAGGAAATGGAGTCCTTCGTGTAGTTGCGTCTCTGATTATGGCCGTAAGGCGAACACGACTTGATAGGTTAACGTTGTTGGCACGAGGAGTGGTCTAGTGACAAGTATGAGTTAACGTTGACATTGCAAGCACGAGATGGTTTCGATACACAAGTTGCGCTGAGGCGCCGGTCCTAAAACTGATCCTAAGACAAGAATAGAAAGACAATCGAAAAAGGGTTTATGTTGCACAAAGTAAATAAAACGTGTAGGTTTTGTATGGGTGGGCGAGGAGCTCACTCCACCAGTACAGTGGTACTGACACCCACACAGTGTTTCATGTGCAGGCACAGGTAGAAGCTCATGGTGCGGAGCTCGCTTTGATGCGTTGAGGCACGGAGTTCCTTGGCGAGTCGAAGCGTGCGGCCGCGTGATCTGAAGACTTATACAGGACATAATGTATGGACAGCGCCTTCCGAAGCTTCCGCTGGCTCAAGCATTGTAATCGAGAGATGAGAGAGAGCAGAGTGACTTGTAAATGAGAGAAAAGTAAGCACGAGAGACATTGTAATTTGGCCTTGCGCCCACAAATGTAATCTTGTATTCAATATCAATAAAGAGATTCTTTTGAATGACTTGTGTTCATGTGTTCTTCTTTAAATTCCGCTGCAATGTATTCAATGTTTCTGCTTGGGACTTCGGTACGACGACCCCGTCGCCGCCGATGTAATCGGCCGTTATGGAATAGCCTTGCACGGGCGCAATCTAGGCTCGTGCGGCATCACGCCTTAGCGAGGACGATCGCTCCTACGGGAGCGGGGCGTGACATAATGGTATCAGAGCACGGCTTTACGTCCTTGGACCGTCGATTGAATTCTTTAACTTCGATGTTTCCGCAAAACTCTGTTGCTTCCGCAAGTTGTTATCGTTGGTGCGCTCTCTCTCAGATGTCCCTCGGCATGTCCATACAATAAGTCTAAATATTTTCGAAAGCTCGTACAAGCGTTCAATCTAACGCATCGGTAGGCCGTTGCCAAATGCGTCGATAGGGCCTTTGTGCCGAATGTTGCAAACTTGACTCGATAGAAAACATGTGCTAATGTTAGCAAGTCGCGTGCATGCCTAATTAGTCCAATATCGACCCTAGCAATTGAGCATGCAAACTCGGAATATAGTCCGCACAGGAATGGCTATGCACACGGCCTTTTGGCTAAGTTGTGTTTCGCGTCACGCACCTCGACTTTTTGGTGCAAACGAGTCACGAGTGATATTAAGTATCGTTCGGTCGGGAACGGAGATATACTTAGAGTGTCTATCGATAGGAACGCTATCGGACTAACGCTTAGGCGTACACGGAAGATTGATTCGGATTTCGAGGAAATAGTACGAACGACTTAGTGCGTCGATACGACGCGAGTGACTACGCTAGCGATTCGTCGAACGAATCTGAAGGATGTCTTAGCGAATGACGCGAATGTGATCGAGGACTAGATCGTATGGCTTGAATCCAAGTGGTGTATGTGATAGGTTCGGAGAAGAATAAGAATGAGTGTCGACGACTAGTCGAGTGGCTCGAATCCGAGTGGTGTATGGTTTGTCTTGGAAATTGTTCGAGTGAATATTGAGGATTACGAGTATGTCGGCGAGGCGATGCGATCGTACAAAGCCTTAGAACGCGTCACGCTTAGTTGGTCGTGACTTCGAATGTCCCGAACGAGCATCTCGTTCGGACAACTTGTGAATGAGCAACGTGAGTTAGAAAATGATTCAGAACGATGAATGAAAATGAATGGTCTTGAACGAGGAAACTTAGAGGATCGTGCGTACGATATCGGATTGATGCAACTGAAATGTGACTTGAGTTTTGAATAACGATCTTGAAACGAGCTTGAGGAAAAGCAACTGAACTTGATCTTGAGTATCGAGAAAATTGAAGAATATCCAGTTCGGACGACAGCATCAATGCACGACTCGAAATTGGTTGCAAGGAAGATCGTCAGGTTACGCATATCGTCAATGGTATTGAGGCGTATCAAAGATCGATATACGATAACTCGGGGGTACTCTGACTCGACAGATGACGATCGTGCAAATATCATTGTTCCGATGGATGTTATAATCGAGATGTTAAAATGTGTCGAGGAAAAGATAGACTTGGCTCGAGGATTTTCTAAGTTGAATGAATGACGATCGAACTTGGCTTGGATGAAAACTGGAATGTTTGGATTTGCTTTGTCGATAACCACAACGTTGACGTTCTTGTCTTATGCGAGCGCTACTCCAGCCTCACACATGCGTCACGCCGATTAGGACGATCACTCTACGTGAGCGCTGGTATGGTGATTCATACAGCGGGAGTGGTCGAACTTGCATGGTGCGACAATTTGTGCTTCGACTTGTGGTTTGACGCGAAGATAGACTCGAGATTGAATTGGTGTGCTTGTCGATTGAACTTGAGGATTGAGTAGGTCCAATCCGCGTATCGAGAATGAATGAGTCTAAACTCAAACAAGAGTTACGCCCCGATGAGAATGATTATTCTGCGGGAGCGTTGCATGGTGATTCATGAACCACTGCGGATTATCAGACTCGCGTGAGATTGGGGCGCAACGTATTATCGAGCGAGACGACCTCGTGATCGAATATATGAATTGGTTAGAATTGGTGAATTGAAGGGATTCGAATATACGCAACGCGTGCCGTAATACGAATTAGGTGATCGTGCTCGATGTTTAGAAATCTGAGTGACGCGAGCTTGGGTAGAAGACCCCGTATGATCGACTCTGGTTTGACCCTAGGATTGGGGTCAGTGTTGGCATTTTTGTTGGGGAACTATGATTCCAATTCTGACATTGACTTAGCCTCGAAAAGAAATAGCCTAGCGGTTAGGCGAGACGCCCTGTTTCAAGTGTTAGCAATCGGAAGGATTGATCTTGAGGATTGGAATGGATAGATGGCGTGGATCACGAATGTAGGAAACCCTGCTCACGAGACTCGGCTGACATGCATATATTTCAGGGACGCCGGGGTATGTGCATGATGCGACTCGAGTGAGAATGACAAATTCTCTATCATGCTGCTTGGCTGAATGCATGTATTTTGGGGACGCTTGGAATGCGTGCACGATCTAGCCAAGTGATAAGACGAGTTCAAGCAAGGCTTGAAAGATGGGAGTGTGTCGAGATCTTGAGATCGTGTTAAAGGAAAGATTGATAATAGTGCGAGCGTGGCTCGGAATCGAAGGAACGCGTAGGCGAATGTGTACGATTAAGTCTTGGCCATAGAAATGGTAGGATGACTTACCTTCAGGAAAGTCTCGAGGACGAGACTTGTTCTGAGTGGTGTATGATGTAGTGCCCCGTCCCGCAAAGTCAATCGGAGGAATCGAAATGCCAACGGCGTTCGGCCTTAGCCTTGCAACGGCTTGCTCGGAGACATCGCTCAGGTGGGGTAGTTTCGGTGAACTCTCCTCATCTTTGCCTTCACATAATAAATCGTGTTTTCAACTTGCACAAGTTAGGCTTGATAATAAAAGCTACGCATCCACATAGCTAAGGGAATAATCCCGACGGTTTGAATCGAGTTAGAACATGGAAAACGTCCCACGGTCGGTTTAGAGTTGGTGCACGGCGTGCTTTGAAAATGACACTCGGTCCTTCGTCCCGTGGCTTGGGAGAAGGAAAGTTGGTCTTCGGTGCAAAAGCTGAGAGTTAGCCTAAGTCATAGGCGTCGCCCGCACAAATGCTTGCTAAAGCATGCACGGTCCTGTCCCGTAAGGCTTGGCATAGCCCTTTGCTCGTCCCTTGGGTTATGTTGTAGGCTTGAGTGAGTTAGGCATAGTTATGCCGGTCGACCTAAGTCATTCTAAGTGCTGTCCCGCTCATTCTGCGGTTGTCAAGTTAAATAGTCCCACGATCCCAAGGCCCGTCATATGAAGTATGACTTGGGCGATAGCGTCGCGTAGAACACGAGTCGGTTTAAGGGCACGAGCCACGGTTGGTTCAGTGGAAAGTTAGCCACGGTCTGTTGATACTTATGGAATACGTATGTTCGAGTTAAGTTGGAAGGCTAGGCACTAGCTGTTCCCTGAGTTCAAAGAACGTTAAGTCTAAGCGATGGTTAGTCGCCGAGAGGAAATATGTCGGGACTGTGGTTCAGTCGCCGAGGCAACCCTGGTTTGGGGCTCTGCAAAAGAAGTGTGAAAAGAGGAAAGAGTAAAGCAAAGGAACTAAGTGATGATGATGAGACCATGCATTACGTTAAGTCTAGAAGTTAGCGTAGGCGCGTGGTCATGGACAACTTGTCGACAAGGGCGATGGTTCTTCGAGCGGCAGCCCTGGGCCATGGGCACCGACTCGGCCTAGGAAGAACAGATTATAGCCGAGCTGGGTATGAAGCAACCGGTAGGTCGGGGACTTGCATCGAGGATCGCAACCGGCGGTGCAAGGGTCCCGAATGCCAGGCTATGTCCACTATGGCTAGTCAATGCCAGTGACCTTTCATATAGATGTGTCGGCACGGGCGGCAATCCGTGTGCGTGCCTTTGGATTGAGTTGAATATGTATGAGTTAAAAAAGACACAATGTCGGAGCCTAAGATTTGGCTACAGCGAAGGCGACGTGCTTCGGCACGAGATGTGGCATTGAGTGTTAAGTTGTTGGCATAGAGTTGCATGAGTTAGGATTGAGCTATCGCGAGTTAAGTCGAGAAGGGCCGTAGGGCTAGTTGTGTGAAGTTACGTTGAGTTGTTGGGCTCGACCTCGAAATATGAGACACGGCCGCGTTGTCACAACACAAGTGTAAGCGAGACTAAGCGAGGAGGCGCTGCCTCGAAGATATTAAAGCACGAATCGAGTATGGCACGACCGAGTCGTTACGTCCCAGAGTTTAGCACGAAAGATAAGTATAAGTCGGTGCGTCTACAATGCAAGCACGAGAAAGGTCTAGAGGCAAGGAAATGGAGTCCTTCGTGTAGTTGCGTCTCTGATTATGGCCGTAAGGCGAACACGACTTGATAGGTTAACGTTGTTGGCACGAGGAGTAGTCTAGTGACAAGTATGAGTTAACGTTGACATTGCAAGCACGAGATGGTTTCGATACACAAGTTGCGCTGAGGCGCCAATCCTAAAACTGATCCTAAGGCAAGAATAGAAAGACAATCGAAAAAGGGTTTATGTTGCACAAAGTGAATAAAACGTGTAGGTTTTGTATGGGTGGGCGAGGAGCTCACTCCACCAGTACAGTGGTACTGACACCCACACAGTGTTTCATGTGCAGGCACAGGTAGAAGCTCGTGGTGCGGAGCTCGCTTGGATGCGTTGAGGCACGAAGTTCCTTGGCGAGTCGAAGAGTGCGGCCGCGTGATCTGAAGACTTATACAGGACATAATGTATGGACATCGCCTTCCGAAGCTTCCGCTGGCTCAAGCATTGTAATCGAGAGATGAGAGAGAGCAGAGTGACTTGTAAATGAGAGAAAAGTAAGCACGAGAGACATTGTAATTTGGCCTTGCGCCCACAAATGTAATCTTGTATTCAATATCAATAAAGAGATTCTTTTGAATGACTTGTGTTCATGTGTTCTTCTTTAAATTTCGCTGCAATGTATTCAATGTTTCTGCTTGGGACTTCGGTGCGACGACCCCGTCGTCGCCGATGTAATCGGCCGTTATGGAATAGCCTTGCACGGGCGCAATCTAGGCTCGTGCGGCATCACGCCTTAGCGAGGACGATCGCTCCTACGGGAGCGGGGCGTGACATAATGGTATCAGAGCACGGCTTTACGTCCTTGGACCATCGATTGAATTCTTTAACTTCGATGTTTCCGCAAAACTCTGTTGCTTCCGCAAGTTGTTATCGTTGGTACGCTCTCTCTCAGATGTCCCTCGGCATGTCCATACAATAAGTCTAAATATTTTCGAAAGCTCGTACAAGATTTCAATCTAACGCATCGGTAGGCCGTTGCCAAATGCGTCGATAGGGCCTTTGTGCCGAATGTTGCAAACTTGACTCGATAGAAAACATGTGCTAATGTTAGCAAGTCGCGTGCATGCCTAATTAGTCCAATATCGACCCTAGCAATTGAGCATGCAAACTCGGAATATAGTCCGCACAGGAATGGCTATGCACACGGCCTTTTGGCTAAGTTGTGTTTTGCGTCGCGCACCTCGACTTTTTGGTGCAAACGAGTCACGAGTGATATTAAGTATCGTTCGGTCGGGAACGGAGATATACTTAGAGTGTCTATCGATAGGAACGCTATCGGACTAACGCTTAGGCGTACACGGAAGATTGATTCGGATTTCGAGGAAATAGTACGAACGACTTAGTGCGTCGATACGAGGCGAGCGACTACGCTAGCGATTCGTCGAACGAATCTGAAAGATGTCTTAGCGAATGACGCGAATGTGATCGAGGACTAGATCGTATGGCTTGAATCCGAGTGGTGTATGTGATAGGTTCGGAGAAGAATAAGAATGAGTGTCGACGTCTAGTCGAGTGGCTCGAATCCGAGTGGTGTATGGTTTGTCTTGGAAATTGTTCGAGTGAATATTGAGGATTACGAGTATGTCGGCGAGGCGATGCGATCGCGCAAAGCCTTAGAACGCGTCACGCTTAGTTGGTCGTGACTTCGAATGTCCCGAACGAGCATCTCGTTCGGACAACTTGTGAATGAGCAACGCGAGTTAGAAAATGATTCGGAACGATGAATGAAAATGAATGGTCTTGAACGAGAAAACTTAGAGGATCGTGCGTGCGATATCGGATTGATGCAACTGAAATGTGACTTGAGTTTTGAATAACGATCTTGAAACGAGCTTGAGGAAAAGCAACTGAACTTGATCTTGAGTATCGAGAAAATTGAAGAATATCCAGTTCGGACGACAGCATCAATGCACGACTCGAAATTGGTTGCAAGGAAGATCGTCAGGTTACGCATATCGTCAATGGTATTGAGGCGTATCAAAGATCGATATGCGATAACTCGGGGGTACTCTGACTCGGCAGATGATGATCGTACAAATATCATTATTCCGATGGATGTTATAATCGAGATGTTAAAATGTGTCGAGGAAAAGATAGACTTGGCTCGAGGATTTTCTAAGTTGAATGAATGACGATCGAACTTGGCTTGGATGAAAACTGGAATGTTTGGATTTGCTTTGTCGATAACCACAACGTTGACGTTCTTGTCTTATGCGAGCGCTACTCCAGCCTCACACATGCGTCACGCCGATTAGGACGATCACTCTACGTGAGCGCTGGTATGGTGATTCATACAGCGGGAGTGGTCGAACTTGCATGGTGCGACAATTTGTGCTTCGACTTGTGGTTTGACGCGAAGATAGACTCGAGATTGAATTGGTGTGCTTGTCGATTGAACTTGAGGATTGAGTAGGTCCAATTCGCGTATCGAGAATGAATGAGTCTAAACTCAAACAAGAGTTACGCCCCGATGAGAATGATTATTCCGCGGGAGCGTTGCATGGTGATTCATGAACCACTGCGGATTATCAGACTCGCGTGAGATTGGGGCGCAACGTATTGTCGAGCAAGACGACCTCGTGATCGAATACATGAATTGGTTAGAATTGGTGAATTGAAGTGATTCGAATATACGCAACGCGTGCCGTAATGCGAATTAGGTGATCGTGCTCGATGTTTAGAAATCTGAGTAACGCGAGCTTGGGTAGAAGACCCCGTATGATCGACTCTGGTTTGACCCTAGGATTGAGGTCAGTGTTGACATTATTGTTGGGGAACTATGATTCCAATCTTGACATTGACTTAGCCTCGAAAAGAAATAGCCTAGCGGTTAGGCGAGACGCCCTGTTTCAAGTGTTAGCAATCGGAAGGATTGATCTTGAGGATCGGAATGGATAGATGGCGTGGATCACGAATGTAGGAAACCCTGCTCACGAGACTCGGTGGTTGCGCGGTTCAGCCCAGGGGGCCGAGCGCAAGTCAGCCCTGCGCTAAAGAGCGCAGACCGAGGGGTTGTCTTCTCCAGCTAGGCTGAGAAGATGAACCAAGAACACCAGAAACTTCAAATCTTCATATCTTGGCCAAATCAAAACCAAATTTGGATTTTCAAAGTTCTAACTTGAGTAAAATTGAATTCTCTTCCACATGGAAGCCTCAAAATAAGCAAAAATCAATGTTTAATAGGTCAAAACCAAGAAAATATAAAAATAATTAAAACTTAGATCTAGAACAATGGAGACTCCAAATCACAAAATGCCAAGTTCTAATGTTGTTCCCCATGGCCTAATCTAGCTAATAGACAAATAAAAAGTGGTGCTTATTTGGTGGCAAGGTACACTTGCCTATGGGTGGGGTGTTGTGTGGAAGAAGGAAGAAGAAGAAGATGGAGAAATTAAATGAAAGAGTAATGAGGAGAGAGAATGTTGGTGGAGATATTAATGAGGGTGGGTTGTGGTGGAATGAGGGTGGGGTATAGCTAAGGTGTTCCTTTGGGCTTAAAATCAAACCAAACCAAACCAAACCAACTAAAACCGAGTCGAGCCGAAATCCGAAATACGAGAAAACCCAAAATTTCACAAGTCGAGAAAAATAAAATATATGCCAAAATCCGACTACGAGTATAAATACGAAATACGGGAAATGAGGGTGACAACTCTACCCACCTTAAAAGAATTCCGTCCTCGGAATTTAATCAAGGAGCTAGAGACTGCCACGACAAGCTACATTAAGCACTAACAACTATACTAAGCAGTTCAATCATACAATCATTCATGCAAGCAAGGGATGGAAAGCATAAGGCATAAGGAAGAAATTATACCTTACGAGTCAAACAAGTCGGGATATCGTGATCGGATATCGTCCTCACGCTCCCATGTTGACTCACCGAGAGAGTGATGACCCCAAGCAACATGGAATAAACTAATAGTTCTGTTCTTGAGTATCTTCTCTCTCCGGTCCAATATAGATACGGGCCTCTCCTCATACGAAAGGTTGGTACCAACAACCAGTTCCGAATGGTCCAGGATATGGCTCGGGTCTGGGATGTACCATCGTAATTGGGACACATGGAATACATCATGTACCTCTCTTAGCGACAGCGGAAGAGCGAGACGATAGGATACATCTCCTACTCGTTCCAGGATATCGAACGACCCTATATACCTAGGACTAAGCTTTCCCCGCACGCCAAAGCGTATGACGCCGCGGTTAGGCAAGATCCTAAGGAATACATGGTCGCCGATAGCAAACTCTAAGGGACGCCGATGGGCATCGGCCCAACGCCGCTGGCGATCTTGGGCCACTCGGAGACTATCTCTGATCCTTCTGACCACCTCAACGGTCTGGGCAATCATCTCTGGACCAAGCATTTGCCTCTCTCCAACATCATCCCATGCTAGCGGGGATCTGCACTTCCTGCCATACAGTGCCTTGAACGGTGCCATCTGGATGCTGGCCTGGAAACTGTTGTTGTACGAGAACTCCACCAAGTACAGGTGATCTTCCCACGAACCACCGAAGTCAAGTGTACAAGATCTCAACATATCTTTAAGAGTCTGGATTGTACGTTCTGACTGGCCATCTGTCTGCGGGTGGTATGCTGAACTGAACTGGAGACGAGTTCCTAAACTCTCTTGTAAGCTATGCCAAAAGTGTGATGTAAACCTTGAATCTCGGTCCGAGGTGATACTGACGGGCACACCGTGAAGCCTGACAATCTGCCTGAGGTACGTCTCTGCTAGCTGAGCCGTAGACTGCCCAACTCTGAATTGGAGGAAATGAGCCACCTTCGTGAGCCTGTCAACTATAATCCAAATAGCATCTCGACCAGCTGGGGATCTAGGTAATCCAGTGACAAAATCCATGGTCACATGCTCCTACTTCCATTCTGGAATCGGCAAGGGCTGAAGAAGTCCAGCGGGCCTCTGATGTTCAGCTTTAACCTGTTGGTAAACCAAACATCGAGAGACATTTTTCTGAATACCAATGGTCAAACTCCTAGCTGCCGGGGCTGGAGCTGATGATTAGTGCATCTGACTGTGGGACCGTTTCCTACCTCCGGTCCTATCCACGATCCTCTGGGAGGTGTACTCGTGCCTCCTAGCTGCCCTCAATACTGCATCGAACGTCTGGTGCTCGAACTGCTCAACTGCCAACAAGATCTCCAAATGCAGTCCCTGCTGGAACCACTGGGCCCTATCAAACTCGGTCGCCACCAGGGTGGGGGCAAACCTACTAAGTCTAGAAGTTCTATCCTGAACCAAAAATAAACCAATCCATTCTTTGATTCCAAGCCAAACCAATATCCAAAAGTCTAACCAAATCAAATGACCCTGAAATCCTAACAACCGAAATCGGGCCGAGGCTGACCGAACTCGGACCGAACTCGGTCCCCTTGGATTACTCCAGCTGCTCAGCTGTATTTTTCTATTCTTTTGGATCTGCAACGTTCAAAATTATGAACGTTAGCCTACCGAGTTCTGCCCGAACTCTATCCTAGAAAATCCTATAAGAAGAGAAGAATTTCTCATTTCTATTCACTCATTCATTCTTTAATTTTTCTATCTATTTCTAAGCTTTCTATTTACTTTAAAGAGCCTAAATCTTCAAATCTCCAAGACAACTCCCATTCTTCTAGTGCTGGTGGTTTTCGATTAGGAGTATTTGAGTTGTACAAGCTTGGCGTATAAAAGCTTTCTTCGGAAAGGTATTTGAAGTTTGATCGTGGGCTTCGGATAAAAACACAATGGTGTTGAAGTTGGCATGTTCTTCGGAGTAAAGCACGTGGTGTAATCTCTATTCAAAATAGAGGATTATAGCGAGCAAGAGTTCTCGCGAACTGGACTAGTCCTCTTAGAGGGAAACCAGTTTAAACCTTGGTATTTACATATTGTTTTCTTGCCTCCACTTACTTATTGCTTTACTTTATTGTATTTAAGTTTATTTATATATTTGCTTCACCTGCTTAGTTTTTAAATTGGTAAATATTTTCTGCTGCACTCTATTTACCCCCTCTAGAGGTGCCATCGATCCTACAAGTTTTTGTTCAGAAGTGTGCACTGATTGGCGCAGAGGCACTATCAAGTGAGTTTTCCACCAAGTCAAGGACTGGAGAAGAGTGGGGAATGGCCATCGGGCGTGAACTTCAAAGTCCAGATGGCACGCACTTTGTTGTTCTTGGCAGCAGTAGTGGCGCATTTGGCGCCCCCGACGCTAATTATCTCTTCGTAAGCTATTTGGTCAAATTCAACGACCAAAGTCTCATGCGTCATGCCGACCGACACAATTTTTTATTGAGTTGTCACTTTCTAGTCAGAGGAGAAAGTCATCCCCAGCAGAGTCACCATTTTGTTTACAAAAACAAAAGTTTTTGAAGAAAACTTAACTACAAACTAAAAAAAAGTATGAAGTACAATTTGATTCCGGGGAAATACAACTATAGGAATCTGATCAGAAGACGATCACTTTATCCCTTGGACGATGCGTTGACTGTCACGACCCGTACCTGCTTTTCGGACGCGAGCTCGTGAGCAAGCCAGCAACATATCAAGCAGACTCCAGCCCAACTCGAATACGTAAATGCTGTCTGGACAATGGTAATGGGCCTAATCAAAGCAAGGCAAAACTATATCTCAATCCACAATAAGAATAATAAACATGAATGAACAACTATGTCCGATTAGACTCCAAAAAATAACATGAGTCTATAAAGTAAGCCAACAAGCCGAGTATATCATGATAAAGAATGAAAGCACGAATGGATAATAAATGTATTATCAATACCTGGATCCTGTAAGTGTATCACCAACATCTACCATCCTGCTCTGCTAACTAATCCCATACAATTGCTAAACCTGAAGAGATCATTGTAGGTCCTAAAAATCAAGTTGCACCCATCAACAAAGTCATAAAAATCAAGAAATATATCTTTCAAATGAACTGCGCAGAAGTCAGATTGCGCACCATCCCGATTGCGCAGACTGGACTGCGCACACTCTCAAGTGCGCAAGCTGACGTGGCAACGTCATCATTATCTGACAGACAGAATCAGATCTTCTGACAGCTGACAGCACGGAGAACGAGGAAACTGTTCGTTTATTGTGCGGCACGGCGCTCGAGGACAGCTGTACATGCAGCACAATCGGTCAGGCTCTCTGTTGCGCAGTCTATTCCTGCGCAATCTGAAGTCAGCACAATTTATGTGGCGCACTTCATCATGACAACTGACAAATGTATACGTGGCATTCATGCCATCAATTGCTCACTACGTGGCAACCATCTGTACACGATCATGCGCAATTCAATCAAATGATGCCATGTGTCCAAGACAGTTGGCCCACGATCAAACAACTGCCAGCGCAGTCTGATGCTGCTCAATCCAGTCCATGCGCAATCCAGCTTGCGCCATTCAGAATAACTAAAAGTTAGTTATTTCCAGAACTCTATAAATAGAGTTTCAAGTCTTCATACCAGGGGATCAGACATAAAAGTTCAGAAATATCAGAGAGTTCAGGAGTTCTTGCCCAAGTGCTGCTGCATTCTTCAGAGGCTTTTGCCTTCAACTTCAGAGGCTATCGTCTTCAAAGTTCACATCGTCCAAGGGATAAAGCAATCGTCATCTAGATTGGATTCCTACAGTTGTACTTTTCCAGAATTCTTGTAATCTCTTTACAATGTTTGTGAAATAAAATTCATACGTTTGTTTTTGCAAACAAAATGGCGACTCTGCTGGGGACGACTTTCTCCTCCGACGAGGAAGTGACAACTCAATGTAACGTTGCGTCTATCGGGAAGACGCAGAAGACGCTAGTTGTGAAGGTCAACTAGACGGCCTACGAAGCCATGATCAACTCCAGGACCACCCCTCGTACTGCAACAACTTCTGCCACGAGCAAAGTGCGCCCAGTGTGGGTCCCCAAGACTGCTGTGCAGTCTGTTTCCTCTACCACCAAGACTGCTACACAGTCTGTTGCACAGTCTGCCACTAAGACTGCTGCGCAGTCTAAAGTCTCTACTGGTAAGACTGTTGCGCAGTCTGTTGTTTCAACTGCTGCACAATCTGTCTCTACCATTCGTGCGCAGTCTGCTGTCGCCAGTGTACAAACTACTTATGCTGCCCTATCAAAGTGCAAGACTCCTCTGTCCCTGGCGCAGTTGGCTGCAACAACTCCTGCGCAATCCACCACTCCAGCAACCAGAGTACAACCCAAACACTCTGGCAACAAGACTTCTGCTGTGCAAACCATTGTGACTGAGGCCAGAAGAGCTTCTGCCAGAGTTACTCATGCGCAAGTTGCCAGTGTGCCATCAACCCATGCACAAACTGTACCAGCACAATCCAAGAGTGACAGCCCTTTGGCTTAACTCTCTTCTTCTCATAGCAAGGGGAAAAGCTCTACTCCTCTTTCCAAGCACCCTGTTGCTCCTGCGCAATCCACTGGGGGTAGTCTTTTGGCTATTCCTCTTCCTCCTCAGAACAAAGAAAAAGGCCCGTTGGTCTTTTCTCAAACTTCCTCGTCCCATGACTTGGAAGGCAACAGAGGGAAATACTCTTTAGCTAACCCTTCTTCACAAAACAAAGGAAAATGCCCTTTGGTCTTTTTCAGTCTTCTTCGGTCTTTACCGTAGAAGATCAATCTGAACGTGCCTCGGCACCAGTCAGTACAAGAACTCTTTCAAACAAGGGTTCTTCTTCTTTCCATGTAAAGAGAACTTGTACTGATCAAAGAGGTATTCTGCCTACTCCGATAGCAGAATTCCAAGATCTTCCAACTCTCAAAATATCCCGATCAAAACAGAGAAAATTGCTGGTATCCCAAACAGAAACCACTGGGGGTGAATTTGCAGATCTAAGAACTTATCTCAATAGGCCAACTTCGGCAAAACGTAAACAGCCAATGCCGAAAATGAACTTACATCAAAAGCGAACCTCCAGGGTCAAAAATCCCGACACCTATGCCAATGAAGTGAGCACTTCCCTGTACACTCAAGGGACAAAATATCTGAAGAACCGAAACCATGTTCAAAATGTTATCAAAGATAAGATCCCTCAAACTTCTTCTTGTCCCAATATTGTTCCTGATCTCCGGGAACATCTCAGGCAAAAGCGGGACAACGTCTCGATACCTCCAGTTCAATCATCAGATTATCATTGCAATCACAAAGTCATCATCCAATGTTGTTGTCAGACAACAAAATGATCTGTCTTTGATCGTCTGACTTTTGCAAACTCTGAACCTATGTCAGAAGATGATGACGAAGTCTTGTATGCTTCTGTCAATATGACTTCTCGAGACACTGGGGGTAAAAAGTGCTCCAAGCACGGCAAGCCTCGCCGCCCTAGTCAACGGTATTTAGATTTACTCTAGGAATCTTCTGAAGGAGTATTTCGACATACCCGATCCCGAAGCCGAGATACAATCGGTCAAAGGAATCTTCTTCAAGATCCTTCTGGTCATCTTCCTACTTTTCATTCAGGAGATGACTCTTTCTCTGACTATGATGCATACAGTGAAAGTTCTGAACAAACAGTGTCTTCCACGATACCAAGAGAAGTGACAGCTTATGTTGTCAACGAAGATCCGGATGCTTCAACTTCAGCAAATCAAGAACAATGAATTGCTGCACTAGAAGACAAGCTGAAGACCATGGCTGAAATGGTCGCCAGTATGCATTCTATCATTGTGGCACAACATACCACACCACCGACTGTACCTGCTGCAAGTCCTAAAATCATAGCATCGTCGGTACCTGTCAACGCAGGGCTGGGGGTAGTATCTCCTCAAGTACCTCCTGTACAAGTTCAACCTACACCCAGTCAGTCAGGTGCTGGGGGTGGTACTTACCATGCTGTTCCTCCTCCTAACACTCAGACTCTACCTGCTCCTTCTTCATCAGAAGACGCTAATGAAGCTGTTAAACTCTTGCGTACTCAGTTCGAGGCCTTCAAAGAGAAAGACAACTTACAAAGACTAGGGATCAAGCAACCCTACCCAGTTGAATAGAAGAAAGTCCCATTTCCTTCTAAGTACAAAATCCCAACAATTTTGCTGTTTGATGGCAGTACCTCTCCCAGTCAGTTCATTAACCATTTTGAGGTTATGACTGTCCAACTTCAACCAAATGACGCTCTTCTTACCAGAGTATTCGTCGGTTGTTTAGCTGGCGTAGCATACGATTGGTACAGAAGTTTACCCGATGGTTGTATCACCTCCTTCTCTAGCCTAAAACAGATCTTCTTGGAACGATTTTACGAGGGAATCAATGATATGACTATGTCAGCCCTCAATAAAATCAAACAAAGATATAATAAAACTGCTGAGAGTTTCATTGAAAGGTTCTGCCGAGAAGCCTTAAAGATGCCTCCTGGGACTCCGGCCGCTGTCACCATAGACACCTGTAAGGCAAATCTTTTGCCTATCATTAGCATGTGGACGGGGTCAACTCAATTCCAAGACTGGCCATCCTTCATTGTCAACGCTAAAGCAGCTGAAGTTAGCGCTGACAAGTTCAAGCAACTAGGGGTACAAATGTCTAACCCCGATCGGGATGAACATCAGACGTCGAATAGCGGTAATTGTCAAAACAACCGCAAGAACAAGGAGACTTTGAACATCAACTTGAAGAGTAAAGAGTCTCTGGCTGTCAACGTAGCTCCACCTACGTCTACGTCTACTCCTTCTGCCCCTCCACCAAGGGAACCTCATCCTAAAGTAGAATACTCCTTTGATGAGAATGACACCGCTAGCATCTTTGATTATTTAATCAAAAGCAACAAGATTCAGCTTCCAGACCCAAAGAAGCCTGATAAAGTCGGTAAAACCGATCACCCAAAATATTGTGTCTACCACAGATTCATTGGGCATCCTACTCGAGCATGCTATGTGCTCAAAGGCAAAATTCAAGAGCTGGTCAATACTGGTGTTGTTACTCTGCAACAAGACGAGAAGACTGTGACTGCAAATATGGTCTCAGTTCAATTCGGTGACTTCCCTCCGCAAATGGTACAGCATGGCGTCATTCCTATTCCCAAAGCTACTCTTGAAATCGAGAATCTTCCGCTTCTACCAAGTGAAGGTCTTGTCCCCTTATCTCTTGACAATGGCGAGATTATGTAGATTTATCCCGATCTTGCTTCTGAGTTCGAAAGTTCTTCTTCTTCCAAGAAGAAAGGTCACTCCAAGGGCAAGACAAAGATTTGTAATATGGTGTTTTTCGACCCCATAGTTGACGAAGAAATCTTGCTAGGCACCAGATCAGGGAAGGCTTACTTACGGGAAGTCCCCGAAGTTCAAGAGAATCCTGCCTCTTCTTCTGAACCTGCTCCAGTGTAGCCTGTTTCCACTGAGGATATTTCTTCTACACCCTCACCAGTTGTAGTACCCATTCCTCCCAAGCCGACGGTAGCTGACAAAAGCAAACAACAAGTTCTCTTCGACAAGCCCTTGAAGAAGTCATCTCCCACAAGACTTGAAAAGCCTTATAACTTTGATATCCTGGCTCAATTAGCTAATACACCGGCCAGGCTGTCTATCTTCGAGCTCTTGCGTCTTTCCAAAGAGACTCGAGAAACTCTAAGTGAAGCTCTCATGCAAGCAGAAACTTGTCTAGCCCTTCTGAAGAAGCCTACAATAGAGCCAGTCTCTTGTCTCCATTGTCATAGTGTGTTGGAATTAATTCCAAATATTACTTTCACACAGGATGACATGCTGATGGAAGACAACAGGCACGACCGTCCTTTTTACTATACAGGATATGTCGACTCGATGAAAGTCGATCGTATTCTGATAGATCCAGGGTCTGCTCTCAGCATCATGCCAAAGATAATGCTAGATACACTGAAGATCCCTGTGCATAGTCTTTCCGGCACCATCACCACCATCTTGGGATTCAACCAAGGAAGAAGTGAACCTTTGGGCAAGATTCGTCTAAAACTCCAAATAGGCAATCTTCGTACAAAAGTGACATTCTATATCATTGACAACCTTGGTTGTTCTTATAATGCCTTGTTGGGAAGACCATTTTTGCATGAGCACAACATTGTTCCTTCGACTCTCCATCAATGTTTCAAGTATGTTGATGATAATGGAGAGGTTCAAAAGGAGGTTGCGGATCTCTATCCATTCAAAGGTGTTGAAGCATACTGCAATGACGCTCATATATACAAGGATGAATTTATGAAGGTTGTATTGGCTTTAGACACTGAAGAAGAATCAGAAGCAGTGCCTAAAGACACTCTCATCATACCTGTCAAAGGGCGAGTCTCTCATCCTCAGTCTTCTAAACCACTGGCTATTCACTTGCCAGTTCAGAAGCAATCAATTGATGATGGTTAAGATCAAAGGGAGCTCACCTCTTCTGAGCCACTTGTTATTGACTTACGTCGTAACAAGGATAAAAAGCAGCTCACTTCTTCCGAGCCACATGTTATCGATTTAACTCATAACAAGGATAAAAGGGAGCTCACCTCTTCTGAGCCACTTGTTATTGACCTTCGTCGTAACAAAGCCAATCCTCCTCCATGTTCTTCTTCTCCCCCTCTTGTAATCAATCTGACCAAGCCTGCTAAGGCTAAGGGTCCTGTTGTAAATACGAATGTACAGATCAATGAAAAAGCATCTACTTTCCAGTATACTGATGTCATTTATCATACTAAACGCTATTTGGATATGTTAGATAGCTTCCAATCATTTGCAATGGGAGTTGTACAATCTTTTCAAACAGAAGTCTCACTTGAAGATCCAGATGATTCATATCGCGTTGTTCCCGCTCGTAAGAAAGGCGAGAGTCCAATACTTTTTAGTAAAAGACCGGAACAACAATTCAGCTATACAGATGATAGCAAAAGTAACGATACAGGACATCTCCAACTCCGTCGTTACAGTCAGCAATCAAAAGACATCATCCGAAAAATGGGTTATGACTTCAAGAGTGGCCTCAACTATGGCAAGGGTAGACGAACTCCTATCCGTACGACTGTTCCAGAAGGAAAGTCAGAGATGTACTACAGCAGGACCAAAAGAGGTCTCGGATATGCTTCTCCTCCAGTGTTATCCCCAGCAGTTTCCGAATCTGATAGTGAAGAGCGCTCTAGTTCTTCTGATTCCTGGTCATGGGATTCTGATACCAGTGTTGGTCAAGTTCATCGGTTGATCGTATCATCTAACGTGGTCTCCGCCGAACTTCCAGAAGGATATGACGAGGACATTAAAAAAATTCCCGAAGCAGATCCTTGGGCTCAACGAATGGATACCCAATGGGAACTCAGATTCAAACAAAGAGAACCTCCTACTGAAGATCAATTGGTGCAAATTGATGTAGGAGAAAGCGGGTCACCTCGTCCAATATTCATCAGCAAGAATCTTCCAAAAGCAGATAAGCAAGAATTAATTCTTCTTATTAAAGAATATATTGATATCTTTGTCTGGAGTTACGAAGACATGCTAGGTTTAGATCCCAAAGTTGCTACTCACAAATTGAATATTCTGCCGAATGCAAAACCGGTCAAACAGCAACAACGACGTTTCAAGCCAGAATGATGGACGCAATCGACGATGAAGTCAAAAAGCTCATCGCTTGTGGCTTTATCCGAGAAGAACAACATCCTGATTGGGTAGCCAACGTTGTTCCAGTCCTGAAGAAAATCGGCAAAGTTCGAGTCTGTATCGACTTTCGGGATCTTAACGAAGCCTATCCAAAAGATGAATTTCCTCTCCCTATCATGGATGTCATGATTGACAATACCTGTGAGTTCGAGCGAATATCCTTCATGGATGGATTCTCTGGATACAATCAGATTCGGATGAATCCCGAAGATGAAAAACACACATCTTTCCGTACTCCTCGAGGAGTTTATTGCTACATAGTAATGCCATTTGGTCTTAAGAACGCTGGTACAACTTACCAACGAGCCATGAGTACCATCTTTCGAGATCATCTTCGCAAGACAGTCGAATGCTATGTTGACGATATCGCCGTCAAGAGTCGTTTAAAGGAAGATCATATCCAAGACCTAAGAACAATCTTCAATCTGATGCGCCAACATCAACTCAAAATGAACCCTACCAAGTCATTCTTGGGTGTCTCAAGTGGTAAATTTCTCGGCTTCATCATTACCTCTAAGGGTATACACGTGGATCCCGAGAAGATCAAAGCCATTCAAGAGAAGCGTCCTCCACGCAACCTAAAAGAGCTACGAGGATTTCAAGGTCAACTTGCATACATCAGGAGATTCATTTCGAATTTGTCTGGACGCTGCAGACCATTTACTCAGTTAATAAAGAAGGGTGTATCTTTCATTTGGACTGAAGAGTGTCAACGAGCATTTGACGACATTAAGCGATATCTCATGAACCCACCAGTCTTGGTGCCACCAATCTCAGGCATACCATTCTTAATGTATGTCCGTGCTATGGACCATTCATTGGGTGCTTTACTTGCCCAAAAGAACAAAGAAGGTCATGAACATGCCATCTATTATCTCAGTCGTACTATGATTGGTGCTGAACACCGTTATAGTACAATCGAAAAAGAATGCTTAGCGCTTATGTTCGCTGTTCAAAAGATTCGGCATTACATCATTGGTCAAACCATTCATGTCATATCCCGAGTTAATCCTCTTCGGGTACTCATGAAGAAGCCCAGCACACTCAATTCTCGGCTGGCTACATGGGCCATTTTGCTAGCCCAATATGACATGGTCTATGTTCCACAAAAGTCTATCAAAGGTCAAGCATTGGCAGATTTCTTAGCGGCTCATCCTGTGCCAGAAACATTCAAACTCTATGATGAAATTCCAGACGAGACATTGGAAGCAAATATGATCTCCGAAGAATTTCCTACTTGGCGTCTATTCTTTGATGGTGCATCCAGAATCGGACCAAATGGTGCCATTATAGCAGGAGTTGGGGTTGTTCTCGTTTCTCCAGATGGATCAACTATTCAAAGAGCCTACTCTCTAGATGAACCATGCTCCAACAACGTAGCAGAATACAATGCTCTACTAATCGGTCTTCAGTTAGCCAAACAATTGGATGTCGAGTATCTTGAAGTCTATGGCGATTCTAAGTTGGTTGTTAATCAGGTTAGAGGAACCTATGAAGTCCGCCATCAAGATCTAGTGCCCTTTCATGAAGCAGCAATCAACATGGCTACATCATTCAAAGCCTTCTTTATCGAATATGTTCGCCGAGCTTGTAATACTGAGGCAGATGCTTTGGCTAATCTTGTAGCAGTCCTAGCCATCCCTATCAAAAGACAACAGGTGGTGGTCATCTCTAATCGAAAATTGTTTTGTGTCGAAAACAATCGTAATATTGAATTCAGTAATCTTACTGAAGCCAATGTTATCAGTGAAGATTGGAGAACTCTTTTCATCGATTTCGTAGTTCATGACATACTCCCTGAAGATCCCAAGGAGGCTACGAGTATTCGTCGACGATCTCTCCGATTCTACTATAACCAGATTACCAAAACTCTCTATCGGCGAACTTATGACGGCTTACTCTTGCACTGCCTTGCTGGTGATGAAGCAAAACAAGTATTACGCGAGGCTCATGACGGCGTTTACGGAGCACATCAACCTGGTCCTAAGCTACAGGATCGCATCCGACGAATGGGTTACTACTGGCCCTCTATGGTATCAGATGCCATCGATTACGCAAGAAAATGTCGAGCTTGTCAAATCCATGCAAATTTCATCCATCAGCCTTCAGAATTTCTTCATCCGACCGCTGCTTCCTGGCCTTTCGAAGCTTGGGGCATGGATATTATAGGTCCCATCAATCCTCTTTCTTCTAGAGGACATCGGTTCATATTAGCAATAACCGACTACTTCTCCAAATGGGCTGAAGCTATACCTCTGGCTGAAGTCAAGACCAGCAGTGTCATCAACTTCGTCAAACACCATGTCATCTATAGATTTGGTGTACCTCGAAGGATCATCCATGACAATGGACCACAATTCATCAGTCAAAAGTTCACAAGATTCTGTGATGATCATCGGATTGACAATGTTGCTTCTACAGCCTACAATCCTGCTGCTAATTGATTAACTGAAGCTTTCAACAAGACTATCATCAAGCTCCTTAAGAAGTTTGTATCTATTAATAAATGGAATTGGAGTGAAAAGCTTGGCGAATGTTTTTGGGCCTACCGAACTACGGTCCGCAACCCCACAGGCTTTACACCCTTCTCTTTGGTGTACGGTTGTGAAGCAGTTCTTCCTCTAGAACTTCAAATTCCGTCCTTAAGGATCGCCATTGCTAACGAGCTCACTACAGAGAACAACGATCTTCTTCGACTTCAAAAATTAGAAGCGCTCGACGAAAAGCCGCTATTGGCTCAACAGCATATTGAGTTATATCAAGCTCGCATCTCAAAGACTTTCAACCGCAAAGTTAAAGTCAGAGCCTTTCAGCAAGGAGAACTCGTTCTAACAGTCAGACGTCCTATGACTATGACTCACATGAGCAAAGGTAAGTTCGACGCGAAGTGGGAAGGGCCTTACATTTTCAGCAAAGTCTTTTCAAATGGAGCCTATCAACTTTCAGAGTTAGACGGTCGAGTTGCAATGATGCCTATCAATGGCAAATTCCTCAAGAAGTACTATGTATAAATGTAACAGAGATTTTATGTAAATATGATCAGACAGTTCATAAATAAAGTTTGATTTTTATTTCATCATAAACGATGTTACATAATATCAAGGAAGGTCACTATCATCCTTCTCGACATTGGGACGTGGACCACTGCCGTCCTTATCAAAGACATAATCGGCAAAGGAGCTGAGAACATCTTTGCTTGAACACACCAAGAACTTGCAAGCAGCCATCCTCATGGCCTCTTCCTCTTCAGTCTTTCTGGTTCAAGCAGGAAATCTAAGATATCCCTTGGTGGTTTAGGTGCAGACGAACCTTCGCCCACTTCTATCGGCTTCGGCTGATTGGGGTCGGTTGGGCGTTCTTCCGGGAGTTCTTCAACCTTCGAGGCGATTTCAGCCTTCTTGGATGCATCTCCAGACGACATCTTTATGTTGAAAAGTGGAAATGATCATTCCTTCCAGATTTTTGTTCTATTTATAGGCGGAGATTCTCAAAACAACGAAGCGGCACATTCATCTGACGGTTCACCCGTTCATTATCATCTGACGGTTCACCCGTTCATCATCATCCGACAGTTCACCCGTTCATTCAATCAATCTGACGATTCGTTCGTTCATTACATCATCCGATGGTTCACCCGTTTATTCAATTCATTTGACGGTGTCCTCGTTCATTCCATCCATCCGACGGTTCACCCGTTCATTCCACTCATTTGACGGTTCATCCGTTCATCCTGACGATTCACTTCGTTCATATATTTTGACGATTCATTTCGTTCGTTTATCCACATCAGCAACTTATCATCCTCGATTAAGTTGTCTATTAAAATAATAATATTCGACAAATTATATTCTGCCACGTCCACATTACCTCTGAGCAGATATAATGAATATAATTATTTTCTAATCAAGAAATATATCATGTCATGTACCTCTGAATATATTTTTTATCGCTATTATTTATATCTGAATAAGATATGCAATAAATAATAGAACCACAAAAAGTTGTCTTTTATTGATCAAAAAGATGAAAGACGTTACATATCATAAAAAAGACAAGAAGATACAAGATATCTTTCTACTCAGCCGGTGGCATCATCAAATTGGTCATTTGATGCTTCAAATTTTGTAGCCGCTCTTCACGAGATTCTATCACTCGTTTCCTAGCTTCTTCCATGCCAGATTTTTCATTGAAGGTTGGCAGAGTTACCATTCGGTGAGTGATTTCAGTATTATGAGCTGCAGCATATTCATCTCTTTCTTGGGTTAGAACATCAAGTTGTTGAATTGCAGTTTGATGTTGGATAACCTCATCTTCTAGTTCTTCCTGAAGACGGGCAATCTTCGCTTTCAGTTCAGCAATTCTCTTTTCTCTTCTTTCAGCAACAGATGTTACTGTTTCTACCTTGGAGTTGTACTCAGCAGACTTGGCAGTGAAAGTATCCAAGAGAATTTGGAAGTTAACTTTCTCAACCGCAGCCTCTTGAGACATCCGTTCAAATTCGACTTGCACTAAAAGTTCTACCTCTCCTTTGTTTAGCTCTTTGTAGCTATTTATTGAGGTCTCCAGCTCATTTAATATGTGATCAAGAAAAGTGGCCTGAGCCTCATCACCTTGATCGCGGATGGCATTTCCCAAGTAAGAGGTTGGACCTCTAACCATGGTGAAATCAGCCTCTTCCTTCTCCATCACTCTGTTTATTAAAGGTCCCAATGAATCAAAGAAGAACTTGGTAAATGACTTAATGACAAACTGATTGGTAGCCAGAGCACCAGGAGTAGCAGCTACTCCTGTTGATGATGAAGCGACGGGACGTTTAGTCTCTTGTACTTGGACGGAGGGCTCTTTGAATAAGGAAACTAAAGTAGAGCTGGCTGCTTCTCCCGGTTGTTCCTCTGCAAAAATTAAAATTTTGTCATTTTGCCTATCATTCGCTACTGTCAAAAATGATCAAAAAGTGAAAGCAATCTTACCATGACTTGGTCCGGCAACAGGCCTGTCATCTGTTGGAACAGATTCCAGCCTAGCAGAAGTAGCCTCAGACATCACTGCCTGGCTACTGCCTGCCTCGGAGCCACATGACAAATGATGACTGCTGCTAGCTATCGTCGTTACAAGAACTATATCTGTGCACATTGGAGGAGCTGGAGAAGATCCGAGTTCTGAATGGATAAAAATAAACATTCAGCTATCAATCTATTAAAAGAAGATTGCTAATTTCATTCTATACCTTTGGGATCAACAATAGGAGTTTCCTCTAGGGCTACTTCTTCGTCTGCTACCTTTTCTGGAGATACCTGCACCTCAACATCCTTTTCAGGATCCAAGGTGTCATCAGCAGCTTTGGGAGATACATACACTTCATTATCCTCTTCAGGATTCTGTGTATCATTAATATCCTCTGATGATGTACTCTCCTCGCTTTCATGTTCTTCAGGTACCTCCCCGCTGGCAGTTGTAGCGGCCTGATCAACATAATCCAGCGGACCGAAGTCGCAATCATTTAATGCGTCAATCATTAGACGATCTTCCTCCTCGCGGATTGTTCCTGGGGTGACAGGAAGATGAGTAGTCTCCACAGCTGGTGAAGGAGATCGTAAAGCTTCGTGCTCCGTCTCTACAATATCTTCTCTGGGCTCTACGGCCTTATTTCTTGGATCAACCTCCTCCCTCTGTTCGGTCTCCTCCCTCTGTTCTGGACTAAGAGTTTTATGCCCAGACTCAGAGACAGGAGTGGGAGATGACATAGTAATTCCAGCTGCAGCATTCACCACTACCGAAGACAAGGTTTGCCTTGGAGGAGAGACTGTTCTTTTTCTTCTTCTGTAGGCCAGTTTCTTTCTATGCAGAGGCCTCTCAGGGCTCTCCACATCTACTACAGCAACCGGCTTTGGAATAGAAGTCGGTGTGGTTGCCTCTTCTCGGGTTGACTCAGCCAATTGTCGGGATTGTGATCTAGTGGTGACCTTCTCTGATGATGGTTCCAAGATCAACTTCTTCTTTGCAACTGGAGAATAAGGTTCTTCTCTCATTCTCTTCTTCTCCTTGATTGGAGATTTAACAACTTTCAAAGAAATCCTTAATGGTTGATTGACCTCCTCAGGGAAGTTTGCTTCCCTTGAGGCTTCCAATGGATCATCCACTGGTTCATGTTCTTCGTCGTTATTTGGAGCTAGTATATCAGTCGCTCCTTTCTTCAGACGTGTTGCTGTTGCAAAACTGTCAACAAGGTTATAGTTCTCAGCAAATGTATTTGCTGCTGTATAAAAGAGCGAATATGTATATAATATTCTAGGGCCATTATCATTCTTATTTGGCATCGAGAACATTGTCCTTGTGTCTCGAGCGTTGTAGTAGGCCCATGCTCTGGCACCATCAATCAGGTATCCCTTTCCTTGTAGGCAAGTTATAGCGTTGCCTACATGGAACTGGTCATAACCAAATTGACGAGCGAAGCGACATGGCAAATATGGTTCAAGATAACACTCCTCTTCAAATCTGTACACCAAATGCGATGGTCTGATCGTCTTCAGCCAGTCAAAAGCTGCTCGACCTATTGGTTGCCTCCCAAGGTCAACCAGATTTGGTGCCATAAATTCATAACCAGTTGGAGGGGCAAAGCAATAAAAATTCCATCCTTTGCCAAGGTTCAGGGTACGTCTGCAGTCCCTCAGACTAGTGTATATCCACTTGCTTTGGGAGAATCTACGCAGAAAGCTGCCACTAACTGCTCCCATGGCGGGGTTCATTAATAACGGATGGTGCAAGAGCAACCATCCGAATAAATAGGTATAAGGCAACTCCAGTCTAGGGAAGTTCCCCTTATCGCCCTTACATTTGAGCATGGAGTCAACAAACAGACGAAGACCTGCATTTATTCTACAGGTCATCGCTGATAATAAATCCATCCGGTAGCCGAAGACTAACCGGACGGCAGCAAAAAGAACACCGCGGTGGAAGCGGTCCACGGCGCTTGCTCCGGGCACGACGAATCGACGGAGCCAGTATGTCAAAAATCCTGCCAATTGGGCTTCTTTGGACATAGACCTGTAGCCCATTCTTATAAAGCTTTCAACAAAATCTCCAGCCATGAGTGGAGGGTATTGATGTTCATCATCAACTTTGATATCCATTCTCTTGTTTTCTTCCATCAAGCTGATCACTTCACTGTTGCTGAGGGGTTGGAAGAAAGCCGGGTTGCATGAGTCATGATCTTTGGTATTTTTCTCAATAATATGGTTAAGAAAAAGATAAGTCAACCACTTTGATGAATAACAGGTGCCGGAAGAGCCGCTTTTATAGTATAGGGAGCATATGTTGTAATGGCACAGTAGTTCGTCGAAGACTGCCACCATCTTTGAATTTTCTCGACGTAGTCTATCTAACTCGTCGTTTGTTGGAATGTACTCCTCATAAGGGGAGTCTCCCATTGGTAAGCACGAGATGTACTTCATCTCATGGAGGGCTAATCCCATCACCCCGCAGGGCGTCATAAATGTCCCTGTCCTATAATTATACCTCTCTGCCAAGGCCAAAAACAGATGAGGATTTGGGAGGAATCCATATACGGTAGCGTGTACCGCATTATAAAGCTCAATCTCTTTAAGCTTGTCTTCAAACTGGACCAATATCCAGTTGGCAATACAGCTCCATCTCTTGATGTCTGGGTTCACCAGACCTGTCAGCCGGATGTCTTGATCCGGGTATCTGCCTTTGGCCTTTGCATATTCATTAGCAAAGATTGGTGTTCTCACCGGCAACAGCAAAGAAGAATTCTCTGGAGGGATGCACCCTGGCTTCAACCCTCTGAGCAAAGTACCATGACGTTCAGAAGAGCTATAAAACATATCTCTGTTGTTTGGTCCTTTCTTGACACAAACCTTTCCAGTCCTTGCATGTTGGAGGGGAGTAATATCCCAGTCCATTCTCCTGGGATGGCTTGCATGGGCATAGCGGGCCAGAGGAAGGCATCTAGCAATGTCTGGTAACAGGATCAATTTCTTCTTTCTTTGGAAGAGTCTCTGCTCAACACGGGGTCTTGGCTGAGAACTCTTGTCAATGGCGTCGCCAAATAAAAACATGGGTTTCTTATGGGTTATGGCGTCAGCAGACTGCAGGGGTTGTCCATTTATCAGACTTAACAAAGTCTCATTATCCTGAGCAACCAAGATGGCTTGGCGGGAGGATGGCAGAGCATAGTGTGGAAAAAGCACATGAGACAAATCTTCTTTGAATTCCGGTTCAGCAAGGGATCCTGCAAATATTTCATACTCAGGATCCTCTCTGGTATCAACTACATCAAACAAAAACATAATTCAGTACAAGTAAAATCAAAAATTCTGTCATCAAATTGTGCAACCATCAGATTGCGCAACAATTACTTCTATGCGCAAACTATCAGATTGTGCTGACAAAGCTTGTGCAAATCAGCCGATTGTGCTGACAATCTTGCGCAAATCAGCCGATTGCGCTGACTTTTGCCAGCGCAATTTAACCGATTGCGCGAGAAGATACTCTTCATAAAAATGAAGAATATTGGGTTCGTACAACCTAAACCCTAAAAAGGGGTGGCACAGTATGACCGAATCTCTAAAAAGAGATAGGGTTCAAGATTCAGCAATGTCGAAAAAGCCCTAAAAAGGATTTTCGATTGTTTGTCTACCTTGAAGAGCGGGGTGCGCAGCTTCATGTTGAGAAGGGCGCGACGCAACCCGAGCCGAAGACTCGGCGGGGGCCTTGCCTTTGTCGGCGGCAGAGCGCTTTGGTGCCATCTGAAGTCGACGGAGAAGAAAGAAGGAAGTCGGAGTAGGCTCGGGGGCTTCTCTTTCTTAAGCACAGTGAAAGCAAGTAAAGAATAACATAAAGAACAAAGGAAACTATTTATAGTTTTTCAAGAGCAACGGCCGCCTCAGATTGCGCCGAATAAATAGGAGTAATTCCTCCAATTGCGCAGACAGTATCATCACATACGCAACTTGATTGAAAATTCAAAATTCAAAGTATTTCGAAACTTTAAATAAATTCAACTTTCGAAAACCTTGAAGGGGGTCTTGTAGGTCCTAAAAATCAAGTTGCACCCATCAACAAAGTCATGAAAATCAAGAAATGTATCTTTCAAATGAACTGCGCAGAAGTCAGATTGCACACCATCCCGATTGCGCAGACTGGACTGCGCACACTCTCAAGTGCGCAAGCTGACGTGGCAACGTCATCATTATCTGACAGACAGAATCAGATCTTCTGACAGCTGACAGCACGGAAAACGAGGAAACTGTTCGTTTATTGTGCAGCACGGCGCTCGAGGACAGCTATATATACAGCGCAATCGGCCAGGCTCTCTGCTGCGCAGTCTATTCCTGTGCAATCTGAAGTCAGCGCAATTCATGTGGCGCACTTCATCATGACAACTGACAAATGTACACGTGACATTCATGCCATCAATTGCTCACTACGTGGCAACCATCTGTACACGATCATGCGTAATTCAATCAAATGATGCCATGTGTCAAAGACAGTTGGCCCACGATCAAACAACTGCCAGCGCAGTCCGATGCTGCGCAATCCAGTCCATGCGCAATCTAGCTTGCGCCATTCAGAATAACTAAAAGTTAGTTATTTTCAGAACTCTATAAATAGAGTTCAAGTCTTCATACCAGGAGATCAGACATAAAAGTTCAGAAATATCAGAGAGTTCAGGAGTTCTTGCCCAAGTGCTGCTGCATTCTTCAGAGGCTTTTGCCTTCAACTTCAGAGGCTATCGTCTTCAAAGTTCACATCGTCCAAGGGATAAAGCAATCGTCATCTAGATTGGATTCCTACAGTTATACTTTTCCAGAATTCTTGTAATCTCCTTACAAAGTTTGTGAAATAAAATTCATACTTTTGTTTTTGCAAACAATCATCAGGTCCTCCGGGGACATAGCAAGATACATAAAAAGATGCATATCTAACAGTTTTATGATGCATAAGAATATAAACAGGCTATAAACAGGAAACGAGATGGAAACTGACAAGTGGATACTGACAGGTGACTATGAACACGGATACGAAAAACAACTACGCATAAATGAACTGCTGGGAGAAAACTGGTGAACAAGAGATCAATGGAATACCAAACCCTCGTCCCGAGTATGGACTCACGGGTTTGAACTAATCATTAACCCTCGTCCCGAGTGTGGACTCTCTGGTACAAATGAACAAGACAACACCCTCGCCCCGAGTGTGGACTTACGGATGTAAACAGATCAAGACAAACACCTTCTTCCCGAGTGTGGACTCTCTGGTGTAACTGGTCAACTCTAGTCCCGAGTGTGGACTCTCTGGATGGGAAAATGATAACAGGAAATTAGCAGTTCAACTATACGTACTCATTCTATGACACGACTCAGTCGAGATACAGGTGACGACAAGGTACAACTTAGTCAAGACACAGGTAAGGACAGCTTTAGCATGAACTATAATATGAACAAGCCTGGTATAACTACACTATCAAGTCATGAAAGATGGAATACAAGTAAGACAATAAACTGGTAAGCATGAACGCAGAAAACATATGAATCAAATCCACTAGAGTAACTAAATGATAACATAATAAAAGCAGAAGAACCATAAGCATGAAAATGAACTGTAGAGGGAGGCAAGGTATCTTGTATGGTGGTAGCACGAAGAACCAATAATATACCGTCAACTGGTAAGCCATAAAGTCTAAATCTCACAACTGTCTTCGAAAGTTCAACAAACGGTTTGCAAAATGATCGATCGTCGAGGGAGAAAAGTTGCCGAGAAGTTCACCACATAAACCGCCATTTTCGCTACTGCTGCTGCAACTTCCGCCTTCTGCCGCGCGTTCTCCGACGGCCGGTGGCTTGTGCGGCTGCACGCCGACATCGGGGAGGTCGCCCAGGTGTCACGAGGGGTGGCTGGTTTAGAGTTAGGGTTAGTCGATTAATTCATCTCTTTCGTATGTATATATATACGCGTGTGTTTGGGAAAATCGGGTTTGGCTTGGTTTGGCGTTTGCTGTGAGGGGGAGGAAAGGTCGGGCCCTGGGCTGAGGCTGGGCTTGCTAGTAGTGTAAGTTGGGGTCGGTTTGGCTGGGCTTTTGTTTGGCTTGGCTTTTTTTTGGTTTTCTTTTTTATTATTTCTTCATATATGCATTCTAAGCGTATACATACATACATGCTTACATACATACATTCAAACATGTATATTCATACATACATACATACATATATATATACATATATATACATAAAAAAAAATATACATATTTATACATACATACATACATACATATATGACTTATGTAAATATATTAAACTTTATAAATAATAATAAATCATATACATAATACTTAAATGGGCACACATACAAACATATATACATGTATATAGCCTAATACCCCAAACAACACAAGGGTACCTATGTTATATTTTCCAAGAAAATTAGAAATTAAACTAGAAATTAGTGCATATATTATAATTAATATACCATTTATATAAATTAGTCAAAAGACTATAACAGGAACTATCAATACACATATTGTCCTAGTTAAAGATCCCAATCCCAAAAATGGTATTTCCAGCAATATTATCACATTTCGAAAACTAATAAAAAAAATATAAATAATAAATAGCAAATAATACATTAAATATCATTTTTAAAAGTCACTCACTAAATTATAAAATGTGTGTGAAACCCGTAAATTTTTTATTGTTATTTATAATTATTTAATAATATTCTAGAAATTTTAGTGTTTGGTAAAAACTCGTAAAATTTTAGTTAGTTATATAAAATTTTAATTAATTATTATTTTATGAAAAACCATATTTAGAGAAAAAAATTATTTTTCGGGATTTTTTTGACTGTTGTCCCTGACCCGTCCCGAAATCACATATATAAATATTATTTTTAAACCAATTAATAGATTTTTGGCCTGACCTGAATCCGTACCCAGTTCTCTTCCTGAACTCATCCCGAACCCAATCTCGTTTCTAAACCCATTCTTAAGTAATAACTCATATGTGATATTAAAAAGAAAAGAATTTCCTTAAACTCATTTAACTCTAATATTCTCTCTCTTCCTGAGTAAAGGAGAACATTTTCCTTTACTTTTTCGTTCTCAGCCGACCTTGGCTCTTCCGAGCGCTCGAGACTCCTCCCCTCCCCGCGTAAAACTGCCGATCAGGTCTCTTCATTCCCGAAACCCCCCAAACTCTTCTATAAAACCCCTCTTCCCCATCCCTCCATTCATAATCACCACCAACCCTCAAACCCCTGTGCCCTAAAATCTGACCCGCGCCTTTTTTCGGCGAACCTCGACCCGTCGTCGCTTCCAGGCTGACCCCAGGCCGGATCCGCCGCCTACTCTGCCCGGTGCCACCTTCCCGAGGCCGACGCCCCACCAGCGACCAACCCGGCTGCCGTTTTCTGCGGCCGTGCGCGCTAGCCCGACCCGGGCGGCCTCCCCGTTCTCCGGTGCTGTTCCGCGGTACCCCGTCGCTGTCTTTTCCGAGCTCGGGTGCTGTACACGCAGTCGAACCCCGGCGAAGCGCTGACCAGAGCCCGAGACGCTGTCTGTGTGTTCTTTTTCTCTAAAATTCACCTGAGAGCTCTAGCCGAGCAATTTTTGGTATATTTCCGTTGCCCCGTTTCCATTTTTATAGTCTGTGATGAATTTGGTCCACGAATTTCCCTGGGAATTCGGTAAGCGAGACATTTTCGGATTTTCCGAAATCTTTTCGAAAACATTCTGTGAGTTCTCGGAATATTTCTATGGTTTGGTTTTCTAATTCCTTTCGGAAATGGTTCTGTGGCTTATTTTTCTTTGAGGGTTTCTGTGCTTCTGGAATTTCCGAGGAGTTTCGGTTTTCCGATTATCAATTCGGGTTTTCCGAATAATTTTCGGAAGCATTTCTGTGAATTGGTTTTATGGTATTTTCGGGTTCTGGTTAATTTCGGTTTACCGAATACCGGAAATAGGCTGTGGATGTATTTTCGGGTTCGATAATATTTTCGGGTTTTAATATTATGGTGGAAATAATTTCATGGGTTAATTCCCTGGTTGGGATATTATTTGTGTATTGTTGGAGCATTTTCCCATTTTTGGGTTATCCCGAAAATAGAGGAAATGCTGTCGAAATTTTTATAAAATTATATAAATGGATTTCAAATCGGTTTTCGAAATAATTTATTAATTGGATTTTTCGGGCGACGACCGTACTGTTCCATAGGCCCTAGCTAAATGCAAACGAAACCGGTTTTACCGGACGTTGAGGCATTAGCTATTTTTGGCGATTGGACCAATATCTGAGACTCGTAAATTAATTCAATTTAATTTAAATTATTATTTTATTTTGTAATTAAATTGTAGGATAATTTTTAGAGACTAACCAACGTTTTTTTCTTATTTAAATTCATGTAAAATAGTCTGTAAAGGGCATAAGCCCAGCTTTTATTACTTTCTGTGGTTTTGTAATAAGTTAGTGAATTTTTATTCTTTTCTGGTTTGTGATTAACGTAAACACGTAAAAAATAGTAAAATAATTATTTTATAGAAAATCAATATTGTTTTATCACATTAAATAAATTAGAAAAAATTACAAGTTATTATTTAAACAAATTTCACGTTTTTCTCATTTAAAGAAAAATATAGTTTTATTATATAAATTATAAAATACCAAGTTTTGCTAATAAACCGATAAATACCAAGTTTTCCGAAATTGAATATAAAATGATCTTTCCATCATAATTAAATGTAACGCATTAGATAATCGAGTTTTGTTTGTGTTAGTATAATAAAGATTAAAAATTGACTAGGACAAATTTAGAGATTATAACTAGCACATCTAGCATGGCAATTTTTGGAATCTAAGGCAGACTTCTCGATTGTAGGATTTCGAGGACAAGTCCGAATTCAATTCCGGAGACATCCCAAATCCAGTCATAATCAAAGGCAAGTACAATTTGTGTTAGTTTACCAATTATTTAGTAATCGTTTTATTGCAAGTTTAAACCACGATGTAACACGGAACTCTCTCTGAGACTATTGACTGATTGACTGTTGGGTACTGGGGGAGTAGTGTAATGAGTATGACCACATCCAAAATAGTATACTGACTGTGTTAGCTTACCCCTCATACACATGGGGATAAGCCATATCGTATCAATAGGATACAACTGTACAACCCAAGCCGGTCATATTCATTGCCTATTCACATCACAACATTTTAACTGCTGGAAAACTATTTATTTTAAATTATTTAAAAGTGCATAACTCTATTATTGTTTCAATTGTTGGATTATCATGAATTGTACTTTACTTCCTCCTGACTGGAGACAACATTTTTAGGTGATTGAGTCCTCGAGGATCTGATGTCTAACTCTGGTCCCGCAGAACCTGGAACCCAAGATTAGTAGAGCTGGATAGTAATTTATTTAGTAACCAATGTATCAAGTGTAGTTGTTGTAATTAATAGTTGTTGTATTTCAAAAAATTTAAATTGAATAAAAGATTTTATATTCGTTAGAATTTTATCTGCATATGTTTCACTACTGAATACAGCTTACTGTCGCCGTCTCAACAACGGTACAGGCTGGGCATGATCCGATTCGACCCAAAAAATTGGGACCGGGTCGTGACAATGTGCTATGGTTAAATACACATCTATATGTCCAATGGACACCGTTGGTCGCACTACACGACCACATGGGCTTGGACTCGTTTCGGGTCCAGTCCGGGCTAGTTTGGCACAATCGGGTTTCCTGAAAGTCATAATATCAATAAGTAACTAATTAACTTGTTTGTGGAGGTCATGTCACAACTTGGCTTAGTTTTCCTAGTTAGGATACACTTATAGATCGGTCTTTCCTACCATGGCTAATATACTAATCAAAGCACGCTACTGCACTATTCGTGCCATGATTCTTGGTCATCTTGTATTCCAAATCTCAACTATGACTAAGACCATCTACCGTAATAATTAACTAATTAATTATTTATAAAATTCTAAAAATTGCCATTTAAATCAAATAAATAATAAAAAAATACTTCAAAATTTGCGGGAAGAAGAGTTACAATGACGGAGAAGAAAAGCTCTTGAACATGTTGCGGAAGCGATAAAGAAGTGCCAAGAATTCTCTTCAAAAGAGGATGATCATTAATGATGCCCTTAGAAGTGATTTTGGAACTCTATTTATAGAGTTTTGGATAACTATCAGGCAGTTACATTGATTGGCGCATAATGTATAATACACTGATTTGTACATTACTTTGCGCACCATATTTTGCTTCATCCATTTGTACGAACGGTTAACTTAACTGCATGGGACACGTGGCTTTTTGTGAGAGAAAGGCGCTTGGTCATGGGCAGTGTCATGTGTTCGTTCCTCGAGATTAGTATCATGCACGCCACGTCATCTTTAACTACTTCTGGATGATTGATTGATTAGCGCCAGTTAATGAATGGTGCTTCCTGTTGATTGGCGCCCACTGTGAATGGCGTTGAGTGTTAATTTGGTAAGGAGTTTATTACTTCATGCCACTTGATAGATGGTGCTGAAAAAAGTTACTGACAGTCGTCATTATGACATACCTGACATGATCCTTCTTGAGCGGCATGCTCTCGGGATTTATAGAGATTTTCTTGGCTACTATGTTGTCAGTCATTATGACTGACGTACTTGAGGAAGCTTGCCATGTGGCGGCCTAGCGCTATCTGATGGCTGGCACCATTTGTTGTTGGGCGCTATTTGATAGATGGCGGTGTGCGCTATCTGTAGATGGCGCAGCGCACTTTTTTGATATTTTTGAGCTTCTACATCTTCTCGCTCCAATTTCTTCCCATGTTCTCGATCATTTCCGATTTTGTAAACTCGTATAGAGAGATTACATAACCCTATAGATGTTCCCGCAAATAGGATTCGATGAGGGATGATCCATCGAACTAGAAACTCGATGCGAACATCAAGGAAAAACTGCTTCAAAAGCAGTATGTAAGTGTCCCAAGTACCCCTATTTGAGGATGATTCCTTGACAACCTAGTAACTGTTTAGAAATTCTAATTGAAGTCAATCATAGACAACCTTTTGGAATCTAGAATCCTTTTTGTAGTTTTGAAATTTATCGCTTATATACTGAGAAAAAAGATTTCCAAACTGTCAAAAAATCATTTTCAAAATAGTAAAAATTAGAAATTTTCACCGATATGGCATCTGCCCCGACAAACCGGATGACATGGTCACCAAACGAAAGCATCGAAAGGTGCGTATCGACTTCGCGGACGTGTGGGATTCGACGGAACTCGATTTCATTGTGTGTGCGTGACAAAATTGAGGCGTATCGGTCGAGATATCCTGTATCGGTCTCTTTGCAAACTAGCCTACAACTTAGTGCATTTTCGTCATCTTGAGACGAAACTTGCACCACTAGACTCATGTCATTTTTCTTGTCCCGTGAGCCAAGTTTGTTTTGATTCTGGTAAGGTCGACCGAAATGCTATTTTGGCGGGCCTATGACCCGATCCAACGAGCAAAATTGTGTACGGCTCACCGGAATCGAACTTTGGACATACGGTTAAGTTTGTATTGTCAAATCGGACCCATAGACATACAATTTGATGACTTTAGAGACCGTAGATATTGGCACGCTTTTCGGTACAAAGTAGGTACAACGACGAACACGAATTTGGCCTGAAATTATGATTTTGTCCCTATGTCTAGAATTGGACTTATGGGTAGACGATCTTAGACATTTCTATTATGCTGAAAACATTCATAATATTTATTTCAGCATCCGAGGACGTTTGCGGGAGTTGACTTTCATTGCTCTTTAGTTTTGACGGTTTGAGTACTAGACGTTGCTACTTTCTGCACACCACCTCCAAGCAAGATACCTTACCACTATTTTGTTCATTTATGTTATATTTTTTTGTTATTTTATTATGTTATTACTGTTTACATGTTTGTTTTACACCGTGTATCCAAGTCATACTTGGGTGCGAGTGACTGTCTTAGTCGCTTTATGCTTTTGTTTATTTTTTTATGCATGATGACTTAGTATTAGATGACCATACATTGATGTGAGGTATTGGTATATCTTATATGGCCTTAACACTTGCTTTATTATGAGTTGTGAGTCACATGTACGATACAGACTCGCGTAGTCGGCTGACCACCGATACGTCTAAGACCTGCGACAGTTAGGAAATAACTACTAATAGAAATTGCATGATTAATGGACTTGGCAGTTATTAGAGGTTCATATGTGTTATGGGGATGACATAGATAGGCAAGGGGTGGAAAGAACAGTTCCTTAACGTATGGGCCAAGTATGCACTATCCATTATAACACGTAAACTCGGCTGGAGACGCAGGTAATATATCCCTACTATATTGATTCCCTCTGACATTCTCGGAGTGTTACAGACGTAGGCTCCTGGTTCCCAATTGGAAACTATGCCACTCCTATTGTAGCTAGAGTGCCCTTACGTTGAAGGTTTGTTCTTAACTGCATATTAATAGTAGAATTGTTAGACACACTATTGCATACATTCTTTATTTTGTTACTCAGTTTATATGGCATGTTATTTTCATGTATCTTGTTACATCCCTCTGAGGATCTGGTGATCTCTCCAGTCTTAGACGACCAGGACTTTCTCCTGGAGTATGGCGTTGCCTTCGATCCTTCTTTCTCAGTTGATGAGGTCTCGCCTTCCAAGATCTAGTTACTTTTGGGGACATGATTTTTTATATTATATTGGACATCTTTTTCTTCTTTTATTTTAGTAGGTCGGACTCCAGTTATCTCAGACTACTTTTCATAGCTGTTTGTAGTAGATTTGTTTCCACTCGGCTATATATCTTTTGACCCTTTTATTTTATTCTATCTGGACTATTGCTTTATTCTTGTGTTCGTTGGAGGAGATATATATTATCTGTGACTGTCTGTGATATTATTATTTATAGTTTATGTATGTATACGAGGATTCCATATATTGGAATATTTTTCATATGTATGCAGCTGGCATGTTTCGTATGCCTAGTCCTACGTATATTGGGACTGGAGCATTACATATTTTTATGGTGGCCCATGCAGGTCTACGAAAAAAATTATTTAGTTACATGACTCTGCCGAGCAAGCCTGCATATAGGAACATGAATTGTATCCCATCCACAACATTATTACCTCCTTTGACTTCAAACTCTTTCGAACACTCTTTTGATTGCTTGAATTGCATCTTGCTTGAATCTATCCTAACGTATCCTTACTTTCGTGCTAGCAAAATGCACCTTCAAACCGGACATGTTTCACCCTTGCTATCACATCTAGTGATGCAATCACTCAAGAGTAGTAGGTTCCATCATGGACTCCGATGACTTTGTACCAGCAGGGACAACAGCAGCCTACTATGACCGCGTCAACGGTACAGCAGGAAACCCAGACCCAAGTACCACCAGTCGACCCGACTGGGCAGACTACTGCAGTACCTCCAAGCGGGAATGTACCACAACCTCCCCTACCATTCCCTCAACAGTTTCTACTTCAGTTCGGACCATAGATGCCTCCACCACCGGCTAATGGAAATCCCACTACCCCGTTCATGTACGCTATTGTCACTCACATTTTTTGTTATATGTATTTTCAGTATACGTGTACGAATTCTCGACCTGTATTTTGACTTGTCTAGCATGGCTTGGCTTGGTTTGGTCTTGGTTTAGCTTGGCTTGGTTGATTTTGGTTTGGTTTAGATTTTGGTGGAGATGGAAAGGGTTGATATAAATATCAACTTTCCTCTCTCTCTCTCCTCATTACTTCTTCATTTACTCCTCTTCCTCCATTAAACCTCTCTACCCACCTTAGGCAAGTGCAACTTGCTTCATGGAAGAACCCCATTTTTATTGTTTCATTGTCTTCCCTACAAGTTTCTAAGACTCTGTAGTACTTAGAATTTTTGATTTTGGTAGACAATTTCTTGTAGATCTAAGTTTACTCAAATCTCGCTTTTTTTTTTGTTTTGATCTATCAAACTTCATTATTTTCAAGTTTTGATTGTTCCATGTTGTAGAGAATTTGATTTTACTCAAAATGGACCTTTGAAAACCCAGATTTCGATTTGTTTTGAATGATTTATGAACTTGGGAAATTCATGAGTTCTATGAACTCATATTCTTGGATTGGAGAAGATGAACAGTGCTGGGCGCATATCCATCAATATGCGCCCAAGCCACACTTCTTCATGCTTAGGGCGCATAGCTCTTATTATAGGCCCAAGGCCTTCTCTGCTTAGGCGCATAGGCGCTGGTATGAGTCTAAGGCCCAAAGCTCCCCTGCTTGGGCGCATAGTCCTTTTATGCTCCCACTGAGTCTTGGAAGATAGTCTTCTGGCTTCTTTCCAAGTGCACCCTGGCTCCCTGCTTTGGGCATATGCATGTAGGCGCATATTCCTGGGCGCATACAGCCCTGGCACATGCCTACCCTAGTACATGCTCTTCATGATACGCCTAGCCGTAGGCGCATGCCCTTAGGCACATAGCCTTAGGAGCATAGTTTTGGGCACATGATCCCTGCTTGGGCGCATGCCTTTTCCTGTGTATGTCACCCTAGGCGCATGCTCTCCTTGGACCATGTTGACCTTAGGCGCATGCTATCCATGACACCCTATTAACCGTTGGCGCCATTTCTGGACAGGAAAATTCTTGTTGCATTTATCCATGCTTGTCCCCATGGTCCATAGCGTAAGTTGTGACCCTTGAGCCTAATGGACATACTTCCATGATAGCCTGGTATAATGTTATTATCTGTGCCACGTGCGTGCTCTGAGCTTAAGCACGACATCAGCATGGCATGTACACTCTCTGATAACTCTTTCAGTGGCCCGTCGTATTGCACTATTGACCAAGTGAATTCTTGGTATACAAGTACCCTTAACATGAACACGACATGACAATATAGCTTTGCATAATAACTCTTGATAGTGACCCATCGTGGTGCACTCTTGACAAGTAACTTGACATGATAAGTAGTAACTTGACATGAATAATCTTGATAGTGGCCCGCCGAGGCACACTCTTGACAATTAATCTTGATAAGTAACCTAACATGATAATCTTGATATGTTGTTGCGACGGCTATCTTGACTTGCTAAGTAACTCTTGTCTTGATACCGTGGGTGATTGTGATTGTATATGCTACATGTCTCGTCTTGTATCATGTCTAGGACATGGATTCCTGGTTACCACGGTCACGGATTCGTACTGAATTTGACTAGGTTAACAACTAGATTGATCAAGCAGTTCATAGTGAGATTTTCTAGTCATAGGAAATCTCGTTATCTGGGTGCTTCAATTAGACTAGTAGCCTGCCGACGAGTAGGGCACATTTCCAGCACACTGTCATGTGTTGTACCATAAAGTCACCTAATACAACTCTATCAACCTGCGAAAGGATAACTCGATAGTCTGCAGGGTTTGTGACTGCTGGAACATCTCATTTCATATTGTAGTAATTAGACTTGTGATAATCCTAGTTAGTTAAAGTATCAAGTCGAACTCATTGCTTGGCCGTGATTGATGGATGTAGTCCATTCTAGTTTTGTCTAGATAGTGCCAGTCTACGATTACTTTAGTACATTACTGTTATGCTTTACTCTTGTCGATAAATAATTGGAGACTAAGCTCTGTTCAGGTGAAAGGTTACAGCCCTAGTCCTTGTTTGGTTTACGGGTTGTAACTTGGTTACCGGAATAGTCCTTTAGTTATCTTATCGTTTATCACCCTATTTTCTCTAACTCATATCTTTTCGTTATCATTTATCTCAGGTGCTAATATGTTGGGTTTAGTTCTTAAGTGAAGCCTCCCTTGTGGCACTTGCTCTTCTGGTTCTGACCCAGCTGATTTTGTATGGCCAGATTTCGGGGTAGCTCCTAAGGATCTTACAGCCTTCCAGCCAGATGGTGAACACTAGACACAACCCTGGCAACGAGTGGGTTTTATTTTGCCCTCCCACTCTATTGTAAATTATTTTTTTGAGGATTTTAGCTGCCGAGCAAGTGTTAGCTCGTGTTGAAAACTTGTATTCCTGTCTGCCTAAGTGCTGTAACATGATTGATAAATCCTAGGGTTGATCATGTATGACTTTGACTCTTGCTAGTCTTCGTATTTTGTATGACTAGCTTCATGATCATCTGAATATGTAATATTTGGGATGCCTTACTTTGTATGTCTGATGATCTAATATCTTGTAACTATTACTTGCTTGCTTGAGATTGAGACACTAGGCTTGTTCTTGCCCATAAGAGACTGTTGGCTTGTAGATAGACCCTCATGCATCTAGACAGTCGTGACCGTATTGGGAGGTGGGATCCACTTCAACGTATGTAGCTGGCTGTGCCTGTCCCCCGCTCTCCAGTATTATGGTTCTGGGGAATGACACGGTTTAAGTGGTGGCCCATGTAGGTCTTGTAAATCAAGATGTGTCAGGGTTTCACTGAATAGATGTCTCAATCAGCATTCGCCCTTGATCTCTACTCGTATCTTCTAATCCTTCTGAAATCTTGACCTGATCACATGCTTATATCCTCGATCTATCTTGGTCCTTCCTTATTGTTCCCTATGTCATTTCTTCAGTAACATTGCTCCTGGTCCTACCGATCAACAAGGTGGAGCACCTCCAGTGAACCAGGAGCAACCTGAGGACCAAGCTCAGCACTCTGGAGCAGCTTCCCGAGTCATGTATTATGGGAACCCAGAGCCCCCGGTTCAGCCAGTCCAGCCTGTAGAGCCTGACAATAGGTCCCCGGTGGGACTCATTAGGGAATTGCTTGCATCACAAGATCGTCGGGGTGATGTCCTATACCAGACAGTACAAGATGCCAAGGACAGAGTTGGTTATCAAGGGAACAACGTGGCCAACATCTTTAAGTGTCTGAACCCTCCATTCTTTGATGGCAGTGAAGATGCTATTGCTGTCGATGCTTGGCTTCAAGACATAGAAGTTATCCTGGAGGCAGCTAGGATTCCATAGGAAGAGAAGGTGGCCGTTGTGCGCCTACAGTTATTGGACTTAGCCCGCAGTTGGTGGGCGATGCTAGTAGTTGGATTAGCAATGCCTGTTTTATGGGCGGTATTCAGCGACAAGTTCCAGATGATGTATTTTGATGTAGTAGCTCGGTATGATTTGCAGACGAGATTCACCAATCTCAAGCAGATGGAAAGGATGGTCGATGGATATGCGACCGAGTTTTCTAGGCTTAGTCAGTTTAGTCCTACCTTGGTGGCAACCGAATTGGACCGTACGCAGCGATTCCAGCAGGGACTCCACCTAGAGATCATTATATCAGTGGAGCAGTTTGAGCACCAGACGTTTGATGTCGTCTTGCGAGCAGCGAAGAGGCATGAGTATACTTCTCAGAGGATAGTAGATCGAACTGGATGAAGGAAGAGGTCCCATGGATAGATATCCTAGTCATCAGCCCTAGTCCCAGCAGCTAGGGCTTTAACTATTGGAGCTCCTAGGAGGGCGACCACAGTTTCGTCAGTTCAGCACTCGATACCGACATACCCTTAGCAACAGAAGCAGATGCAGTTTTCTGCAATGGGCTGCACTCATTGTGGGATACCAGGACATGTAGTATTAGAGTGTCGTAGAGCACAGGAATTGTGCTTGGCTTGTAGGGCACCGGATCACAAGATAGGGTCCTGCCCGCATAGAGCCGCATCATCGTCAACCTTAACCAGTCCATCGGTTAGGGGTCCGGCACCAGTGCAGCTGCAGTACCAGCCTCCGAGGGCGTTGTTGCCTCAGGCTCAACAGTATGCCCAGGTTCAGATTCAGAACAGGCAGAGAGGTCACCAGCAGAGGGGACCAGCACCAAGAGGACAAGGTCAAGCGATGGCTCTGATCATGGTAGAAGAATTGGCATCCGGTGAGTTGGTGGTAGGTACCATTCTCGTCAACTTTTTTCAAACAATATTATTATTTGATTCGGGTGCATCGTATTCATTTATGTCTGCACGATTCGCAACACGGATAGGACTGGAGCCTGAGTCATTATCAGTAAGGTTCAATATACTTAATGATAACGGTCTTGTGGGGGTAGATAGAGTCTTTTCCTTGTGTCGAATCGTAGTTAACGGTAGAGAGTTTTTCGCTAGATTGATAGAATTTCTGATGGTCGACTATGATATGGACCTAGGAATGGATTGGTTGAAGGATCAATACGTAAGAATAGACTGCCATATTGGCAATATTATTTTTGGTATTCCAGGCGAAGCAAATTTTTTATTTTCCAGAGGCGAAGTAGAAACTTCTCCACCAGTCTTGCGGATGGCAGTAGCAGCAGCAGTTCAGTTTCCCAGAGTAGTAGAAGTGTTTCCTGATGTATTTCCCGAAGAGCTTCCAGGCATGCCCCCAGAGAGAGATAGAGTTCACTATTGATTTGCTTCCAGGGACGGCACCAGTGTTAGAGAGAGTCTACAGAATGGCACCTTCAGAGTTAGAGATCTTGTACAAGATGATTAAAGAACTCAGAACCAAGGAATTCATTCGTGCTAGTGGATCTTCTTGGGGAGCCCCGATGCTTCTTGTGAAGAAGAAGGATGGTACGTCAAGATTATGTGTTTATTATCGTACCTTGAACTCTGTAACAATCAAGAACATATATCCTCTACAAAGGATAGATGATTTATTTGATCAACTCAGAGGAGCGACAGTATTCTCGAAGGTTGACTTACGGTCAGGATACCATCACATCAGAGTAAGAGAGCAAGACATCCCGAAGACGGCGTTCAGATCTAGGTATGAACCTTGGGAGTTCCTTATTATGCCATTTGGAGTGACCAATGCGCCAGCCGTATTCATGGATCGCATTTTCATGCCTTACTTGGATCAGTTCGTGATAGTGTTTATAGACGACATCTTAGTCTATAGCAAGAATGAGATAGAGCATGAGTAGCATCTCCGTGTAGTTCTTCAGATTCTCAAAGAGCACCAGTTGTACGAGAAGTCCAGTAAGTGTAAATTTTGGCTTGATTGCATTTCGTACTTAGGTCACATCATCACCAGTGGTGGAGTGGAAGTGGACCTCCAGAAGATAGTGGCTATAGAGACATGGCCCGTACCCAGAACCGTCGTAGAAGTTCAGAGTTTCCTAGGATTGGTCGGCTATTACCAGCGGTTTGTATTAGACTTTGCTCAGATTTTAGCACCATTGACGCAGTTGACCCGCTAGGATGTGCAGTTTGCTTGGATAGTAGAGTATCAGAGTTCATTCGAGAAGTTGAAGCAAGGATTGATGACTGCACCCATTCTCACGCTTCTAGATGCGACGGAAGGATTTTTAGTTTATTGTGATGCTTTCGGCAGAGGATTGGGATGCGTCTTGATGCAGCATGGTAAGGTAGTAGCTTATGCGTCATGTCAGCTTCGTGATCATAAGAGGAATTATCCAACTCACGACTTGGAGTTAGCGGTGGTGGTTTTCGCACTTAAGTTGTGGCGGCATTATTTGTATGGAGATCGGGTGGAGATTTTCACCGACCACATGAGTCTTAAGTTCGTGTTTACTCAGAAGGACCTTAACATGCGTCAGAGGAGATGGCTAGAGCTACTTGTGGATTAGGACATCAACCTGCAGTATCATTCTGGAAAGGCCAATTTAGTTGCAGATGCATTGAGCATAAGAGCAGGAGCTTACTTCCTAACAACACAGCCAGAGTTGTTAGCAGATCTTCAGAAGGTGGGTATTGAAGTTGTTCTTCCTTCCAATGTGGTATTGATGGCCAGTATACAAGTTTAGTCCAGTACAGTTGACAGGATTAAGTTAGCTCAGTCAACGGATTCTAAGCTTCAACGGCTTAGGACAGAATGTGTAGCAGGACGAAGAGCAGAGTTATGTATTCATGAGGATGGTATACTTCGACATGGAAGGCGTCTTTGTGTACCCAATGGCGACATCAGGCGAAAGATCATAGCAGAAGCTCACAGTTCACAGTACTCGATTCATCCGGGCGGTACGAAGATGTATCATGATATTCGTCAATATTTTTGGTAGAATGGCATGAAAAGGGAGATAGTCCGGTTTGTCTCTCGTTGTTTAGTTTGCCAACAGGTTAAAGCTGAACATCAGAGACCAGCTGGACTTCTTCAACCTTTACCCATCCCAGAATAGAAATGGGAGCACATTACCATAGGTTTTGTAACTGGGTTACCTAAATCCCCAGCTGGGGAGATGCTATATGGGTTATAGTTGACCGACTCACGAAGGTAGCTCATTTTCTTCCTTTTAGAATTAGTCATTCAACGGATCAGCTTGCAGAGATGTACCTCAGGCAGATAGTCAGATTGCATGGGGTGCCAGTCAGTATCGTATCCGACAGAGATTTGAGATTTACATCGCACTTTTGGCGGAGTCTTCAGAAGAGTTTGGGGACTCGCCTGAAGTTCAGTTCAGCTTATCGTCCGCAGACAGATGGTCTATCAGAACGCCCAATCCAGACTCTTGAAGATATGTTGCGATCATGTACGCTTGACTTTGGTGGTTCGTGGGAAGATCACCTGCATCTCGTGGAGTTCTTCTATAATAACAGTTTCCAGGCCAGTATCCAGATGACACCATTTGAGGCATTGAATGGCAGAAAGTGCAGATCACCTTTAGCCTGGGATGATGTAGGCGAGAGACAGATGTTTGGACCAGAAATAATTATGCAGACTATTGAGGTGGTCAGACAAGTTAGAGATCATATTCGAGTTGCACAAGATCGTCAGCGCCATTGGGATTATTCTCATCGGCGTCCTCTCGAGTTTTCTATCGGTGACCACGTATTCTTAGGATCTCGCCTATCTGTGGCGTCATTCATTTTGGCGTACGAGAAAAGCTTAGTCCTAGTTATATTGGGCCGTTCGATATTCTTGAGCGAGTAGGTGATGTGTCCTATCGTCTCGCTCTTCTGCCGTCGTTATGTAAGGTACATGATGTCTTCCATGTATCCCAATTGCGACGGTATATACCGGATCCAAGTCATATCCTTGATCATTCGGAATTGGTTATTGGTACCAACCTTTCGTATGAGGAAAGACCCATATCCATATTAGACCGAAGAGAGAAGATACTCAAGAACAAGACTATTATTCTAGTCCGTATTGCTTGGGGTCATCACTCTTTGGGTGAGTAACGTGGAAACGTGAGGATGATATCCGATCACGATTTCCATACCTGTTTGACTCATTAGGTATAATGTCTTTCTTATGCCTTATGCCTTTTAATTCCTTGCTTGTATGGATGATTGCTTGATTGACTACTAGTCGTAGATTGTTTGTGATTAGTATAGCTTGTCCCGACATCTCTAGCCTCTTGATTAAATTCTGAGGACAGAATTCTTTTAAGGTGGATAGAGTTGTCACTCCCGTTTTTCATTATACATATTTTCAATATACGTGTATGGATTCCCGACCCGTATTTTGACTTGTCTAGCATGGCTTGGCTAGGTTTGGTCTTGGTTTAGCTTGGCTTAGTTTATTTTGGTTTGGTTTAGATTTTGGTGGAGATGGAAAGGGTTGATATAAATATCAACTTTCCTCTCTCTCTCTCTCTCCCTCCTCATTACTTCTTCATTTACTCCTCTTCCTCCATTAAACCTCTCCACCCACCTTAGGCAAGTGCAACTTACTTCATGGAGGAACCCCATTTTTATTGTTCTATTGTCTTCCCTACAAGTTTCTAAGACTCTTTAGTACTTAGCATTTTTGATTTTGGTGGATAATTTCTTGTAGATCTAAGTTTACTCAAATCTTGGTTTTCTTAGGGTTTTGATCTATCAAACTTCATTATTTTCAAGTTTTGATTGTTCCATGTTGTAAAAAATTTAATTTTACTCAAAATGGACCTTTGAAAACTCGGATTTCGATTTGTTTTGAGTGATTTATGAACTTGGGAAGTTCATGGGTTCCATGATCTCATATTCTCGGATTGAAGAAAATGAGCAGTACTGGGCGCATAGTCATCAATATACGCCAAAGCCACACTTCTTCCTGCTTAGGGCGCATAGCTCATATTATGCGCCCAAGGCCTTCCCTGCTTAGGCGCATAGTCTCTGGCATGTGTCTAAGGCCCAAAGCTCCCATGCTTGGGCGTATAGTCCTTTTATGTGCCCACTGAGTCTTGGAAGATAGTCTCCTGGCTTCTTTCCAAGTGCACCCTGTCTCCCTGCTTTAGGCGCATGAATGTAGGCGCATAGTCTTGGGCGCATACAGCCCTAGGTGCATGCCTACCCAAGTACATGCTCTTCATGATACGCCTAGCCGTAGGTGCATGCCCTTAGGCGCAAAGCCCTAGGCGCATAGTTTTGGACGCATGCTCCCTGCTCTGGCGCATGCCTTTCCCTGTGTATGTCACCCTAGGAGCATGCTCTCCTTGGACCATGTTGACCGTAGGCGCATGCTATCCATGACACCCCATTGACCTTTTTTGCCATTTCTGGCGAGGAAAATTCTTGTTTTATTTATCCATGCTTGTCCCCATGGTCTATAGCGTAAGTTGTGACCCTTGAGCCTGATGGGCATACTCCCATGATAGCCTGGTATAATGTTATTATCTGTGCCACGTGCGTGCTCTGAGCTTAAGCACGATCTCAGCATGGCATGTACACTCTCTGATAACTCTTTCAGTGGCGCATCGTGGTGCATTCTTGACCAAGTGAATTCTTGGTATACAAGTACCCTTAACATGAATACGACATGACAATATGGCTTTGCATGATAACTCTTGATAATGACCCATCGTGGTGCACTCTTGACATCTAATGATAAGTAGTAACTTGACATGAATAATCTTGATAGTGGCCCACCGAGGCGCACTCTTGACAAGTAACCTAACATGATAATCTTGATATGTTGTTGCGACGGCTATCTTGACTTGCTAAGTAACTCTTGTCTTGACACCGTGGGTGATTGTGCTTGTATAAGCTACATGTCTCATCTTGCATCATGTCTAGGACATGGATTTCTGGTTACCACGGTCAGGGATTCGTACTGAATCTGACTAGGTTACAACTAGATTGATCAAGTAGTTCATAGTTAGATTTTCCAGTCACAGGCAATCTCGTTATCTGGGTGCCTCAAGTAGACTTGTAGCCTGCCGACGAGTAGGGCACATTTCCAGCACACTGTCATGTGTTGCACCACAAAGTCACATAATACAACTCTCTCAACCTGCGGAAGGATAACTGAATAGTCTGCAGGATTTGTGACTGCTGGAATATCTTATTGCATATTGTAGTAATTAGGTTTGTGATAACCCTAGTTAGTTAAAGTATCAAGCCGTACTCATTGCTTGGCCGTGATTGATGGTTGGAGTCCAGTCTATTTTTGTCTAGATAGTGCCTGTCTACGATTACTTCAGTACATTACTGTTATGCTTTACTCTTGTCGATAAATGATTGGAGACTAAGCTCTGTTCAGGTGAAGGGTTACAACTTTGGTCCTTGTTTGGTTTACGGGTTGTAACTTGGTTCCCGAAATAGTCCTTTAGTTATCTTATCGTTTGTCACCATGTTTTTTCTAACTTATGTCTTTTCGTTATCATTTATCTCAGGTGCTAATATGCTGGGTTTAGTTCTTAAGTGAAGCCTCCATTGTGGCACTTTCTCTTCTAAGGTTCTGACCCAGCTGGTTTTATATGGCCAGATTTTGGAGTAGCTCATGAGGATCTTACAGCCTTCCAGCAAGATGGTGAACACTAGATGCAACCCTGGCAATGAGTGGGTTTTATTTTTCTCTCCCACTCTATTGTAAATTATTCTTTTGAGGCGTTTAGCCGCCGAGCAAGTGTTAGCTCGTGTTGAAAGCTTACATTCCTGTCTGGCTGTAACATCATTGACAAATCCTAGGGTTGATCATGTATGACTTTAACTCTTGCTAGTCTTCGCATTTTGTATGACTAGCTTCGTGATCATATGAATATGTAATGTTTGGGATGCCTTACTTTGTATGTATGATGATCTAATATCTTGTAACTATTACTTGCTTGCTTGAGATTGAGACACTAGACTTGTTCTTGACCACAAGAGACTGTTGGCTTGTAGATAAAGCCTCATGCATCTAGACAGTCGTGACCGTATTGCGAGGTGGGATCCACTTCAACGTACGTAGCTGGCTGTGTCTGTCCCCCTCTCTCCAGTAGTCTAGTTCTTGGGCATGCCACGGTTTAAGTGGTGGCCCATGCAGGTCTTACAAATCAAGATGTGTGAGGGTTTTAATGAATAGATGTCTCAATCAGCATTCGCCATTGATCTCTACTCGTGTCTTATAATTCTTCTGAAATCTTGACCTGATCACATGCTTATATCCTCGATCTATCTTTGTCCTTCCTTATTGTTCCCCATGTCATTTCTTTAGTAGCATTTCTCCTGGTCCTACCGATCAGCAAGGTGGAGCACCTCCAGTGAACCAGCAGCAACCTGAGGACCAAGCCCAGCACTCTGGAGCAGCTTCCTGAGTCATGCATTCTGGAAACCCAGAGCCCCCGGTTCAGCCCGTCCAGCATACAGAGCCTGACAATGGGACCCTGGTGGGACTCATTAGAGAATTGCTTACATCACAAGATCGTCGGGGCGATACCCTGTACCAGATAATACAAGATGCCATGGACAGAGTTGGTTATCAAGGGAACAACGCGGCCAACAGCTTCAAGTGTCTGAACCCTCCATTCTTTGATGGCAGTGAAGATGCTATTGCTGTCGATGCTTGGCTTCAAGACATAGAAGTTATCCTGGAGGCAGCTAGGATTCCATAGGAAGAGAAGGTGGCCGTTGTGCGCCTACAATTATTGGACTTAGCCCGCAGTTGGTGGGCGATGCTAGCAGTTGGATTAGCAATGCCTATTTTATGGGCGGTATTCAACGACAAGTTCCAGACGAAGTATTTTGATGTAGTAGCTCGGTATGATCTGCAGACGAGATTCACCAATCTTAAGCAGATGGGAAGGACGGTCGATGGATATGCGGTCGAGTTTTCTATGCTTAGTCGGTTTGCTTCCACCTTGGTGGCAACCGAATTGGACCATGTGCAACGATTCCCGCAGGGACTCCACCTAGAGATCATTATATCAGTAGAGGAGTTTGAGCACCAGACGTTTGATGTCGTCTTGCAAGCAGCGAAGATGCTTGGGTATACTTCTCAGAGGATAGTAGATCGAACCGGAGGAAGGAAGAGGTCCCATGGATAGATATTCCAGTCATCAGCACCAGTCCCGGTAGCTAGGGCTTTAGCTATTGGAGTTCCTAGGAGGGCGACCATAGTTTCGTCAGTTCAGCACTCGACACCAACGTACCCTTAGCAACAGAAGCATAGGCAGTTTTTCGCAATGGACTGCACTCATTGTGGGATGCCAGGACATGTAGTATTAGAGTGTCGTAGAGCACAGGGATTGTGCTTAGCTTGTGGGGCACCGGATTACAAGATAGGGTCCTGCCCGCATAGAGCCGATTCATCGTCATCAACCTTAACCAGTCCATCGGTTAGGGGTTCGAAACCAGTGCAGCAGCAATACCAGCCTCCGAAGCCATTGTAGCCTCAGGCTCAGCAGTATGCCCAGGTTCAGATTCAGAACAGGCAGAGAGGTCACCAACATAGGGGACTAGCACCAAGAGGACAAGGTCAAGCGATGGCTTTGATCGTGGCAGAAGAATTGACATCAGGTGAGGTGGTGGCAGGTACCATTTTCGTCAACTTTTTTCGAACAATAGTATTATTTGATTCGGGTGCATCGCATTCATTTATGTCTGCACGATTCGCAACACGGATAGGACTGAAGCCCGAGTCATTATCAGTAAGGCTCAATATACTTACTGGTAACGGTCTTGTGGAGGTAGATAGAGTCTTTTCCTCGTGTCGAATCGTAGTTAACGGTTGAGAGTTTTTCGCTAGATTGATAGAATTTTCGATGGTCGACTATGATGTGGTCCTAGGAATAGATTGGTTGAAGGATCAATACGCAAGAATAGACTGCCATATTGGTAAGATTATTTTTGGTATTCCAGGTGAAGCAGAGTTTTCATTTTCCAGAGGAGAAGTAGAACCTTCTCCACCAGTCTTGCGGATGGCATTAGCAGCAGCAGTTCAGTTTCCCAGAGTAGTAGAAGTGTTTCCTGATGTATTTCCCGAAGAGCTTCCAGGTATGCCCCCAGAGAGAGAGATAGAGTTCACCATTAATTTACTTCCAGGGACGGCACCAGTGTTAGAGAGAGTCTACAGAATGGCACCTTCAGAGTTAGAGATCTTGTACAAGATGATTAAAGAACTCAGAACCAAGGAATTCATTCGTGCTAGTGGATCTTCTTGGGGAGCCCCGATGCTTCTTGTGAAGAAGAAGGATGATACGTCAAGATTATTTGTTAATTATCGTACCTTGAACTCTGTAACAATCAAGAACAGATATCCTCTACAAAGGATAGATGATTTATTTGATCAACTCAGAGGAGCGACAGTATTCTCGAAGGATGACTTGCGGTCAAGATACCATCAGATCAGAGTAAGAGAGCAAGACATTCCGAAGACGGCGTTCATAGCTAGGTATGGACATTGGGTGTTCCTTGTTATGCCATTTGGAGCGACCAATGCGCCAGCCGTATTTATGAATCGCATGAATCGTATTTTCATGCCTTACTTGGATCAGTTCGTGATAGTGTTTATAGACGACATCTTAGTCTATAACAAGAATGAGGCAGAGCATGAGCAGCATCTCCGTGTAGTTCTTCAGATTCTTATAGAGCACCAGTTGTACGAGAAGTTCACTAAGTACAAATTTTGGCTTGATCGCATTTCGTACTTAGGTCACGTCATCACCAGAGATGGAGTGGAAGTGGACCCCCAGAAGATAGTAGCTATAGAGACATGGACATTACCCAGAACCGTCGCAGAAGTTTAGAGTTTCCTAGGATTGGTCGGCTATTACCAGCGGTTTGTATCAGACTTTACTCAGATTTTAGCACCATTGACGCAGTTGACCCGCAATGATGTGCAGTTTGCTTGGACAGTAGAGTGTCAGCGTTCATTCAAAAAGTTGAAGCAAGGATTGATGACTGCACCCATTCTCACGCTTTCAGATGGGACTGGATAATTTCAGTTTATTATGACTCTTTCGGCAGAGGATTAGGATGCGTCGTGATGCAGCATGGTAAGGTAGTAGCTTATGCGTCACGTCAGCATCGTGATCATGAGAGGAATTATCCAAATCATGACTTGGAGTTAGCAGCGGTGGTTTTCGCACTTAAGTTAAGTTGTGGAGGCATTATTTGTATGGAGATTGGGTGGAGATTTTCACCGACCACAAGAGTCTTAAGTACGTGTTTACTCAGAAGGACCTTAACATGCATTAAAGGAGATAGCTAGAGCTACTTGTGGATTACGACATCAACCTACAGTATCATCCTGGGAAGGCCAATGTAGTAGCAGATGCGTTGAGTAGAAGAGCAGGAGCTTACTTCCTAACAGCACAACCAGAGTTGTTAGCAGATCTTCAGAAGATGGGTATTGAAGTTGTTCTTCCTTCCAATGTGGCATTGATGGCCAGTATGCAAGTTTAGTCCAGTACAATTGACAGGATTAAGTTAGCTCAGTCAATGGATTCTAAGCTTCAGCGGCTTAGGGCAGAATGTGTAGCTGGACGAAGAGCAGAGTTATGTATTCACGAGGATGGTACACTTCGACATGAAAGGCATCTTTGTGTACCCAATGGCGACATCCAGAGAGAGATCATGGTAGAAGCTCACAGTTCACAGTATTCGATTCATCCTGGCGGTACGAAGATGTATCGTGATATCCGTCAGCATTTTTGGTGGAATGGCATGAAGAGGGAGATAGCCCGGTTTGTCTCTCGTTGTTTAGTTTGCCAACAGGTTAAAGCTGAACATCAGAGACCAGCTGGACTTCTTCAAGCTTTATCTATCCCATAATAGAAATGGAAGCACATTACCATAGATTTTGTAACTGGGTTACCTAAATCCCCAGCTGGGAGAGATGCTGTATGGGTTATAGTTAACCGACTCACGAAGGTAGGTCATTTTCTCCCTTTCAGAATTAGTCAGTCGACGGATCAGCTTGCAGAGATGTATCTCAGGCAAATAGTCAGATTGCATGGGGGTGCCAGTCAGTATCGTATCCGACAGAGATTCGAAATTTACATCGCACTTTTGGTAGAGTCTTCAGAAGAGTTTAGGGTCTCCACTCAAGTTCAGTTCAGCTAATCATCCGCAGGCAGATGGTCAGTCAGAACGCACAATCCAGACTCTTGAAGATATGTTACGATCATATACGCTTGACTTCAGTGGTTCGTGGGAAGATCACCTGCATCTCGTGGAGTTCTCCTATAATAACAGTTTCCAGGCCAGTATCCAGATGGCACCATTTGAGGCATTGTATGGCAGAAAGTGCAGATCACCTTTAGCCTGGGATGACATAGATGAGAGACAGATGCTTGGACCAGAAATCATTACGCAGACTATTGAGGTGGTCAGACAAGTTAGAGATCATCTTCGAGTTGCACAAGATCGTCAGCGCCATTGGGCTGATTCTCATCGACGTCCTCTCGAGTTTTCTATCAGCGACCACGTATTCCTTAGAATCTCGCCTACCCGTGGCATCATTCATTTTGGCGTACGGGAAAAGCTTAGTTCTAGGTATATTGGGTCATTCGATATTCTTGAGCGAGTAGGTGATGTGTCCTATCGTCTCGCTTTTCTGTCGTCGTTACGTGAGGTATATGATGTCTTCCATGTATCCCAATTACGACGGTATATCCCAAATTCGAGTCATGTCCTTGATCATTCGGAATTGGTTATGGTACCAACCTTTCATATGAGAAAAGACCCGTATCCAAATTGGACCGGAGGGAGAAGATACTCAAGAATAAGACTATTAGTCTAGTCCGTGTTGCTTGGGGTCATCACTCTTTGGGTGATTAATGTGGGAACGTAAGGATGATATCCGATCGCGATTTCCACACATGTTTGACTCATAAGGTATAATGTCTTTCTTATGCCTTTTAATTCCTTGCTTGTATGAATGATTGCTTGATTGACTGCTAGTCGTAGATTGCATGTGATTAGTATAGCTTGCCCCGACATCTCTAGCCTCTTGATTAAATTCTGAAGACGAAATTCTTTTAAGGTGGGTAGAGTTGTCACTCCCGTTTTCTGTTATACGTATTTTTAGTATACGTGTATGGATTTCCGACCCGTATTTTGACTTGTCTAGCATGGCTTGGCTTGGTTTGGTCTTGGTTTAGCTTGGATTGATTTATTTTGGTTTGGTTTAGATTTTGGTGGAGGTGGAAAGGGTTGATATAAATATCAACTTTCCTCTCTCCCTCTCTCCTCATTACTTCTTCATTTACTCCTCTTCCTCCATTAAACCTCTTCACCCACCTTAGGTAAGTGCAACTTGCTTCATGGAGGAACCTCATTTTTATTGTTCCATTGTCTTCCCTACAAGTTTCTAAGACTCTTTAGTACTTAGCATTTTTGATTTTGGTGGATAATTTCTTGTAGATCTAAGTTTACTCAAATCTTGGTTTTTTCGAGATTTTGATCTATCAAACTTCATTATTTTCAAGTTTTGATTGTTCCATGTTGTAGAGAATTTGATTTTACTCAAAATGGACCTTTGAAACCCGAATTTCGATTTGTTTTGAGTGATTTATTAACTTGGGAAGTTCATGGGTTCCATAAACTCATGTTCTTGGATTGGAGAAGATAAGCAGTGCTGGGCGCATAGCCATCAATATGCGCCAAAGCCACACTTTTTCCTGCTTAGGGCACATAGCTCTTATTATGTTCCCAAGGCCTTCCGTGCTTAGGCGCATAGGCTCTGGCATGAGTCTAAGGCCCAAAGCTCCCCTGCTTGGGTGCAGTCCTTTTATGTGCCACTGAGTCTTGGAAGATAGTCTCCTGGCTTCTTTCCAAGTGTACCTTGTCTTCCTAATTTGGGCGCATGCATATAGGCGTATAGTCTTGGGCGCATACAGCCCTAGGCACATGCCTACCCTAGTACATGCTCTTCATGATACGTGTAGCCGTAGGTGCATTCCCTTAGGCGCAAAGCCCTAGGCGCATAGTTTTGGGCGCATGCTCCCTGCTTGGGCGTATGCCTTTCCCTGTGTATGTCACCCTAGGTGCTTGCTCTCCTTGGACCATGTTGACCTTAGGCGCATGCTATCCATGACACCCCATTAACCCTTTGGCACCATTTCTGGCCAAAGAAATTCTTGTTACATTTATCCATGCTTGTCCCCATGGTCCATAGCATAAGTTGTGACCCTTGAGCCTGATGGGCATACTCCCATGATAGCCTGGTATAATGTTATTATCTATACCACGTGCGTGCTCTGAGCTTAAGCACGATCTCAGCATAGCATGTACCCTCTCTGATAACTCTTTCAGTGGCCCGTCGTGGTGCACTCTTGACCAAGTGAATTCTTGGTATACAAGTACCTTTAACATGAACACGACATGACAACATGGCTTTGCATGATAACTCTTGATAGTGATCCGTCGTGGTGCACTCTTGACAAGTAACTTGACATGATAAGTAGTAACTTGACATGAATAATCTTGATAGTGGCCCACCGAGGCGCACTCTTGACAAGTATTCTTGATAAATAACCTAACATGATAATCTTGATATGCTGTTGCGACGGCTATCTTGACTTGCTAAGTAACTCTTAGCTTGACACCGTGGGTGATTGTGCTTGTATAAGCTACATGTCTCGTCTTGCATCATATCTAGGACATGGATTCCTGGTTACCACGGTCAGGGATTCGTGATGAATCTGACTAGGTTAACAACTAGACTGATCAAGTAGTTCATAGTAAGATTTCCCGGTCACAGGCAATCCCGTTATCTGGGTGCCTCAAGTGGACTTGAAGCCTGCAGACGAGTAGGGCACATTTCCAGCACATTGTCACGTATTGCACTACAAAGTCACCTAATACAACTCTCTCAACCTGCGGAAGGATAATTGGATAGTCTACAGGGTTTGTGACTGCTGGAACATCTCATTGTATCTTGTAGTAATTAGGCTTGTGATAACCCTAGTTAGTTAAAGTATCAAGCCGTACTCATTGCTTGGTCGTGATTGATGGATGGAGTCTAGTCTAGTCTTGTCTAGACAGTGCCAGTCTACGATTACTTCAGTACATTACTGTTTTGCTTTACTCTTGTCAATAAATGATTGGAGACTAAGCTCTGTTCAGGTGAAGGGTTACAACCTCGGTCCTTGTTTGGTTTTTGGGTTGTAACTTGGTTACCGCAATAGTCCTTTAGTTATCTTATCGTTTATCACCCTGTTTTCTCTAACTCATGTCTTTTCGTTATCATTTATGTCTCATGTGCTAATATGCTGATTTTAGTTCTTAAGTGAAGCCTCCCTTGTGGCACTTACTCTTCTGGGTTTTGACCCAGCTGGTTTTGTATGGCAAGATTTTAGAGTAGCTTCTGAGGATCTTCTAGCCTTCCAGCCAGATGGTGAACACTAGACGCAACCTTGGCAACGAGTGGATTTTATTTTGCTCTCTCACTCTATTGTAAATTATTCTTCTGAGGCGTTTAGCCGTCGAGCAAGTGTTAGCTCATGTTGAAAGCTTACATTCATGTCTGCCTAAGGGCTGTAACATGATTGACAAATCCTAGGGTTGATCATGTATGACTTTAACTCTTGCTAGTCTTCGCATTTTGTATGACTAGCTTCATGATTATCTGAATATGTAATGTTTGGGACGCCTTACTTTGTATGTCTGATGATCTAATATCTTGTAACTATTACTTGCTTGCTTGAGATTGAGACACTAGGCTTGTTCTTGACCATAAGAGACTCTTGGCTTGTAGATAAACCCTCATGCATCTAGACAGCCGTGACCATATTGCGAGGTGGGATCCACTTCAACGTACGTAGCTGGCTGTGTCTGTCTCCCGCTCTCCAGTATTCTGGTTCTGGGGCGTGACAGCCATGATATAAGCTTAGTGGCAACAGATTGAGCTGATAAGGCAGAGCATGATGGCTTCATTAGCTAGACCTCTACCTTCACCTCCAGTACCGGTACCAGCACCAGCTCCATATCCTTATGAGGGCTCTATCAAGAACTTCATAGAAATGAACCCCAAGCCCTTCAAGGGTACCGAGAAAACACTAGAGGTCTCGATATGGCTTATCAGCACGGAGAAGCTACTGAAGGCATCTCAGTTACCAACAAATTTGTGTATGATAGCATTAGACTTACTCCTAGAGGACAACTCTCACCACTAGTGGAAGGCAGAACTGAGGTGACTATGCACTGAACATACATGGAAGGAGTTCTATGACCTTTTCTATGAAAGATTCTTTCCTATTCATGTTCGAGACGTCCTCTACGACTAGTTCCTTCATCTAAAGCAAGAAAACATGTCGGTGGACGAGTACGACACAGAGTTTAGTCGCCTGAGCAGATTCGTTGTGGCATTGATTCCAGTAGAGCGAGCAACAGCTAAGAGTTTTCACCAGGGACTAGTACCAGAGCGCAAGACTTATACTACCACACAGTCTTGAGTCTCTCATGTAGCTGTTCTAGAGGAAGCACATAGCCAATAGCTCCTTCGCAAGGAGATACAACAAACACAGAGACTCCCCGCTCCGACAGTTTTACCAGCTAGAGTGACCCAGGGTGGACCTATCAGAAGGCCCATGGTGTAACAGAAGCAGAGGCCCACACCCTACCAGAAGTCAATTTTCTGTTACTGCAGGAAGCAAGGACATATCTAGAACGACTGCCAGATTTATCTTAGATTGTGCTTGAGGTGTGGATCCGACCAGCATATGGTCAAGGATTGTCCGTAGCAGCAAGCCCTAGTACATGCTCAGTAGGCCACGAGGCCGACAGCTCCAACACTTCCAGCACCCCGACCAGGACCACAGGTGCCGATGCTTATGGCACCAGCAGCAGGAGCACCTGGTCCACCACTACCTCCCCAGTTAGTGTAATTCGATAGGGCAAGAGCTCAGGGCCCCGGTCAGAAGTACAAATAGGCTTTCTCGCTAGCAGTTGAGGATGCAGAGGCAGAAGGGGAAGTCATAGCAAGTATGGTTTTAGTTTCTACATTTTTTGCTATTACGTTATTTGACACTGGACCCACACACTCATTCATAGCCACTAGTTTTGCAACTAGACACAATATTCCTACTACACCACTATCTTAAAACATTAGAATCCTCACTAAGGGTAAGAAAGTACATGTTTATCCTGTAGTAATTTATGGTAGAGAGGCGAAGGCACGATTTTTGGTTTTTCTATGCCAAATTTTGATGTAGTTCTTGGGATGGACTGGTTAAGCCAGTATTATGTCTCCCTTGACTGTCATAGAGGCAGTATTATCTTTAGACCACCAAATGAGTTAGAATTCGAGTTCGCTAGAGGAGCAGAAGAAAGTAGTGATCCGCTTGCATTAGAGACTCATGTGGAGATGGATGGCATTCCTCAACATCCTATCATCACTGAGTTCCAAGATGTATTCCTATAAGAGTTGCTAGGATTGCCACCTGACAGAGACATCGAGTTTTCTATAGAACTCATTCTGGATGCCGAACCTATCTTATCCCGAGTCTACCGATTAGCACCCAAGGAGTTAGTAGAAATAAAGACACAGATAGACAAATTGCTAGAGAAGGACTTTATTCATGCCAGTGCATCACCATAGGGAGCACTCACCTTGTTCATGCCAAAGAAGGACGAGACAGTACGCATGTGCATTGATTACAAAGCTCTGAATGCGGTGACAGTGAAAAACAAGTACCCTTTGCCATGCATTGACGATCTATTTGATCAGTTGAGCGGAGCCAAGGTATTTTCCAAAATTAACTTGCGATCGGGCTATCACCAGTTGAAGGTCTGGAAGGAAAATATTCCAAAGATGCATTCAGATCGAGATATGGGCACTGCAAGTTTTTGGTCATGCCATTCGGCTTGACTAATGCTCCAGCAATCTTCATGAACCTAATGAATAAAATCTTCCACCAGTACTTGGACAAATTTGTGGTTGTCTTTATAGACGATATCTTGATATACTCCAAGAGCCATGAAGAGCACGAGAATCTTTTGAGGATAGTCTTGGGAACCTTGTGGAAGGAGCATCTTTATGCCAAGAATGTGACTTCTTTTTGGAGAATGTTTCATTTCTTGGACATATCGTCACGGAAGACGGCATATCGGTAGATTCAGATAAAATCACAGTAGTTAAGGCATAGCCCATTCCTATTTCAGCCGCCGAGGTGAGAAGTTTTCTCGGACTTGTGGGTTATTACCGAAGGTTCATGGAAGATTTCTCACGGATAGTTGGACGTATGCACGATTGACTTGTAATGACCAAGAGTTCATATGGACGGACGAGTATCAAGCAGCTTTTGATGGGTTGAAGAAGTGCTTGACCACTGCATCCATCTTGGTTGTTCTATCATGGCCAGGAGGATTCGTGATTTACATTGATGTATCTAGAAAGGGATTAAGATGCGTCTTGATGCAGCATGGCCAAGTAGTAGCATATGCATCGAGGCAGTTGAGAGTGAACGAGAAGAATTATCCAACCCATGGTCTAGAGATCACAACAGTCATTTTACTCTAAAAATTTGAAGGAATTACTTGTATGGCGAAAAGGTAGACATCTATACCGATCATAAAAGCCTAAAGTATATCTTTACGCAAAAAGAGTTGAATATACGGCAACGTCGTTGGTTGGAGCTGATGAAGGATCATGTGATCGAGTTACACTACCATCCGGGTAAGGCTAACGTAAGCCCATGGCTTATATATTGACCACACAGAAGGAGATATTAGAAGACTTGTAGAAGCTTGGAATAGAAGTCATATTGCCCAGAGCTGATGGCGTACTAGCCAATCTTAAAGTGCAATCATCGCTAGTAGAGAGAATCAAGACAACCTTACCCACTGATGCCAGATTCCGAAGACTTAGAGATAGGACCGAAGCAGGATAACATACTGGATTGAGGTTCCATCCGGATGGGACACTACTATATGGAGATGATCTGTATGTTCCAAATGGAGGGCTTCGACAAGAACTGATGGCTGAAGCACATAGCTCAACTACTCTATACACCCGGAGGAACCAAGATGTACCGGGACTTACGACAACACTATTGGTGGTACGAAATGAACCAGAAGATAGCTTATTTCGTGGCCAAATGTTTGGTATGTCAACAAGTGAAAATAGAGCACCAGAGGTCAGCTGGATTGTTGCAACTACTTCCCACCCCTGAGTGGAAGTGGAAGCACATTACCATGGATTTTGTCACGGGATTTCCTCGAGTCCTTGTGGACGAGACGCAATATGGGTGATCGTGGATAGACTTACTAAGTCAACCCACTTCTTGGCTTTTAGAGTGGGCCAGTCCATGAAAGTCTTAGCTGACATGTACATGAAGCAAATAGTGAAGCTACACGGTGTTCCAGTTAGCATCGTGTCAGACCGAATTCGAGGTTCATCTCTCATTTCTGGAGAAGCATGCAAGAAAGCATAGGCACACGTCTGAAGTTCACCACGCCACAAGAGTCTACATGGGAACGCGAGGATGACATCCACAATCGCTTTCCTCATTTGTTCGAAAATCAATGTACAATTTTCCTATGTTAAATTTCCTTCCTTGTACTGCATTGCATTGCATTGACCCGGCGTTAGTTTTAATTCCTATGACGAAATTTTTATAAGTTGGTTAGGATGTAAACCCCCTAAATTTTAGAAATTTTTATTAATTTTTACTTCATATATTTTATAGTATTTTTATTTAATTTATATAAGATTGATTTCTAAATTAAGATTTTGTTAATATTTTTGGTAGCAAGTAAAATGCAACATTATATGTAACATAGATAAATTGTACAAGTTTGTGAACTAAATATTTCAAGAAATAATTTTTATTTTTGAAAATTTTAGGAATTTTTGCTAAATTTTAAGGAAAATGAGATATGGAGTATGATTAGCATCAAGAAGAACTGCTCCTTTAATTCTGGGCGGAAGAAGATCAAGCGAGCTATACCACTGCTGTGAGGAAGTGCCACTGCCAACAACAGCAAGCTCCAATGCGACTTTGTTGCACGGGCACCAAACAAATGAAGTTTTAGTGTGGATTATGAGATTGGAAATCTTATCAAGAGAGGAAACGAGTTGCCAAGGAGGAGCATCCTTGCCATTAAGCATATGAACCAGAGGAGTAGAATCAAGCTCGAAAAGAATAGAAGTGAAACATCTGACTTTTGCCTCTTGCAAGCTACTAATGATAGTTTGAAGTAATTCTTCAGATGCTGAGCCATAGGAAATTGATGAAGCAAAAGCAGTAATAAGAACCCATTGTCATCTCGAAACATTGAACTACCCTCATAGCCTGTAGAGGTCGTAACTACAGAGCAATTAATCTTGCAAACTTCCAAAGGAGGCTTGATCCACCGCCAAATTTGGATTCTTCTAGAGACAAAAGAGTGTCTTGGCAAGGAAGAAGAAATAAGAATTGAACAGGAGAGTGCTTGGCCAACAATCTTTTGATCTCAGCATTAATTGCAGCAGATGTATAGCCTCGATCTTCATATCGATCTTTGTTGCAATTTTTCCATAAAGTCCAAACAATGGAAGCAACAATGAAAACATAAGGAGGTGGTGGAGTATACGACCACCATATCTGTAGACAATGGATAATGGATTGCACACTAGGTAATGGTTGATCCATAGCATTTGCAAAGTAACGCCAAACCACAGATGCAAGCTCACTAGTTGCGAAAATGTGAGTTAAGTTTTCAGATGAAGGATTTGCACAACAATGGCACTTAGACGCTAGGTGAAAACCTAGACGCTGAATAATGATGTCAGCAGGAAGCTTGCCTGGCCATAGTTTCCATAATAAGATAGACCATTTAAGAGGAAAACCTTTATGCCATATAAAGCGCGCATAAGGAAAAACTTCATGAGGCACTTGGCTAACCTTGTAAGCAGATGCTAGTGAAAATGTACCAGAGGACGATAGAGACCAAACCCATAGATCCCGGCATTGGCGAGTGGAGATATTTAGAACGGCTGCACTTTTAACATGAGAAAAGATCTAATGACAAGATCAGTATTCCAACCTATCCCACTTGTATGATACAAGTCCTTCACCCGAGTAAACTGACGATTGAGATTAGTCCTTTGTAGGTTGCCATAAGGCAGCCATTTGTCATAAAAGACATGGGCATTTCCATCACCAACAACGACCTGGATACGTGGTTCACAAAACTCTCTTCCTTGAAGAAGTCGTCGCCACGTAGGAGATGCACGAGGTTGAACTTGCACTATAGCTGGATGAAGGCGGCTATAGTACTTAGCTTTAAGGAGATCGATCCGAAGGCCAGATTGTGTGCGGAATCTCCACCAATTCTTCATAGAGAACGATTGGGAAATGTCAGCAGAACTTCTAATGTCAAGGCCACCTTCAATAGTCGGCCTAGCAATAGATGCCCACGAAGCCCACTGTTCCTTCTGAGAACCATCAACCTGCCCCCAGAAGAAAGCAAAAAACATGGAATCCAGAAGCTTAATGATTTTCTTTGGAGGGCAAGAGGAAGCTAACGAATACATAGTCATTGATGAAAGAACATGCTTAAGAGGAATTAACTTTCCTCCTGGAGATAGAAGCTTGTTATGCCAGCATCCAAGCTTGTCATGAATCTTTTGAAACAAAGATTCAAAACATGATGATCTGCGTCTTGAAGGAGATATAGGGCAGCCGAGATAAGTAATATCAGATGAAGTAATTTGGAAACTAGTGATTCTGGTAATGATGGAACAATGATGACGAGGTGTTGAAAGAGGAACGACGACAATACTTTTAGCCACATTGATGAGCTTCCCCGAAATAGTTTGATACGAGTTCAGAACCTTCATAACAAAATTCAGCGGGCCAATGGAACCAGTAGAAAAACTAAGATATCGTCAGCATAAGACAAGTGAGTAATAGCAGGGCCTTGTCGAGGGAATGTATATTGAGTGAAACTTCCACTATTAACCATAAACTGTAGATTACGAGAGAGAGATTCAGCAGCTAATACAAACAGTAAAGGCGAGAGAGGGTCACCTTGCCTAATGCCTCTGAAAGATTGGAAGAAACCAACTCTTTCGTCGTTGATGAGAATGAAAAACCAAACATTAGAAACCAGCCTCCAAACTAAATCAATGAATTTATATCAAAGCCAAACCTCTTCATTACCCAAATAAGATGTTGCCAATCAACCCTATCATATGCCTTGGCCATATAAAGTTTCATAGCTATATTACCTCCCCTATTAGATTCAGCCATGTCCCAAAATAATTCTTGAGCAAGAATAGTGTTGTCGATAATTTCTCTTCTGCTAACATATGCACTTTGTGTTGGAATTAATTAATTCCCTTTGTTGTTCTTAAAAGATGAAAAGGAAAGAAAAGGGACTTTAGTCCCACATCGGAAAAGAGAAAGGTTTTGGGAGTGCTTAAATAGGAATGTGCACTCATGTGGAGTGTGCAACAACCAAAGGGTTGCTAGTGGGTGACCAATGGTTGTTGTTTTAACCTCTTCATGAAAATGTAGCCGGTGTTGCTACCGGCAACACCGGCTCGGGCTCGGGCTCGGGCTCGGGATCGGGCTCGGGCGTAGAGGCGATAGTGGCGCATTGTAGACGCACTTGTGCACTTAGGCAACACGGCGTAGGCTCGGGCCTCGCGGCGATTCTCGCCCCGAAAATTTCTATTTTTTGCAGCAGCCCCGAAAATTCCTACACCGGTGTCTCACAGCGTCTAGTGAACCTCCGGCAGAAAGGCTGTCTTATCCTGGGTGTTCTGGCGTGCTGACTCCAAGACGTTACCGGAGTGCCCGAAACACTTTAAGGAAAGTGCTGCTAAATGCACGATTCAAGCCTCGACGACATATTCAACTTCGCAGAACTGGTCAGTGAAGTACAATCAATTTCTAACAATCTTAAAGTGATGCAAATAATGGCGTCCGAGGCTGCGATTTCGAGCATCAAGGTCATGAATCAGGATCTAGTAAAACTAGATCGCTTCGACGGGACAAACTTCACACGCTGGCAGGACAAGATGATCTTCCTCCTGACAGCACTGAAGATCTACTACGTCCTCGATCCAGATCTGCCACCCATTCCAGAACCAACTGCAGCAGATTCTGATGCGGTCAAGGCAGAACGCAAAAAGCGCAAAGAGGACGAACTGCTGTGCCGTGGTCACATTCTGAACACCCTGTCGGACAGACTGTACGACCTCTACACAGAAAATCCTTCGGCAATTGACATCTGGAAGGCTCTGGAATTCAAATTCAGAGCAGAAGAAGAAGGTACAAAGAAATTTTTTATATCAAAGTATTTTGATTACAAAATGGTTGATACAAAGCCTATACTGGCCCAAGTACACGAACTACAAGTTCTAGTCAACAAACTCAGGGCAGTGAATATAGAACTTCCGGAACTATTCCAAGTTGGTGCTATAATTACTAAATTGCCAGCATCTTGGAATAGTTATCGGAAAAAACTACTTCACAGCTCTGAGGATTTCTCACTGGAACAGATTCAAAAACACCTTCGAATCGAAGAGGAATCGAAGGAAAGACAGAAATCCGAGAAAAACGGAGTTTCTAAAGCTAACGCGGTGAGCGCGAAAGGCAAGAGGCCTGCAGGAAAGAAGAACTTTCTCGGTCCTAAGAAGGACCAACAAAAGTTCAAGAACTCCGACAACGCCAAAGGACCCAAGACCGGCTGTTTTGTATGTGGCAAAGCAGGACATTATGCCAGAGACTGTCGGGTTCGAAAGACCCAAAACAGCGAGGTAAATCTCACTGAGACAGATGACATAATTGCTACGGTGAGCAAACTCATGACGGTCAAAAGGAAGGCTCCAGGATGGTGGTACGATACTTGTGCTACCGTTCATGTTTCATACGACAAAGCAGCATTCAAGATCTATTCTGAAGTCAATGATGGACAAGAAGTTCAGATGGAAAATGAAGGACATTCAACGGTCGTGGGAACAGGTGATGTGGAAATCCAATTCACTTCCGGGAAGAAAGTAACTCTGACTAACGTACTTCACGTCCCGGATATGAGTAGGAACCTCGTCAGTGGAGTCTTGTTGGGTAAACCTGGAATAAAGTCTGTCTTTGAGTCGGGCAAATTAATATTGACCCGTAATGGAGTGTTTGTTGGAAAGAGATATACCGATGAGGGTATGATAAAACTTTGTATCATTGAGAATAATATTAATAAAGTTTATACTTCTGCTTACATGATTGAGTCATCTACTTTATGGCATAGTAGATTAGCGCATATAGGTATTAGCACTATGAAAAGGTTAATTAAATCTGGATTAATTTCATGCTATTCTGAAGATTTAGATAAGTGTGACATTTTTGCAAAATCCAAAATGATTAAAAAACCTTTTCACAGTGTAGAGCGTAATTCCAATCTACTAGATTTAGTTCACTCTGATTTATGTGAATTTAATGACACATTATCTCGAGGAGGTAATAAATACTTTATTACCTTCATTGATGATTGCTCTAGATTTACATATGTATATTTATTAAAGCATAAAGATGAAGCCTTTAATGCTTTTAAAATATATAAATCAGAATTTGAAAATCAACTTCGTAGAAAGATTAAAATACTTAGAAGTGATAGAGGTGGTGAATATTTTTCTTTTGAATTTAATACCTTCTGTGAAGAAAACGGAATTATTCATGAATGTTCTGCACCACGGACACCTCAACAGAACGGACTAGCAGAAAGAAAAAAATAGAACGTATCAAGAAATGATAAATGCAATGCTAATGCATTCTGAATTATCATTTAGTTTGTGGGGAGAAGCTTTACTTACTGCATGTCATATAATGAACCGAATTCCTTTGAAAAAAACTGGTATTTCACCATATGAGATATGGAAAGGACGTAAGCCTAATATCAGTTATTTTAGAGTGTGGGGGTGCATAGCTTATTACAAAAATATGGATCCTAAAAGGACCAAATTAGGTCCTCGTGGAATCAAAAGTGCTTTTGTAGGTTATGCTGCCAATAGTAAGGCATATAGACTTTTAAACTTAGAGTCTAACATTATTGTCGAATCCAGAGATGTGGAATTTTTCGAGAATCTTATTACTAAGAATAAGGATCCTGAAATTCCTGCTAATGAAGAGTCTCGTGAGGAGAGCTCTTCACGGTTAGTTGAAAAACAACCCGAGCTTCGGATCAGCAAGAGAGTTCGAAAGGCTAAGGATCTAGGACCTGACGAAATAGATTCTCAACTTATTTCCTTTTACTTAGTGGAAGGAAATACAGAGAAATTTATTCGAAAGATTCCTATCATTCTTCAGGTGAAAGATGATCCTAAAACCCTTAAGGAAGCAATAGCTTCGCAGGACTCATCTTTTTGGAAAGATGCTATCCAAGATGAGATGGATTCGATAATGTCTAACCACACTTGGGAAATTATCGATCTGCCCAAAGGTTCAAAATCTATTGGATGTAAGTGGGTGTTCAGGAAAAAGTATCATAGTGATGGTACTTTAAACACCTACAAGGCTAGACTAGTAGCCAAAGGATTTCGACAAAAAGAAGGAATTGATTATTTTGACACATATGCACCAGTAGCAAGAACGACTACAATTAGAATATTGTTTGTGTTAGCTTCATTGCATCATCTTAATGTTCATCAGATGGATGTCAAAACGGCATTCTTAAATGGAGATCTCGATGAGGAGATTTACATGGAGCAACCGGAAGGGTTCGTGCTCCCGGAAAATGAACAAAAGGTATGCAAACTTGTTAAATTCTTGTACGGATTAAAACAAGCACCAAAGCAGTGGCATCAGAAATTTGACTCAGTCATAATTTCTAATGGCTTTGTTCACAATGTTTGTGATAAGTGTTTGTACACTAAAGTATATAGAAATATTGTGATATTTCTTTGTCTCTACGTTGATGATATGTTGATCATTAGCAACGAGATGAGTGGAATTACAGAAACGAAGAGATTTCTAACTTCCACATTCAAGATGAAAGATCTTGGAAAAGTTGACACTATTTTGGGGATCAAAGTAATACAAAACAGTGGGGGTTTTGAACTTACGCAGTCGCACTGTTGAGAAAGTGCTAGACAAGTTCAAACACCTAAATTTCAAAGAAGTGAACACTCCATTTGATCCAAGTGTTAAACTAGAAAAGAATTCTGGAAGAGCCGTCGCTCAATTAGAATACGCAAGTGCTATTGGATGTCTTATGTATTTAATGCAATGCACAAGACCTGATATAGCATTTGCAGTTAGTAAAATGAGTAGATTTACTAGCAACCCTAATAATGAGCATTGGAGGGCTATCGGAAGAATTTTTGGTTATCTTTTGAAAACCAAGAATCTTGGATTACAATATGGTAGATTTCCTGCCATATTAGAAGGATATACCGACGCTAGTTGGATATCAAGTGTCGGGGATAACAAATCTACGACAGGTTGGGTATTTACGCTAGCCGGAGGGACAGTTTCTTGGAAGAGCAAGAAACAAACGTGCATTACCCATTCGACCATGGAGTCAGAGTTTGTGGCTCTAGCTTCTGCATGACAAGAAGCTGAGTGGTTGAGGGATCTTCTATTAGAAGTTCCGCTGGCTAAAGAGAATGTATCAAAAGTGTCAATACATTGCGATAGTCAAGCTACTCTAGCTAGAGCCTACAACGAAGTGTATAATGGGAAGTCTAGACATATAAGTCTAAGACATACCTACGTAAGGAAATTGATCAAAGATGGAATCATTTCTCTTACGTATGTGCGTACCAGCTATAACTTAGCTGATCGCTTTACTAAACCACTAGCTAGGGATTTAGTAAAGTCTACCTCGAGAGGTATAGGATTGAAACTCCTTGAGTAAGAGTTCCAACAACAGTGGCAACCCAATCTAATGTTAAGAAAACCTTAACCTTAGATTCAATGGGTAACAACAAACTGTTGATTTGGATGTATACGACATGATTATGTCGACTGTTGCAATTTGAGGGTTGAGTTTATAAAACTCTTAATGAAGTTCAGTAATGTTGACATGTATCTGTAAAGCAACAGAGATACTGAAAGAACTTCACCTATGTGAATTTATAGATGGTGCCGTCTCAGTAAGATCTGGAGTTTATCTTATAAAAATTCACGAGACAGGATCAGCACATGGCCATTAATAGTGCTAAGCGAGAGATGTAGGCGAAGAACTACAAAAGAATGTGTGTAAAGTAACACCGATTTTATCACAAAGAATAACTGGTTCAAAGTCCAGCTACCAGAGATTTCGATAAAATCTTGTGTTACATCTACTAAGGTTAGGTTCAAATCGAAAGATACCTAACTGTATTAACATTCTTTAAAGTGATGTATTCTGGAATTCCTTTCCATCATTTATGGAACAAGTGGGGGATTGTTGGAATTAATTAATTCCCTTTGTTGTTCTTAAAAGATGAAAAGGAAAGAAAAGGGACTTTAGTCCCACATCGGAAAAGAAAAAGGTTTTGGGAGTGCTTAAATAGGAATGTGCACTCATGTGGAGTGTGCAACAACCAAAGGGTTGCTAGTGGGTGACCAATGGTTGTTGTTTTAACCTCTTTATGAAAATGTAGCCGGTGTTGCCGCCGGCAACACCGGCTCCGGCTCGGGCTCGGGCTCAGGATCGGGCTCGGGCGTAGAGGCGATAGTGGCGCATTGTAGACGCACTTGTGCACTTAGGCAACATGGCATCGGGCGAGCGGCGTAGGCTCGGGCCTCGGGCTCCTCGCGGCGATTCTTGCCCCGAGAATTCCTATTTTTTGCAGCAGCCCATACAAACGAAAGGGTGAATGAATCTGCGAACAGGTGAATGAATGTTGTTTCGGAAGGGTCGCGACTTCACGAAACAACACTAATTCATCTATAAATACTACAGAATTCTGAGTCCAAAACACACAGAATTTGAGTATTCATTCCTCTTTCTTTCCTCTTCCAAAGTTTCCAGAAAGGTGTTATTTCCTACTCTGGTGTCTCACAGCGTCTAGTGAACCTCCGACAGAAAGGCTGTCTTATCCTGGGTGTTCTGGCGTGCTGACTCCAAGACGTTACCGGAGTGCCCGAAACACTTTAAGGAAAGTGCTGCTAAATGCACGATTCAAGCCTCGACGACATATTCAACTTCGCAGAACTGGTCAGTGAAGTACAATCAATTTCTAACACTTTGCTCTTTGGATACAAGTTTATGCATGAGCCCACTGAGCCTCATAGTAATGAGCTTCGAGAAAATTTTATTTATGAAGGTGCAAAGGATAATAGGCTGAAAATCAGAAAATGACGACGGACTATCATTTTTTTCCGTAAGAGCAATGAGGGTATGAGTAATACCTTTTGGCAATGAGAAGCCTCCAAAAAACCATATCACCGCCTGATGAACATCATTTTGTCCAGCATGTAGAGAAGAAGAGCCCAGTGAAACCATCGGAGCCAGCAGCACTGTTGACATCCATGGATTTAACCACTGTGGTAACATCTTCAATTGAAGGATTCGTAGTGAGAAGCATATTGTCTTCATTAGAAATAACAGATGGAATAGCATTTAAGAAATCATTATCTTCATAAACTCTTTCCTTGGCAAATAAATTTTGAAAGAACCGAATACCATCATTGTGAATGTCACGCGCATAAGAGATGAAACCACTTTGGGATCGAATTCGATGAATTCGCATTCTCTTGTGTTTAGAGTTAACACATAAATGGAAAATTTTGGAATTTTTATCTCCTTCTAAGTCCCACTTCAAACGTGCCTTTTGATGCCAATAAGCTTCTTCGTGGTAGATACATTGCTTGAGAAAAGCTCTTTGCTCATTGAGGGATGCAAGATTGGCAACAGTGTTATGAGAGTGATACTCAATTTATGCTTGTTTGGCATTATCTTCTGCTATCTTCACCGCTTCAAAAATATCACTAAAAGTGTGACGACTCCATTTGGAAAGTACGTGTTTGAGCCTCGACATTAGCTGAATAATTGGATTAACATGCGAGGTAGTACTCCATTCCACCTCAACAAGCGAAAGAAATGTTAGTCCTGGGGCTTGATCAAAGATGGAAAAACAAATGCAATTGAGATCTGAGATGTCCCACAAAACTTTGCAGTGATCAAACTCAAGATCTACGACGGTACAAAAATCAAAGAGCCAAATTACAATCTGAAGGAGGAAAAAAGAGAAGAGAAGATCTCTCGTTCTTCCTTGCAAACGTGTTGCAATTGGGACAGAACGAGTTACAATAAAACTAGAGAGAGATGAGAAGAAGAACAATGCTGGGGTGTCAAAACACCGTTGCTCAAAGCAAGATTCGCCCCACACGATCTGCTTCCAGGAACCAGCAAGTTGAAGAACTTGTGGAACGCTCGAAGTCACCTCTGTTCAGACTCCTCGGATGGACTTGCAATGGCGGCAGCAACTCTCTCTCTCTTTCTCCTTTTCTAACTTGTAATTTCCGTAGTAGTCATAAAGGAGGCCAGAAGAGAGTATTTATAGAGAGAGGGTGGAAACCCTAACATCCTCTTCAGTTATGGAAAGATTGAATCAAATCCCAAAAGATAGCAATGAGATTTAATTCAAATCCCACGAAATTAATTCAAATCCCACAAAGATAGGATCTGAATTAATTCAAATCCCACAAAGATAGGATCTGATTTAATCGCATTGATTCAGTCTTTTCATAACTGATTTGTAATCTGCACAGTCAGCGGATCCCTCCATGCGGCAGCAGCAGCAGCCTGGCCGCATGAGCCTAATGGCCGCATGAGCCGCATGGACCGCATGGACCGCATGTGCCGCATGAGCCGCATGGACCGCATGTGCCGCATGAGCCGCATGAGCCGCATGGACCGCATGAGCCGAATGGACCGCATGGACCGCATGTGCCGCATGAGCCGCATGGACCGCATGTGCCGCATGAGCCGCATGAGCCGCATGAGGCCGCATATGAGCCACATATGAGCCGCATAAGACCGCATGGCCGCATATGAGCCGAGTCCGAGTCGCTAAGCCACGTTGGGGCTTAGCTCCAAGTGGAATTAATCCAAGAGAATGACAAAAGCATTAATGCTTAATCCTTGGAGCCTTATTCTTACCTCCTAGTAAAATCACCCACATGGTTCCCTCCTTAGGGTCACCACCCCATGTGCATCTCTCAACAACACAACTAAGTATATATGTTGAGATAACTCATGGTGCATTTCCGATGTGGGACTATAATTTTACAAGACATGTTGAGAGCAAGCTCTCTCCATGTAAAGAAAGCACCAACAATCCCCCACATATCACAACATATATATGTGTCCAGGGTTGAGCGTTCCCCACAGTAACTGTCCATTTTGCATTAGGATAGATGTCGCTGACGACTTGAATCTTCCCGCATGGGTTAAATAACAATGTGATACAAGAATGGACTACGCCTTGAATTCTGCACCACAATTGTAATTCTTCCCACTCACAAAGTGTAGTTACTTGTGCTTCTGGCTGCACATTAAAGGTCCTGTGCCAGCCTGATTTCAGTGTATAATTTTGGGCGTCTACAAGTTTACCCTCAAGAGACGGTCTGATATCTCTTTCCATACACTATAGGTGAGTTCTTTATTAAAGAGATATGGCATGAAGCCTTGCGCTTCCTTGCGGTGCTACGCCGCTATGACATGGCCTGAAGCCGAGACATTACCCCTACCTGGGAACCTCATCGTAGTGTCATACTACTGTAGCATGAGGTCACAAGCCTCTTTGTAGTGCCAAACTACCCAGCATGAAGCCTAAGGCTTCCTTGCGGTGTTACGCCGCAACGACATGGCTTGCAATGCCGAGGCTTTACCCCTACCTGGGTACCTCATCGTGGTGTCGTGCCACTGTAACATGGGGCCATCCTCCCCTTTGTAGTGCTGTCTACAACTCTTTAATTACGTCATACAGCATTAGGCTACCTGCCTATTTGCGGTGCTATGCCGCTGTGACTTGGCTTGCAAAGCCGAGGCATTACCCCTACCTGGGAACCTGATGGTGGAGTCACCCCACTGTAGCATGGAGATTTACTCCTTGTAGTGCTGCTCTACCGTGCTTCCTGTAAAGCACACCAGGCATTCACTCTGCTTGAGAACTCATTAAGGCGTTTAAGCCAACCTTCCACAGGATCTGTTTTTCCGCAGAAAAATACATAGTAGACAACAGTGGTTATGGGTCCGTATCCCTTCCATGTTCCAGAGAACAAGTACCCACTGTTACCTGATAGTTTCCCAGTCAGTGATCCTCCTTTGAACCAAAAGTTAGATGCCTAGTAGATTTCTCTTTGAACTAATAGCATAAAACTTTATGGTAGGATTACAAAGACACACTATCAGAATGCCTTCAAGCCCATTTTACAAGCTGTGTCATCGACCAACTGGCGCTTGAGGCCCTTTGTGAACGGATCTGCCAGGTTCTCCTGACTCCGAACATCAACCACTGCAATTACACCTCTTTTGATAAGATCGTGTACTGTCCTGTGCTTCAACCGCACAGTCCTCTTCTTCCCGTTGAAGAGGTCATTTGATGCCACCGCCGCAGTCGCCTGGTTGTCACAGTATATCGGTATCGCCGGTATCTGAGCCCCAACCACTGGAAGATCATACATGAGCTCCCGAAGCCATTCTGCTTCATCTGCTGCAGTTTCAAGTGCATAGAATTCAGATTCCATGGAGGAACGAGAGAGTATAGTCTGCTTCTTCGACTTCCACGATATAGCAGCTCCACCCAAGGAAAAGACATATCCACCTGTGGATCTCTCGCTTTCCACTTCTGAACACCAGCTAGCATCACTGAAGCCTTCCACTACTGTCGGATACCCGTTGTAGTGCAGTGCATATGTCTGAGTTTTCGTGAGATATCTCATCACCCGCTTCACAGCTTTCCAGTGCTCAACCCCTGGGTTGCTTGTGAACCTACTCAGCATTCCCACGGCGAAAGCTATGTCAGGCCTTGTGGCAGTGGTTGCGTACATCAAACTTCCGATAACGCTAGAATACTCCAGCTGCCTGACGCTTTCCCTTGAATTTGGCTTCAGCTTCTAATCACACCTGTATGGCGTATCGATCCCCGGAAGATCCTTATACCCATAGCGTGTGAGCATCTTCTCAATGTAGTGAGATTGTGACAGCGCTACTCCAGTGTCTGTCCGGATGATCTTTATGTCCAAGATGACATCTGCATCCCCCAAGTCCTTCATACTGAACTTGGTTGAGAGGAACTTCTTTGTCTCTGTGACACAGCCTATATCCGTACCTAGGATTAGCATGTCGTCCACGTACAGACAAACGATGACTCCTCTTCCATCAGCGAACTTTGTGTAAACACATTTGTCCGTCTCGCTGACTCTGTAGTCGTTTGACTTAATAACTTTGTCAAACTTCTCATGCCACATCTTGGGAGCTTGCTTCAAACCATACAATGATTTCACCAACTTGCAGACTTTGTCTTCAAGACCTTTGACGACAAATCCCTCTGGCTGTTGCATGTAAATCTCTTCGGTCAGCTCCCCATTCAGGAATGCAGTCTTTACATCCATCTGATGTATCACCAACTTATGTATAGCTGCAAGAGCGATTAACATCCTGATGGTGGTCATCCGGGCTACTGGAGCGTACGTGTCAAAGTAGTCTATCCCCTGTTTCTGAGAAAATTCCTTGGCTACCAGCCTGGCCTTGAACTTGTCAATAGTTCCATCTGCCTTCATCTTCTTCTTGAAGATCCATTTACATCCGATGGGCTTTTCTCCTTCAGGTAGATCTACCAACACCCATGTGTTATTGGAGGTGATAGAGTCAAACTCGTCATTCACTGCCTCCTTCCAGAAGATAGCATCTCTGGTCTTCATCGCCTCATCATAGGTAAGCGGATCTGCTTCCACATGATAGGTGACAAAGTCATCTCCGAAGTCTTTCGGTCTTCTCGCTCGCTTAGCTGACGGCTCTGCGAGTTCTGGTACAGGAGTTGTTTCCTCAACAACAGCTTCTTCTTGGACTACTGGCTCATATGAGATTTCAGTCTCATTTGTACCTCCATCATTTTTCGGAATGTCCGAAAGAATAATGTTTTTGTCTTTTGCAAACTTGTCTTCAAAGTATTCAGCATCGCGAGATTCGATGATATGATTTGACTCAATATCAAGAAATCTTCGAGCATCACTCTTCTCGGCATACCCCAAGAAGATCGCCTTCGTAGTCCTTGTCCCTAGCTTCTGAATCTTCAGATCTGGGAGTTTCACATACGCCAGACACCCCCACACTCGAATGACATTCAAGTTAGGTCTGACTTTGAACCAGAGTTCATGAGGAGTTACGTCCGAAGTTGCATGTGGCACTCTATTTAGAATAAAAGTGGCCGTCAATGCAGTTTTTCCCCAGTAGCATTTAGGAAGACCCGCGATTAGCAGCATAGAGTTCATCATTTCTGTCAACGTTCTGTTCTTCCTTTCCGCTACTCCGTTAGATTGAGGAGAATATGGAGCAGTAGTCTCGCATATGATTCCATGTTCTTTGCAGAACGATGCGAATTCATGAGACCTGTACTCCCCACCTCGATCACTTCTTAACCTCTTGAGTTGTTGTCCAGTCTGCCGTTCAGCTTCGGCCCTGAACTCTCTGAACTTCTCGAAGGCTTCGTCTTTAGACTTGAGCAAGTAGACGAACGCGTATTTTGAGAAGTCGTCGATGAAGGTTATGAAATACTTCATCCCGGCCTTCGTGGAGAAATGTTTGAAGTCACAGATATCGGAGTGCACCAACTCCAGAAGATCTGTACTTCGATTGACCCGATGAAAGGGTTTCCTTGTGATCTTCGTCTGAGCACACACCTCACACTTCTCCACCTTACCCCCACATTTGGAGATAAGTCCTAGACTAGACATTTTGTTAATTCTTTTACAATGAACATGTCCTAGTCTATTATGCCACAACTCAAGAGAATAATCAGAAAATGCAACTGCATTAATGTCTTCAAACCGGTTAACAAGCTGAATTTTAAACATGCCTTCGGTTTGATAAGCCTTCCCGAAGTATGTTCCTTTCTTGGACATCACCATCTGACCAGCATTGATGTCCATCCTCAAGCCTGCGTTGCAGAGCAGGCTCCCAGAGATCAGGTTCTTGGCAATCGCCGGAACATGCTTCACACCTTGAAGCGTCAGAGTGTTCCCAGAAGTGAGTTTCAGTTCCACGGTCCCGATCCCCAGAACTTCAGCTTGGACCTGGTTCGCCATGACAACCTTCTCAGATATCGGCTGGTACGTGACGAACCATTTCTTGCCTGAACAGACATGGCAAGTCGCTCCAGTGTCTATCCACCAGTCAGAGTCAACCCCCACAGTTGTGACCTGTCCGATCATAGCAACAACGTTAGAAACCAATGAAACATTATTAGGCTCACCTTTCTCTGATTGTTTAGGCTTAGGTCTGCATTCACTCTTGTAGTGGCCTTTCTTGCCACAATTGTAACAAGTCACGTGGGACTTGGTCTTCTGTTGCTTGAAAGAAGGACCCTTCACTTTTAGATTAGTGAAGTCCTTCTTCTTGGGATGAGAAGCCGCCTGCTTCCCCTTGGGATCTCTCGTCTGCACAAGATTGACTTTAGCCAACTGTTTGGACAGAGTGTCCACCTTCTGTTGGGAACGCATCTCGTCCTCAACATGGATCTCTTGAAGTAGATCTCCCAAGCTAATGTCTAGCTTCTTTCTGTGCATCCTTGCATAGAAGGTACTCCATCCAGCAGGAAGTTTTGAGACGATCCCTCCGACGACAAACTTGTCGGGAAGGGGCATCTCTTCGTCTTCCAGTTTCTGACGCAGCTTCAGAAATTCCTTCACCTGTGGCAGCATGGACTTTTCGTCCTCAAAGAGCAATTTGTGATATTTTTAAACCACAAACATTTTGCTCTTGTTCTTGTCTTCTTCATACAGATTTTCCACAGACTCCCATATGTCTCTGGCAAGTTCCTTCTTTGAGTAGGATTCTGCCAGGGAGTCTTCCATAGCATTCAGGATGAGAAGTCTGCAGATGCTATTTTCCCTTCTCCACTTGGCCTGGAGTTTGGTAGCCGCGTTGATGGCGGCAGTAGATCCAGTGTCTGGAACAGAGGGTTCTTCCTCCAACAGAACATGATCAACGTCTTTCAGTTGAAGAGTTAGGTACACCTTTCTCTTCCAGACTTGATAGTACTCTCCATCGAACTTTTCCAAATTGCAGAAGTCCGATTGGAGGAGCGAAGCATTAATGTTTTCCATCTAGGCGAATCTTGCTTTGAGATTGTTAGTTCCGGGGCTTGATCAAAGATGGAAAAACAAATGCAATCGAGATCTAAGATGTCCCACAAAACTTTGCAGTGATCAAACTCAAGATCTACGACGGTACAAAAATCAAATAGCCAAATTACAATCTGAAGGAGGGAAAAAGAGAAGAGAAGATCTCTCGTTCTTCCTTGCAAACGTGTTGCAATTGGGACAGAACGAGTTACAATAAAACTAGAGAGAGATGAGAAGAAGAACAATGCTGGGGTGTCAAAACACCGTTGCTCAAAGCAAGATTCGCCCCACACGATCTGCTTCCAGGAACCAGCGAGTTGAAGAACTTGTGGAACGCTCGAAGTCACCTCTGTTCAGACTCCTCGGATGGACTTGCAATGGCGGCAGCAACTCTCTCTCTCTTTCTCCTTTTCTAACTTGTAATTTTCGTAGTAGTCACAAAGGAGGCCAGAAGAGAGTATTTATAGAGAGAGGGTGGAAACCCTAACCGCCTCTTCAGTTATGGAAAGATTGAATCAAATCCCAAAAGATAGCAATGAGATTTAATTCAAATTCCACGAAATTAATTCAAATCCCACAAAGATAGGATCTGAATTAATTCAAATCCCACAAAGATAGGATCTGATTTAATCGCATTGATTCAGCCTTTCCATAACTGATTTGTAATCTGCACAGTCAGCGGATCCCTCCATGCGGCAGCAGCAGCAGCCTGGCCGCATGAGCCTAATGGCCGCATGAGCCGCATGGACCGCATGGACCGCATGGACCGCATGTGCCGCATGAGCCGCATGAGCCGCATGGACCGCATGTGCCGCATGAGCCGCATGGACCGCATGAGCCGCATGGACCGCATGGACCGCATGTGCCGCATGAGCCGCATGGACCGCATGTGCCGCATGAGCCGCATGAGGCCGCATATGAGCCGCATGCCGCATAAGACCGCATGGCCGCATATGAGCCGAGTCCGAGTCGCTAAGCCCCGTTGGGGCTTAGCTCCAAGTGGAATTAATCCAAGAGAATGACAAAAGCATTAATGCTTAATCCTTGGAGCCTTATTCTTACCTCCTAGTAAAATCACCCACATGGTTCCCTCCTTAGGGTCACCACCCCATGTGCATCTCTCAACAACACAACCAAGTATATATGTTGAGATAACTCATGGTGCATTTCCGATGTGGGACTATAATTTTACAAGGCATGTTGAGAGCAAGCTCTCTCCATGTAAAGAAAGCACCAACAAGAAAGAACTAATGTGAGGTCCAGAAGTTTAAGAACCGAAAGTACTTGGCAGAAGGCGAATGATCCACAGATGCACGAAGGAGGATGAGAGCATGATCTGATTCTGTAGCATCCAGATGCTTAGTGATAGAGTTGGGCAATGCTGCTAGGAAAAGAGGAACTACACAAATCCTATCTAACCTAGAACATTGCCTAGAACGCCCAGTGTGATTATTGCACCGTGTAAACGTGTTTCCACTGAACGGAAGGGAAGTAAGATCAGTAGCCAACAAGAAATTAAAGAAAACAGACATGTCTGTCATGTCAGAATAACTCCCACCTTGGCGCTCATCTGAAGAAGTAATAGAGTTGAAGTCCCTTCCACAGATCCAAGGGCCAGGGAACTGCTGCCTCATGAGAAGAAGTTGATCCCATAGTTCACGCTTATGCATTTTAACCAAACTGCCATGGACAACAGTTAGAAGACATGAAGTAGGTAATAGAGAGTGATGAATTAAGACTGAGATTGCTTGAGAAGATAGATCACAAGTCGTGAAAGAAAAACCATTTTTTAGTGAAGAGCCAAATATTAATGCGTTCATTGGAAATAGCATGATCAAACCCGAGTTTGCTTCTTGTACCCTTAAGTTTGGAGACTTGACATTTAGGTTCAATGATAGCAAGAATAACTATACGATGAGATCTACATAGGAGCTTGAGTCTACAGAGAGACGAAGCATTCGAGATCCCTTTAATATTCCAGAATAAGGCTTTAATCATATCGACTTTGAATAGAAGGATTGTTTGTTGTGCTTGACTGCAGATCTGAGTTTCCTATCAGTATGAGGGGGAGGAGGCTTTACCCGACGTTGTTTAGCAATATGGAGAGCTTCTTGAAGATTGTCCAGTTCCTCTTGATCAACTCGAACTCCCCAAGAAGAAGATAGACCACGAATCTCACCCTCTTCCAGGGCCGAAAAGTATAGATTTGTGGTGACTTCATTCAAAGTCATATCTGGCTCATTACGTATTTCCTCAGAAGGGATAACCCTACAATCTGTAGGGACACTTGCGGCAGGGTCATTGTTAGCCAATGGCTCCTGGCCCAAAGAATTATGACCACCTTGATTGGGGATAGGCTCTTCAGAGGAAGTTTCTACAGCACTGGCGGTGGGAGGGATAGACCCAGGAGGAACTGATGGAACAACACAAGCAGGATTGGAAGAATCTTGTTGTGGAACCTGAGTGATAGGCGGAACCTGATTGGCATCATTTACTGCAACTATTCTTTGAGGATCAAAACTCTCACCTAACTCACTTTAAATAGGAGGCACATCTACAAGAGGAGTAAGAATAATAGGAGCCTTGTCTTTCTGTAGAACAGTATTTGAGGCATTTCCTGCTGCATTAGGAGTAGTTTTATTCTTCTAGCGATCAAAAGGCCTTTGTCGACCAAATACATCTGCCGTATGGTCATGAGAGGACTTCCCATTATTGAGCTCTTTGTTAATGCCAGCTACCTTACACAATTTAGTATTATGACCCTGGTGTTTACAAAAATGGCAGAATTTACGGGAGGATTCATACTCAATGATTTGGCAATACCCGCGATCATTAGGGAGTTCAATGCGAACTGTTAGTCCCTTGGCGAACAATCGATGGAAAAACACGATTTCAGAAACTATTGTAAAGACAATGTTTCCAGCAACAACACCCTAAAGAAGGTGATGTTGTATTACGAGAATCTAAAAAGATTATTTCGTAATATTTCTCGAAGGCAACAGAACCGTATAACTTCTAAAGAGAAGCGACGGTATTCTCGAAGGCAACAGAGGAAGAAGAAAGCCTGCTGGGGTGAAAGATCACCGGCGCTCAAAGCTATATCCGCCTTACGGACAAGCCTCCAGGAACCAGCAAGTTCGAAGAGAACTTTAGAACGCTGGCCAAAAATGTCAACGACTCCTCGGAATAGCAGCAGCACTTCTCTCTCTCTCTGGAAATTCTCTGATTATTTTCTGTAACTCTGGAGAGAGGAGATGCTGTTGATATTATAGGCACGAGGTGGGCTTTTCAAATTCTGAACGCACGCCCTGGATTAATGCCAGATCCGGATTTTCTGGATCTGAGCCATTTCCGGATCTGAGCCCACAAGACCCGCGGACGTTACATAATTTGAACGGCCCACCTGCTGATATTATAGGCACGAGGTGGACTTTTCAAATTCTGAACGCACGCCCTGGATTAATGCCAGATCCAAATTTTCTGGATCTGAGCCATTTCCGGATCTGAGCCCACAAGACCCGCGGACGTTACATAATTTGAACAGCCCACTCGACCCGCTCGACCCGCTCGACCCGTACGACCCGTACGCTCCGTACGCTCCGTACGCCTCGCACGCCACGCAGGGCCGCGCAGAGGCTCGCGCACGAGCGCAACTAAAGCGCACAATGCGCCTTGCGACGAGCTGTCGTGCTAAGTGCAAAGTGCCATCAAAAAGCCACAATAAGCCTCAAAAGCCCATTAGCCCAAGCCCAAGCCCGAGCCCGAGTCCGAGTCCGAGTCCGAGTCCGAGTCCGAGTCGCTAAGCCCCTTCGGGGCTTAGCTCCAATAGATTTAAATCTATTTTCATTTGGCCAAAAGTTGGTTTCTTATTCTCACCTCTATGTAAAATCCTCCCACATGGCACCCTCCATTGGGCCTCAACCCATGTGCATCTCTCTATTCCTTCATAAGTAATATATAGAGATACATATTGGTGTGATTTTCCGATGTGGGACTATCTTTTAACAATAGAGTGTTGTGAACACACAACTCATAGAATAAAACACCAACAATCCCCCACATATTTCTATATATATGAGTTAAGCGTTCCACATAATAACTGTCCATTATGCATTAGGATAGATGTCGCTGACGACTTGAATCTTCCCGCATGGGTTGAACAACAGTATGATACAAGAATGGACTACGCCTTGAATTCTGTACCACAGCTATAATTTTTCCCACTCACATAATGTAGTTATCTGTACTTCTGGCTGCACATTAAAGGCCTTGTGCCAGCCTGGATTTCAATGTATGTATTTTGGGCGTCTACAAATTTACCCTCAAGAGACGGCCTATTTCTCTTTCCATACATTATAGGTGAGTTCTTTATAAAGAGTCATGGCATGAAGCATTGCGCTCCTTTGCGGTGCTACGCCGCTATGACATGGCTCAACGCCGAGGCTTTACCCCACCTGGGTACCTCATCGTAGTGTCATGCTACTGTAGCATGAGGTCACAATCCTCTTTGTAGTGCCAAACTACTCAGCATGAAGCCTTGCGCTTCCGTGCGGTGTTACGCCGCTATGACATGGCTTGCAAAGCCGAGGATTTACCCTTCCTGGTACCTCTTCGTGGTGTCATGCCACTGTAACATGAGGATACTGTCCTCTTTGTAGTGCTGTCTACACCTCTTTATGATTATGCAACATTAGGCTACCTGCCTCTATGCGGTGCTACGCCGCCTGTGACTTGGCTAACAAAGCCGAGGCATTACCCCTACCTGGGAACCTCATGGTGGAGTCACCCCACTGTAGCATGGAGTTGTAACACTCCTTTGTGGTTGTTGCGCCACCATGCTTCCTGTAAAGCATAACTGACCTTCACTCAGTCTGAGAACTCATTAAGGCATTATGCCATCCTTTCCACAGGATCAATTTTCCGTAGAAAATTCATAGTAGACAACAGTGGTTCTGGGTCCGAAACCTTTACATGTTCCGCAGAACAAGTACCCACTGTTAACTAATATTTTTCCAGTCAATAGTCCTCCCTTGAATCAAAAAATTAGATATCTGGTAGATTTCTCTTTGAACCAATAACATAAAATTTATTGATAGGATTATAATGACACAATATTAGAATGCCTTCAAACCCATCTTCCTTGCTGTGTCCTCGACCAGCTGTCGTTTGAGGCCTTTCGTGAACGGATCCGCCAGGTTCTCCTGACTCCGAACATCGATCACTGCAATGACGTCTCGTTTGATGAGATCGTTCACTGCTCTGTGCTTTAACCGCACAGTCCTCTTCTTTCCGTTAAAGAGTTCATTTGATGCTACTGCTGCTGCCGCCTGGTTGTCACAGTATATCGGGATTGCCGGTATCTGAGCTCCAACCACTGGAAGATCATACATGAGCTCCCGAAGCCACTCTGCTTCATCTGCAGCAGCATCCAATGCAAAGAATTCAGATTCCATGGAGGAGCGAGATAACATTGTCTGCTTCTTCGATTTCCACGATATAGCAGCTCCGCCCAAAGCGAATATGAATCCACCTGTCGAATACTCGCTCTCCACCTCTGAACACCAGCTAGCATCACTGAAGCCTTCCACTACTGACGGATCTCCGCTGTAGTATAGTGCAAATGTCTGAGTCTTTTTTAGATATCTCATAACACGCTTCACAGCGTTCCAGTGTTCAACGTCTGGGTTGTTAGTGAACCGACTCAGCATTCCCACCGCAAAAGCTATGTCAGGCCTTGTGGCAGTAGTAGCGTACATCAAGCTTCCGATGACGCTAGCGTACTCCAACTGCCTGACGCTTTCCCTCGAATTTGGCTCCAGCTTCTGATCACTCCGGTACGGTGTATCAATTATAGGAAGATCTTGATACCCGTAGCGAGTGAGCATCTTCTCAATATAATGAGATTGTGACAGCGCTATTCCAATACCTGTCCGGATGATCTTGAGCCCTAAGATTACGTCGGCATCCCCCAAGTCCTTCATACTGAACTTGGTCGAGAGGAATTTCTGTCTCTGTGACGCAGTCTAAATCCGTACCTAGGATTAGCATGTCGTCCACGTAAAGACAAACGATTACTCCTCTTCCGTCGGCAAATTTCGTATAGACACACTTGTCTGTTTCACTGACCCTGTAGCCATTTGACCTTATCACCTTGTCAAACTTCTCATGCCACATTTTGGGAGCTTGTTTCAAACCATACAGAGACTTCATCAACTTGCAGACTTTGTCTTCCAGACCTCTGACGACAAAACCTTCTGGTTGTTGCATGTAGATCTCTTCGGTCAGCTCGCCATTAAGGAATGCCGTTTTCACATCCATCTGATGTATCACCAGCTTGTGTATTGCTGCTAGAGCAATTAACAATCTGATGGTTGTCATCCGAGCTACTGGAGCATAAGTGTCAAAGTAGTCGATCCCCTGCTTCTGAGCAAACCCCTTGGCCACTAGCCTGGCCTTGAACTTGTCAATGGTTCCATCTGCTTTCATCTTCTTCTTGAAGATCCATTTGCATCCGATAGGTCTTGCTCCTTCTGGCAGGTCAACTAACACCCATGTGTTGTTGGAGGTGATTGAGTCAATCTCGTTGTCTATCGCCTCCTTCCAGAATACAGCATCTCTGGTCTTCATCGCCTCATCATAGGTAAGCGGATCTGCTTCCACATGATAGGTGACGAAGTCATCTCCGAAGTCTTTCGGCCTCCTTACTCGCTTAGTTGACGGCTCAGCGAGTTCTGGTTCAACTGGTGTCTCTTCGACAATAGCTTCTTCTTGGACTACTGGTTCGATAAGGACTTCTGTCTGCTTTGCACTCTCATCATTCTCCGGAAGATCCGCGAGAACAATATTTTTGTGCCTTGCAAACTTGTCTTCAAAATATTCAGCATCGCGAGATTCAATGATATGATTTGATTCTATATCAAGGAATCTCCGAGCGTCACTCTTCTCGGCATAACCCAAGAAGATAGCCTTAGTAGTCCTAGTCCCCAGCTTCTGAATCTTCAGATCTGGGAGCTTCACATAAGCCAGACACCCCCATACTCGAATGACATTCAAGTTAGGTCTGACTTTGAACCAGAGTTCATGAGGGGTTATATCCGAAGTTGCATACGATACTCTATTGAGAATGAAAGTAGCCGTTAATGCAGCTTCTCCCCAGAAGCTCTTTGGAAGACCCGCAGTCAACAGCATAGAGTTCATCATTTCTGTCAACGTTCTGTTCTTCCTTTCTGCTACTCCGTTGGATTGAGGAGAGTACGGAGCCGTCGTCTCATTTATGATTCCATGTTCTTTACAGAATGATAAGAAATCATGAGACCGATACTCCCCGCCTCGATCACTCCTTAGCCTTTTGAGTTGTTGTCCAGTTTGCCGTTCAGCCTCGGCCCTGAACTCCTTGAACTTCTCGAATGCTTCGTCTTTAGACTTGAGCAAGTAGACAAAAGCATACTTTGAGAAGTCGTCGATGAAAGTAATAAAATACTTCATCCCGACTTTTGTAGAGAATTGCTTGAAATCACAGATATCTGAGTGAACCAACTCCAGAAGATCTGTGCTTCGATGGACCCTGTGAAAGGGTTTCCTTGTGATCTTCGTCTGAGCACACACTTCACATTTCTCTACCTTACCCCCACACTTGGAGATAAGTCCTAGGCTAGACATTTTGTTAATTCTTTTACAATGAACATGTCCTAGCCTATTATGCCACAACTCAAAAGAATAGTTCAAAGTAGAAATAGCATTAATATCATTTTTCTGGGTTACAACAAGCTGAATTTTGTACATTCCTTCAGTCTGGAAAGCTTTTCCGAAGAATGTACCCTTCTTGGACATCACCATCTGGCCAGCATTGATGTCCATCCTCAAGCCTGCGTTACAAAGCAGGCTCCCAGAGATCAGGTTCTTAGCAATTGCAGGAACATGCTTCACTCCTTGAAGCGTCAGAGTGTTCCCCGATGTGAGTTTCAGCTCCACCGTCCCGATCCCCAGTACTTCAGCTTATGCCTGGTTTGCCATTAAGACTTTCTCGGAAGTTGGCTCATATGACTCGAACCATTCCTTGTCTGAGCAGACATGACATGTCGCACCAGTGTCTATCCACCAGTCCGAGTCAACTCCCGCATTTGCAACCTGTGCTATCATTGCAACCAGATTAGTAACCAAAGAAACCTTACTAGGCTCACCTTTTTCTGGTTCCTTGCAGTCACTTTTGTAGTGGCCCTTCTTGCCACATTTGAAACAAGTCACATGGGACTTGGATTTCTGATTCTTGAATGAAGGACTCTTCACTTTCAGATTAGTGAAGTCCTTCTTCTTCTTATGAGGAGAAGCCGCCTGCTTCCCCTTGTACTCTCTGGTTTGGACCAGATTTGCTTTCGCCAGTTGTTTGGACAGAGAATCCATCTTCTGTTGAGAGCGCATCTCGTCCTCAACATGGATCTCTTGCAGGAGATCTTCCATACATATGTCCAGCTTCTTGCGGTGCATCCTTGCATAGAAGTTGCTCCACCCCGCAGGAAGTTTAGAGACGATTCCTCCAACGACAAACTTGTCGACAAGAGGCATCTTCTCGTCATCTAATTTTTGGCGCAGCTTCAGAAACTCCTTTACTTGGGGCAGCATAGCCTTCTCATCTTCGAAGGTCCACTTGTGGTATCTTTCAACCAAGAAGATCTTGGACCGATTTTCGTCATCTTCGTACAATTTCTCCAAGGAGTCCCAAATCTCTTTGGCAGAATTCTTCTTGGAATAAGACTCTGCCAGAGAGTCTTCCATGCTATTGAGAATCAACAGTTTACAGATACTGTTTTCTCTAATCTATTTTGCCTGCTTGGACTTAGCAGCGACAATAACTTCTGCGGTTCCGGTTGTTGGAACGACCGGTTCTTCCTCATTCAGCACGTGATCAACTTCCACGAGTTGAATGTTTAATGTTACTTTCCGTTTCCAGATTTGGAAATGTTCGCCGTCAAATTTTTCCAACTTGTTAAAGTCGGTATTGACGAGCGATGCACGTGAGTTATCCATCTTTTCGATATAGCTTTGAGATTGTTAGTCCCTTGGCGAACAATCGATGGAAAAACACGATTTCAGAAACTATTGTAAAGACAATGTTTCCAGCAACAACACCCTAAAGAAGGTGATGTTGTATTACGAGAATCTAAAAAGATTATTTCGTAATATTTCTCGAAGTAACAGAACCGTATAACTTCTAAAGAGAAGCGACGGTATTCTCGAAGGCAACAGAGGAAGAATAAAGCCTGCTGGGGTGAAAGATCACCGGCGCTCAAAGCTATATCCGCCTTACGGACAAGCCTCCAGGAACCAGCAAGTTCGAAGAGAACTTTAGAACGCTGGCCAAAAATGTCAACGACTCCTCGGAATAGCAGCAGCACTTCTCTCTCTCTCTGGAAATTCTCTGATTATTTTCTGTAACTCTGGAGAGAGGAGATGCTGCTGATATTATAGGCACGAGGTGGGCTTTTCAAATTCTGAACGCACGCCCTGGATTAATGCCAGATCCGGATTTTCTGGATCTGAGCCATTTCCGGATCTGAGCCCACAAGATCCGCGGACGTTACATAATTCTAAGTGCAAAGTGCCATCAAAAAGCCACAATAAGCCTCAAAAGCCCATTAGCCCAAGCCCAAGCCCGAGCCCGAGCCCGAGTCCGAGTCCGAGTCCGAGTCCGAGTCGCTAAGCCCCTTCGGGGCTTAGCTCCAATAGATTTAAATCTATTTTCATTTGGCCAAAAGTTGGTTTCTTATTCTCACCTCTATGTAAAATCCTACCACATGGCACCCTCCATTGGGCCTCAACCCATGTGCATCTCTCTATTCCTTCATAAGTAATATATAGAGATACATATTGGTGTGATTTTCCGATGTGGGACTATCTTTTAACAGTAGAGTGTTGTGAACACACAACTCATAGAATAAAACACCAACACGAACTCTAGAAGGGAGAGGCTTGCTGATGTCCATTTCCACATAGACACAGGCACAGCAAGGGCGAGATCTTTCTGTAGTGGCTTTATCCAATTTGAGAGGAACGCCAATGCTTTTGATGATGCTAAATATGGCAGCTTTGTTATAGAGATGATGTTTCAAGGAAGGGAGGGTAACCCAAATCGGCACGAGGGAGGATTCTTGAGAAGGATCGAAGTCTACAGTCCACCTAAAGATCCGCATAGGAGCTTTGGTAATGAACCAAGAGGGTTTGGCATAGAGACGAAGAAAATCTCCTTCAAGGGAAGGCTCAATGAGGACGTGCTTGTGGTGAATGACACCAACACGAACAGTGGCAGCAAATCCAAAACCCTCGAATGCTTTCCGCAAAGCATCAATGGATGGATGAATATGTGTGAACTTGCCTACCAATGCGAACTTGAGCGGAGCAACGAGAAGTTCTTCATCGGCTAGAGAGAAGAAAACGGCTGGTTCACCTCTAAAAGTGAACGGCGCCTTTTCCTCCAAGAAGCCCGGCGCCGTCACGGCCGGAGGACCAGCGACAACAGCCGCGAAGGAGCGAGCCATACCAAGAGTGGCAATACGGTATCGGAGCAACAGTCGTACAGGGCCGCCTCCAGCCGTTAGGCTCGGAGGAGAGCAGAGCTAGGGTTAGGATTTTCTCCATATATATATATATATATATATATATATATATATATATAAAACAAAAAAATGCTGCTTCCCTTCCCCCTCGACAGCGGATCAGGTCCCGTAACCTAGATCCGCCCCCCCCCTTGCTAGGGTCACGCCCTGGAGGCTCCCTCCCTCCCATGTCTATCCTCTTCCTCCCCCTAAGCATCTCTTCTCAGTTCCCTCGCCATTCGTTTGCTCGATGCTTCTTCCCCACCGGCACCGCCCCCTATTCCCCTTCATCCCCCTAGCCTCCCCCCTCCCAACCCCTCCTCCTCCTTCATGGCTGCCTTCATGGGAATCCCTAGGGCTTCTTATGCGGCTGTTGTGTCCGGTACCCATGTTGTGCCTACTTTTGTGTTCCCCCCGAAGGAGCCAGTCCGCTTCCTTGGATCACCGATGGTTTCCTTCTCGACAAAGAGATTTTTGTATTAGTTTCTCTAGTTCTCTTTGCCATGGTGGGGAAATTCCATTCCAGGCCGACGGTTGACGTCATCCGAGCCGCTCTGTCCCCCCTGGATTGGCGGGTGGGATGTCTATTGGAGTGAATTGACTCAAAGCGCTTACTGCTGCATCCGTCGTTGGAGGAGGACTTCCTTCAATTAAGATCCAAAGACATCTGGTTTATAACGAGGGTGGTGATGAGAGTCTTTCGTTGGTCTCCGGAGTTTTCCTCCTTAAGGAATCTTTCATTGCTTTAGAGCATCTCCAACCCTATTGTGAGTTTGAAAAAAATCGTTGCCACATAGGAATGACAACCATTTTTTCTAAAAGTACTTCTCCAATGCAAATGTGAAATAAAGTGTGGAGTTGACATGGCAATGACATGGCAAAGACAATGTGAAGTTGGTTGTCTAGATCTAGACAATGCACTTCACAATGTCTTTATGTCCACATCATCATTTGTGAATAAAAATATTTATAAAAAGAAGTAGAAGAGAAAAAAGTTGTCTTCGAAGTTGTAAAAAATTACTTTGTATTGTTTTCTCAATACTTTTGCATTGGAGATGACTTTTTAAACTCATTGTCATTTGTAAATATAATCTTGCCACCTATACAAGACATTGTCTTGTGTCTCATGCCACATAGGATTCACAACACAAAACAAGACAATAGGGTTGGAGATGCTCTTAGGCTGTGTTTGATAGGAAGGATGGAAAAGTAATTAAGGAAGGAAAAATATATGGATTCATTTTCCTTCCATATGGAAAGGAAAGATCATTTCCTTCCTTTGTGTTTGGTAGCAAGGATGGAAAAGATAAGATATGCATTTTTCTTTGTTTGGTATGAAAGAAAAAGTGGAAGGAAAGAAAGTAAAAAATATAGGGTTTATCAATTCTACCCTCAACTAAAAACACTTATTAACATTTGACTTCATAAATAATTTTTAAATAATATATTTATATGGGGGTATAAATGTTTTTTAAACACTTATTTACCATTTGACAAGGAATTGATTTCCTTTTCCTTCCATTCTGCGAACCAAACGAGACCTTAGTGTGGCTCTCATTTCCTGGGCTTCCCCAACATCTGTTTGCAAATGCTGCAATATTCTCCCTGATCGAGAGCTTTGGAGTTCCTCTAAAGCTTGATCAGGCTACTTCATCCCACTCTAGACCCAGCTGTGCTAGGGTGCTAGCTGAACTTGACATCAGTAAACTGTTGCCTAAAATGGTTCAAATTAATTGCGCACTAGGCAATGGCTTCTGGCAGCCGATAATATATGAAAATGTCCCAGAATACTGCTCCCAATGCTGGCATCACGGGCACTCTCCCCTGGCCTACAAGAAACTTAAGGCCCCTACGTCCAAGGCTAAGAACCACATCCAAAAGAATTGCAGTGATCCTCTGCCACCCCTACCCTTTTGGATACTCCCTAGAGTGATCCAGTATCTGCTCCTAATGTCGTTGAACAGGGGAAGCCCTCTTCTAGGAGTACTGAAGTGCATCTGATGAGTAGTAATGGTCTCGAAAAGGATCAGAGCCATACTGAAGGTTCAGTTGAGCCTGGCAAGTCCATTGAGCATTGCAATATCCAGGTGACTCCTGCCGTGGAGAGCAATCCTCATGACACAGGTCAAATGGTTAAATACTTGGACCCTAACCTAGAAGGTGTGGAGGTAATGAACTCTGATAGAGAGGAAGATGGCGAAGGAGAATTTCTCCCTAATAACAAATAGGATATGCTTACATTGAAGATGATGATGGGGGATCTGAAGACAATCTTCAGGCCATGATTATGAATCATAAAAAGGGAAAGCACAAGAAGAAAGCTACAGCTTCATCCATGTCTCTTAGATTAGCGGCTAAAGCGTCCTGCTGCAATTCTATTAATGATTAGAGCTCTTATATGGAACGTTAGGGGCATCGCGGGGAGACAAACTATCAATAGATTAAAATCTCTGAGGAAGATGCATAACATATCGCTACTTGTGATTATTGAATCCAAAGTATCGAAGGACAAAATTGACAGGTACAAAATGAAATTGAACTTTTCTCAAGCCATTGCTTACAACAAAAACATCTGGCTCTTCTATGGGGACGAATGGTCTGCTAAGGTCCTGCAAGAGGAGGAACAAGCCTTGTCTATGATCATGGAGCACGCCCCTCTCCCTAAGAGCTTCATCCTCTCTATTATTCACAGTGCCAATAGAAGGTAATTGTAGGAGCAACTCCTCATCATGCAAGATAATAACTCCGATATGCTATGGATTTGCGGCGGAAACTTTAATGCAATCGTGAAGAACGACGAGAAGGAGGGGGAACGCTATGGACTATGGCTCGGTGTCTAAATTCAACAAATTTATCTTTGAAGCAAATCTGTCAGAGATTGCCTTCAATGGCAACAACTTCATGTGCAGTAATAATAGAGAAGGGAAATACATGTAACCGTCCCATCTCGATCGTATTCTTGTCAATCAGCATTGGTGTGACATGGTTAATGGCTCGGTGGTGAAGCACTTGAATTGATCCGAATCGGATCACTGCCCCTATTGCTGGAACTCTCGCCAACCGTTCAGAAGGTTTGCAAAACTTTCAAATTTCTTAACTTTTGGTTTGATCACAGGGATATTGTACAACAAATATGGATGTCCATCTCCTATGAATGTTTGCTGATTAGAATTGCTATAAGATTAAAGGCTACTAGGAGGAGATTGGCGACCTGGAGCCAAAGTATCGACAGATTTGCTTACAAAATTGAAGCCAAAGTATCAACATATCGCTACTTGCGATTATTGAAGCCAAAGTATCGAAGGACAAAATTGACAGGTACAAAATGAAATTGAACTTTTCTCAAGCCATTGCTTACAACAAAAACATCTGGCTCTTCTTGTTGGAGTGGGTGGGGTTCCCAACCTATGTGGAGAAGATCCCGGAGTGCGACGAGCGCCGTTCGATGTCGGAGAAGCTCGGGAAGTAGGCGTTGCTGCTGCTGCTGCCCCTAAGGGGGGTTCTGGACTGAGGCTACCGAGTTCGGCCCGAACTCGGTCCCAGGCCGAGTTCTGGCCGAACTCGGTCTGGCTCTTCCAGAAGTTGGCCGTCCAGTGCTGGTTGCCCGACACAGAGTTCTGGCCGAACTCTGTGTCGTCGGGGCTGAAGCGGGATTTCGGGTGAGTTTTCACCACTGGATCTAATCCAACGGTCCAGGTTTGCTGCGGGATTAGGGAGTTATATTGGGATTTCCCAACCCTAATTCATTGTGCAACATTAACGCAACGTAACACAAGTTTGAGAGAGGAAGGAGGCAAGAGTGCCATTACAACTTTGGAGAAGAAGACGGAGGATTGAAGGTCGCTATTCGAAGGAGATCGTGTTCGGGTAATCTCTACTCGTCGTTCTCGCTCTTCGTAGCCTTGTAATCATTGTTCTTATCTCTGAGTGTTGTGGGGATCCGATTTGGATCGGGAGGAGTTTGTAGAGGGTGTAATTCTTCTATTCCATTAGTGGAGGCTTCTCAGGGTTGGACTCCGATCGTCCCGTGGTTTTTCCCGCAAGGGTTTTCCACGTCAAAAATTCTCTGTGTCTGCGTGGATTGTTTTGTGTGTTCGTTTTTGGGTTCGTGCGTTGTATTGCTCGGTCCTCTCGCAGGTACTCTCCGGTTTGGGGAAAGGTTTCCGCGCTTCTTTCCCAACAGAGTGGTATCAGAGCCAGGTTCTAGAATTCAGAAGGAGTGTCAGTAGTTGACAGAGAAACCAGAGAGGAGAGATGGACGCGAAGCCGGTGCGCATGGTGAATCTGAACGGTACCAATTATCACTATTGGCGGAGCAAGATGAAAGATTTGCTATTTGTCAAGAAGCTGCATCTACCCGTGTTTGCATCCGAGAAGCCTAGTGATAAATCCGAGAAGGACTGGACATTCGAGCATATACAGGTGTGTGGGTACATACGGCAGTTTGTTGATGAGAACGTGTACAACCACGTTGCCAATATTGAGCACGCGAAGACGTTGTGGGATAAGCTGGAATCCTTGTATGCGAAGAAAACCGGGGTAAACAAGTTGTTCCTGATCCGAACGATGATGGGTCTGCGGTACAAGGATGGGGCGTCTATTTCGGATCACTTGAGTGAGTTCCAGGGCGTGGTTGACCAGCTATCTTCTATGGGAGTCAAGTTCGACGACGAAGTTCAGGGACTATGGCTGCTGTGTACATTGCCAGACTCGTGGGAGACCGTACGAGTATCTATAATCGCTTCTGCTCCAGAGGGCGTGGTCAGTCTGGAGTTTGCCAAGAGCGGGGTGCTGAATGAAGAGATGTGGAGACGTTCTCAGGGCACTTCATCCACATCCCACCACTCAGAGGCATTGGTTTCAGAGAGCCGCGGAAGGGGCAAAAGCAGGGGTCCAGGTGGTGGCAGAGACAAGAGCAGGGGGAAGTCCAAGGGTCGTTACGAGGACTCGGAGTGTTACCATTGTGGTAAGAAGGGCCACATCAAGCGGAATTGTTTCGCTTGGAAGAGAGAGAAGAAGGACGACAAGGGGAAGCAAGAAGAGAACACTATAGCGGCGGCCTCGATGCATAGAGGCGATGTGATCGTCGTAGGTGATGAGGTCATTACTAACCTCGCCTGCGATGACAATTCTTGGCTGGTGGACTCAGGGGCTTCAGCACATGTATCTCACAACAGGGCACTATTTGCCACTTACACGACAGGCGACTGTGGCGTGTTGAAGATGGGCAACGGAGATGTGTCAAAGGCGGTTGCCGTTGGAGATGTGCATTTGAGAACGAAGACGGGTACGGTTCTTGTTCTCAAGGATGTTCGTCATGTCCCTGATATCCGTTTCAACCTGGTATCGGTTGGAAGGTTGGATGACGAGGGATTCTTCAGTCTCTTCAGAAATAGTCAGTGGAAGCTTTCCAGAGGTTCGATGGTGATTGCCAGAGGAAGCAAGAAGTCCGGTCTCTACTATATGGAGGGGAGCGCACAGGGGGCACAGGAGGTGAACGCAGTCAGTGATACGTCTACCGAGTTGTGGCACAGGCGGCTCGGCCATATCAGCGAGAAGGGGATGAGCTACTTGGTGAACAGGAAGGTGATTCCGGGGCTTAAGTCTACAAAGTTGGAGAAGTGCACGCACTGTTTAGCTGGGAAGCAAAATAGGGTGTCTTTCCAAAGTCACCCAAGTTCGAGGAAGCCGACGTTGCTCGAGTTGATTCACTCGGATGTCTGCGGTCCTATGAAGGTAAAATCTCTTGGTGGTGCTTCTTACTTTGTAACCTTTATTGATGACTGTTCCAGGAAGGTTTGGGTCTATGCCTTAAAGACCAAGGATCAGGTGCTGCCTACTTTCAAGGAGTTTCAGGCCTCTGTTGAAAGGGAGACGGGCAAGAAGTTGTTGTGTGTTCGGTCCGACAATGGTGGCGAATACATCGGTCCCTTTGATGCGTATTGCAGAGAGCAAGAGATACGACACCAGAAGACTCCGCCCAAGACACCTCAGCTCAATGGTGTAGCGGAGCGCATGAACAGGACACTGATGGAGAGGGTGCGGTGTCTGCTGTCAGAAGCAAACTTGCCGGGCAGTTACTGGGGTGAGGCTCTTCTCACAGCTGCTTATGTTATTAATTTGTCTCCTAGTGCTCCTTTGCAGGGTGATGTGCCTGACAAAGTATGGTACGGCAAAGAGCCGTCATACAATCACCTGCGGGCGTTTGGCTGTAAGGCCTTCGTGCATGTACCAAAGGACGAGAGGACCAAACTTGAGCCGAAGACGAGGCGATGCGTCTTTGTCGGCTATGGTCGGGATGAGTTTGGCTATAAACTCTACGACCCAGTGGAAGAAAAGCTCTACAGAAGCAGGGACGTGGTGTTCGTCGAGGATCAGACCATGACCAACACTCAGGATTCCGAGACGCCTTCTGAGGCTGAAGAATTGCCTGAGTTAGAGTCATTTTGCTTCGAGCAGTTTCCAGAGGACATCGCAGAGGATCCAGTTATGGGGGAGCCGGTACATGGAGTTGCTCCCAACCTTGATCATCAGCCTGCTGATGGTGGTCAGGGTGTCCCTCAGGAGGATGAGCATGCCGGAGAGGCAGTTCCTGAAGGGGAGGAGGCTGTCGGTATACAGCCAGCACCAGTGGCTCCACTGAGAAGGAGTGACAGAGATCGTCGACCATATACGAGATACTCACCGGATGAGTATGTGCTATTGACTGACGGAGGAGAGCCCGAAAGTTTCGCAGAGGCTATGGAAGACGAACACAGGCAGGAGTGGATGGAGGCTATGCAGGAGGAGATGAGTTTCTTGCACACCAATTCCACTTATGATCTGGTGCGGTTGCCAAAGGGCAAGAAGGCTTTGAAGAATCGATGGGTGTTCAGAGTGAAGCAGACGGATGATGCTACTCGCCCTCGATACAAAGCGAGGCTGGTAGTTAAAGGCTACGATCAGCGGAAAGGCGTGGATTATGATGAGATCTTTTTGCCTGTCGTCAAGCATTCGTCTATTCGGGTGGTGCTAGCATTAGCAGCCAGTCTCGACTTGGAGGTCGAGCAGATGGACGTGAAGACGGCATTCCTCCACGGTGATCTTGAAGAGAAGTTGTACATGGAGCAGCCAGAGGGATTCTGTGAGAAGGGCAAGTCACATTTGGTCTGCCGGTTGAGGAAGAGCTTGTATGGTCTGAAGCAGGCTCCGAGGCAGTGGTACAGGAAGTTCGAGTCGTTTATGGGGAGCATGGTTATGCACGGATGACGTCGGACCATTGTGCATTTGTGAGGTATTTTACCGAGGATAATTTCATCATTTTATTGCTCTATGTTGATGATATGCTATTAGTGGGACGGAATGCCACTAGGATAGCGGAGCTGAAGCGCCAACTGGGCGCGGCCTTCTCTATGAAGGATTTGGGCGCAGTGAAGACTATTCTTGGGATGGAGATCAGCCGAGAGAGAGAGTCCAAGCTGCTACACTTGTCCCAAAAGAAGTACATTCACCGGGTACTTCAACGTTTCGGGATGGACGGGTCGAAGAAAGTGAGTTCTCCCCTCGCGGCTCACTTTAAGTTCACTGAGGAGCAGTGTCCATCTACCGAGGACGAAAAGGAAGATATGGAGCGGGTTCCATATGCCTCAGCTGTGGGAAGCCTTATGTATGCTATGGTGTGTACGAGGCCAGATATTGCTCTTGCAGTTGGTACGGTTAGCAGGTATCTTTCAAATCCTGGAAGGGTACATTGGAGTGCGGTCAAGTGGATTCTACGATATCTTCAGGGCACTGCTGGTTGGAGACTTTCCTTTGGTGGTGACGAGCCGAAGCTGGTTGGGTATACCGACGCTAATATGGCTGGAGATGTAGACACGAGGCGATCGACTTCGGGCTACGTGATGATGTTTGCGGGAGGAGCAGTGTCGTGGCAGTTCGCGGTTGCAGAAGTGTGTTGCCTTGTCGACGACAGAGGCAGAGTACATTGCGGCGACGGAGGCTTGCAAGGAGCTGTTGTGGATGAAGAAGCTGTTGCAGGAAATGGAACAGAAGCAAGAGCAGTATACTTTGCTTTGCGACAGTCAGAGTGCTATCCACCTTGTGAAGAATCAGACGTTTCATAGCCGGTCCAAGCACATCGAGACTCGGTATCATTGGATACGGGATGTGGTTGAGAAGAAGGACGCGGAGCTTGAGAAGGTTCATACAGATGACAATGGAGCTGATATGTTCACAAAGATTCTACCAAGGGGGAAGTTTGAGTACTGCAGGCAGATCGTCAGGATGACGATATCCTCCCCATAGTTGTGAAGGGGGAGATTTGTTGGAGTGGGTGGGGTTCCCAACCTATGTGGAGAAGATCCTGGAGTGCGACGAGCGCCGTTCGATGTCGGAGAAGCTCGGGAAGTAGGCGTTGCTGCTGCTGCTGCCCCTAAGGGGGGTTCTGGACTGAGGCTACCGAGTTCGGCCCGAACTCGGTCCCAGGCCGAGTTCTGGCCGAACTCGGTCTGGCTCTTCCAGAAGTTGGCCGTCCAGTGCTGGTTGCCCGACACAGAGTTCTGGCCGAACTCTGTGTCGTCGGGGCTGAAGCGGGATTTCGGGTGAGTTTTCAGCACTGGATCTAATCCAACGGTCCAGGTTTGCTGCGGGATTAGGGAGTTATATTGGGATTTCCTAACCCTAATTCATTGTGCAACATTAACGCAACGTAACACAAGTTTGAGAGAGGAAGGAGGCAAGAGTGCCATTACAACTTCGGAGAAGAAGACGGAGGATTGAAGGTCGCTATTCGAAGGAGATCGTGTTCGGGTAATCTCTACTCGTCGTTCTCGCTCTTCGTAGCCTTGTAATCATTGTTCTTATCTCTGAGTGTTGTGGGGATCCGATTTGGATCGGGAGGAGTTTGTAGAGGGTGTAATTCTTCTATTCCATTAGTGGAGGCTTCTCAGGGTTGGACTCCGATCGTCCCGTAGTTTTTCTCGCAAGGGTTTTCCACATCAAAAATTCTCTGTGTCTGTGTGGATTGTTTTGTGTGTTCGTTTTTGGGTTCGTGCGTTGTATTGCTCGGTCCTCTCGCAGGTACTCTCCGGTTTAGGGAAAAGTTTCTGCGCTTCTTTCCCAACACTTCTATGGGGACGAATGGTCTGCTAAGGTCCTGCAAGAGGAGGAACAAGCCTTGTCTGTGATCATGGAGCACGCCTCTCTTCCTAAGAGCTTCATCCTCTCTATTGTTCACGGTGCCAACACCAAGATCAATAGAAGGGAATTGTGGGAGCAACTCCTCATCATGCAAGATAATAACGCCGATATGCCATAGATTTGTGACGGAGACTTTAATGCAATCGTGAAGAATGACGAGAAGGAGGGGGAACGCTCTGGACTATGGCTCGGTGTCTAAATTCAACTAATTTATCTTTGAAGCAAATCTGTCAGAGATTGCCTTCAATGGAAACAACTTCATGTGGAGTAACAATAGAGAAGGAAAATACATGTAACCGTCCCATCTCGATCGTATTCTTGTCAATGAGCATTAGCGTGACATAGTTAATGGCTCGGTGGTGAAGCACTTGAATAGATCCGAATCGGATTACTGCCCCCTATTGTTGTAACTCTCGCCAACCGTTCAGAAGGTTTGCAAAACTTTCAATTTTCTTAACTTTTGGTGTGATCACAGGGACTTTAATGATATTGTCCAACAAAGCTGGATGTCCATCTCCTATGAATGTTTGCTGATTAGAATTGCTATAAGATTAAAGGCTACTAGGAGGAGATTAGCGACCTGGAGTAAACAGACTTTTGGGGATATTTTTCTTAAAGTCAAATTGGAAGAGGAAGAGGTGGCAAAAGAAGAGATAACGTACAACATGTCAGGCAACCAGGTCGATCGGACACATCTTAACGCATCTCGTGCTTTGCTCAAACAATGGCATACGATTAAGACTGCTTTTTGGAGCCAAAAAGCCAGGGTGAAATGAGACATGTAGGGGGATAAAAATTCTCATTACTTCCATGCTTCCGTAAATGTTCACAGAAAATGGTACTCATGGCCCGCTGATAGGTTGCACCAGCGTTCTTGATTCATTCTAATTTGATTATATCCGGAGAACCCATCCATAAAAGACATCTGCTCGAACCCGCAAGTGTTGTCGATCATGACATTAGTGATCGAAAGAGAAAACTCATTCTTGGGACAAGCTTTTTTAAGATATCTAAAGTCGATACAGACTCAGACCTTCCCTATTTTCTTTATAACTGGGATGACATTAGCCACCCAGTCGGGATATTGTTCTTCCCTGACAAAGCCGCAGATAATGAGCTTCTTGACTTCGGCTTCTATAGCATCCATCATATCAGGTCAAAATCGACGTTGTTGTTATTTGACTGGCCTTGTATTTGGCAAGATATTGAGCTTATAGGTAGCGATCTGAGGATCTAATCCCGACATATCTTCGTAACTCCAGGCGAATACATCAATATATTCCCTAATGAGCTAAATCAGTTCTTGTTTATCTATTTCAGGAAAACTTTTGCTGATAAAGATTGGCCTTGGAGAAGCTTCATCTCCGACATCGACCTGGACCAACTGATCTTCGGTAGGTGGTTCGCGTTGTTCGAAGCGATGTTCCCATTGAGTATCTATCCTTTGTACCCAAGGATCAGATTTAGGGGCTTCAGCGAAGTCATCGTCTTCTGAGAACTCGATAGTCACCATATTAGAAGATAGAGTCACTCGATGGACGTACCTTAGCTCAGAAAGTGTGGAGTTCCGAAGACCTACCTGCTCTGCTCCCTATTGCAGAAATCCGGACCTGCCTCTCCTGCAGTAAAAACTATCCTCTCCAGTGGGACCCGCTGGGCCTCCCGGCACGGTCGCCTCCAGCCGTTGGTTGTTCCAGTCCAATTATTAACCGACTTTAGAGCACGCTGTACTTTATGTTTTGAGCTGACCAGCATATTATGCTTGTGTATGAAAATAGTTACAAAAAAAGATTTCGAGCACGTCTGGTCAAAATCTATCTTGTCTTTCTGACCCTACTCAGTTATCTGCTGCCCTTGACTTGATTTCCAATCAGATCTATTCAAGGATTTCCTTAGTGCAGCTGGATACTTCTCAAAAGGATCAGTCACCTGGTGCGTTTTTAGTACTCAAGGCGTTGTAGCAAAGCTGATGAAGGAGCTCCCCCACTACACTCGGCAAAATAAAAAAACAATGCATATAGAGATTGTGGCAACAGAGAGTCAATAAGCAAAGATAGCTGAAGACCGATGCGTGGGCTAAGAATGTGACCTAAGCAGGACAGGAAAGCTTATTAGAGTGGAGGTGGGAACCGACTAATTGACAACGGAAAGGTCTTTCAAACAGAGATTACACTGAAAGAGAATCATCAACTGAATCCGGAGTATCTCCCCATCCGAGTAATCCCGTACTCCAAAAAAGCAGAGGTGAGGTCCGGATAGTGGGACGGATCTACCTGGCCAAGGTGCCAATATAAAGTGGTTCCCCGAAATATTGGAATATGCTCTACCTACGGTACCTAACTAGCCCATGAGGCAGAGTTAGAAGAGTTAGATCGCTCTTCTTTGTCAGACTCAGAAGCGTCTGGGGTCGTGATTGGCGAGGTGTAGCCTTACCCATGCTTTGCTTTGTTGTAGTATTGTACCGACTTTCCTTTCGGAGCAGGTATGCAAATAGGAGTTCGCCTTTCCCTACCATCGTTAAGGCCGATTTTGAAGTTGTAGCCCATCTTCTGGATGATGTTCTTCGACTGTTGACTTTAACGACGTAGTTGAAATCGCCCATTATCATCATTTTCAGCATCACTATCGGATGTAGTCTTTTGATTCAATCATTTGCTGAAGAGAATAGGATGTTCATCCTTCTTCCGGAAAGGAACCAGAAAGAATGAATCTTCCACCGAGTCCAATGATACTTCGTCTTGAAGAGATTGGATTGCTCCTAATGTAAGGGGTTCAAAATTATCCAGGATGTCTAGATAACATCGAGTATAGTAATTAACATCAGTATACTGCAAAGGAGATGCTACGTTATTGATAATTACATCATCATTTACAACAGAGCTCTTGATCTTAGCTGACGGCTTGCTAAGATTGATGACAAGAGGAGGAGAAGGAGAAGGAGAAGGAGAAGGCTTGTTACGACGACGGTCAATAACAAGTGGCTCAGAAGAGGTGAGTTCCCTATGCTTTATCTTTTTAGTAAGAGGATGCTTGACAGAAGAAGAGAGGTGGATGGTTAGCATCTGAGAAGATAAAGGACGAGAAGTACGTCCTTTGACCGAAATCATAAGGACTTCTTCTGGATTGTCCTTTTGATCTTCCTTGGTGTCCATGTCCAGTACAACCTTCATGAACTCCTCTTTGTACATCCTAGAATCAGTAAAATATTCTTCGATGCCGCGGAAGGGATTAAGGTCAGCCACTTTCTTTTGGACTTCTCCAGTGTCATCCACATATTTGAAACATTGGTGGAGAGTTGATGGCACGATGTTATGTTCATGCAACCATGGTCCTACAAACAAGGCATTGTAGGAACCATGATTGTCAATCACATAGAAGATGACTTTCGTACGGAGATTGCTGATTTGAACTTTCAAGCAAATTTTTTCTAGTGGTTCACTTCTCTCGAAATTAAATTCCAGAGTAGTCGTAGTTGTAGTATGCGATCGACTTTCATTGTATCGATATACCGTGTAAAATGCTGAGTGCGGATACAGGGTCAATCATGATGCGATCGAATTTCATTGTATCGACATACCCTATAAAATAGAGAGGTCGATCATGTCGATTGTCTTCCAAAAGCGTATCATCTTGCATGAAGGTAATATTAGGAATCAGCTCCATCATACTTGACAGTAAAAATATGCCACAGGTTCCTCATCTGGCTTCTTGAGTTGTGCCAGACAGGCGTCGGCTTGTATTAAAGCTTCGCTTAGTATTTCTCGAGTTTTCTTTGAGAGATGCAGGAGCTCAAAGATTGATAACCTCGACGGAGTATTGGCAAGCTGAGCCAATATATCGAAGTTATACGGCTTCTCCAGTCCAAGTGGTAGAGTTTTCTTCAATATTTTATCAAAGTAAACTGGCTGTTTTCCTTTGTCGACCGCTGTTGGTTTGGGAGGACTTGGTTTCGTTTGAGGTGATGAAGTCGATGGAACATTGACAGCAGACGGAGAAGATGCTGAAGGGACATCAGGGACTGGAGGTGAAATAACTACATTCTCTTGTCCCTCTGGATAGTCTTTAAGGTAGAGTCTCCCAGATCTGGTACTGGCTATAGCTTCCTCTTATGGAGCTGGTACGAAGGAAACCATATTGTAATTCTTCATTAGAGTCTTGTTTCTCGAAGACTTCTTCTGAAGCAACGAAGGATTTGTCCAGAATCCTAAATCAACATGAGATTGATTATGTTGCAGGCGTAGGGAAAGATGTATAAGAGATCCCTTTTCATGATTTAAGCCAGGGGCTTTCTGTAGATCATATCTCATCTTTGTCATCAGTTCGCGGGACCGTTGACTATACAGATAGAATGTTGGCTGGTAATTAACTTCCGGCTTTGGTATAGTCGTCTCAGAAGAAGAAGGTGAGACCTCTACTGGGATGAAAGTAGCATCCAAAGGTGGAAAATGACCACCCAGTGAAGTCATATGACATGACTTATATTTGGTTATCTTTTTTGACTTTGTAGAGGAAGCAGGTGTGTTGGATTCAAAGTTAGCAACCAAATCGGGATGAATCCACATGATTTCCCCTTTGTCATTTGATAGGGGCACGAGACCGTCACTTCATGCTGGTAGAAGGTTGACGATCTCTAGAGTGGCATTTGGAATGGGGACGACTCCATCCTGCACAAGTTGAGCAAAAAAATCACTAAATTATAGAGAGACGACATTAGCAGTCACCGTCTTTTCATCATATTGAAGGGTGATTGCCTTGGCGTTGATCAGATCCTGGATCTTCCCTTTGAGTACGTAACACGCCCTCGTCGGATGTTCCAAGAACCTGTGATACATACAGTATTTAGGATTGTTTGTTTTACCTACTTCGTCTAGCCGTTTTGCTTCGGGCAGTTGAAGTTTGTTGCTCTTGATTAGACAATCAAATATGCTCATGATATCGTCCTTGTCAAAGGAATATTTCTTTTTTGGATGTTGTTTTCTCTGTGGGGGTGCTACCGTAGTAGGTGTTGACTGACCTACATTGACAGTTAAAGCTTCTTTGCCTTCACATTGATGGCTAAGGCTTCTTTATCCTTGCGATTGGTCTGACGCCTACTACTGTTGGTTGCAGAATGTTCATCTTTGTCAAGATTAGGCATTTGGATGCCTAGTTGTTTGAACTTGTCAGCACTATCCTCGGCTGCCCTGGCGCTTACTATGAAGGAGGCCCGGTCTTGGAATTGCGTGGGTCCAGTCCACGTGCTGACTATAGGTAACAAGTTTGATTTACATGTAATCTATAGTCAGTGCATTTGGAGTACCTAGAGACATTTTGAATGCCTCACGTGGAAGCGCTCAATGAAACGTTCAATAGTTTTATTAGGCCGTTGTTTGATTTTGGTGAGGGCCGATATAGTCATGTCATTTGATCCATCATAGAACCATTCCAGGAACATTTGCTTGAATCATGCAAAAGATGTTATGCAATCATCTGGCAAACTACGGTACCAGTCATAGGCCGTACCCGCCAAGCGCCCGACAAATACTCTAGTAAGTAAAGCATCATTCGGTTGGAGATGACCAGTCATCACTTCGAAGTGATTAAGGTATTGAATTGGAGATGAACTGTCGTCAAACAACGTGATAGTTTGTAGCTTGTATTTAGGTAAAAATGGGACTTCCTTCAACTCTACAAGGTAGGGTTGTTTGATCCCCAATTTCTGCAGACCATCCTTTTGCTTGAAAGCTTCGAACTGACTACGTAGAAGCTTCACTACCTTATTTGTATCTATTGATGCTTAGAGAGCAGTAGACTGATTCGATGTGTTAGGAGGTGGAACTGGATGATAAGCACCCACCGGATGATAAGCACCACCTCCAGCACCATACTGACTTGGAGTAGCATGAGCGGGTATAGTAGTATTGTGGGGAGATTGCACTCCCAGACCCGTGTTAACAGGGATAGATTTCTTGGGTTGGAATTGGATTCGCAATCGGTGGAACAATATGTTGTGCTATGATCACAACATGCGTACTTACAACCATTTCAGCCATGGTTTTTAAGTTAGTCTCTAATGCAGCAATCCTCTGATCTTGACTGCCGAAGCTAGACACATCTTGTTCTTCATTAGTGACATAGGCAGTCACTTCTCTGGCTATCGATGATGAGCTAGTGGAAAAGATAGTCCGCTCAGAGCTCTCATTATCGGTGTCAAAGTCATACAGGGAACTACTCCCAGGATGAAGAGTGGGAAGATTCCTTTAATTGAAGAAATCTTGGTCAGAATCAAGAAGCTTCCTTTGATGGATTGTTTCTTGGTCGGAAGGAAGACCGATTGTTCTCTGGTCAAAAGGAAGATTCTTTTGACCGATTGTTTCTTGGTCGGAAGGAAAACCAATTGTTTCCTGGTTGGAAGGAAGATTCCTTTGACCGATTGTTTCTTGGTCGGAAGAAAGATTCCTTTGACTGAGTATGTCTCGGCTTCTTAATCTTGTATTTTGGTAGACTCCTTCACCGTTGTCACGGATACGATCAAGGTATTTTTGACTGGGATTGCAGGATGCATTACGTCTTGGACGTTTTCCATCCCAGTGCTTCAGGAAGTCATGTTAATCGAAGCATATAGAAACTCATCTTCGTCCACCATCACAAGTTCAGGAGTCCGAGTGTAGTTCAAATGGTTGAAGACAGACCGTTTAGCTGACTGGTAGCAACATTTTATCACTACTTTGTGGTGATGATTATAGTGATGTTCCTGATGTGGAGTTACAGGTGGACAAATGGTCTTATCATCTTCTGCTTTTGTATAAGAAGTTCGCAGAGATCAGTTACGGTGACAGGATAATGAGAAGTCAGAGGTACATATTCATTGATGATGTTAGGAACATGATTTCGGTTCTTGAGGTGCTCTGTATCCTGTGTGTATAGAGAAGTGCTGACTTTGTTGGCATAGGTGACAGGATTCTTGACTTGAGGAACTCTCATTGTGCGCAACTAGGTAGGTGGCACAGATTATTCTTGATGAAGGCTTGACGCTGCTCTGCACTGATTGAGATAAGTGCGCATGTCAGAGTCGTGCGCCACCTGGCTGTCTGTCTGGGACACCCTCAGTTTACCCTGCCTTATTCTGCAAATGTGTAGGATAGGAAGTTCTTGGCTCTGGCTTGATTGGTGCTGGCCATGAGGAGTGGGCAGGATGCCCTGTTGTTTTGCGCACACTATTCCAGCGCATTTGGCACGACGCAGATGAGCAATAGAAAAGAGACTTTGAGTAGAGACTAATTTCTTGGCATTGATTTGATTGTCTCTGCCAAGAGAAGTAGACTTTCTACTCGAAAGTATTCTCGCATTGACTGGCACAGGGGCACAATCAGATGCATTTTCCACCGAGTCTAGACTGGAGAAGGATAAGGAGTGTCCATAGGGCGCTTTCCTTTATTCTGTGCAGGGGCAGTGATATGTAATTTCTCTCCCAAGTTTAGAACTAGGGAGGAAGAGGGATTAGCCAAGTGGCATTTTCCCTTGTTTTGTGCCAAGACGGTGGTTGGCGCATTCCTTACCAATTTCAAAATTAGTGATTAGAAAGAAGTGGTCATGTGGCGTTGTCACCTGGTTGGCGCCAGGACAGTGGTTGGCGCATCCTCCACCAATTTCAGAATTGGTATGGAAGAAGAAGTAGCCATGTGGCGCTGTCCCTTGGTTAGCGCCAGGGTAGTGGTTGGAGCACTCTCTACCAATTTCAGAACTGGTAAGGAAGAGGAAGTGGCTACAGAGCCTTTCTCCAAGCTTGGCGCAGGAGTCCTGATTGGTGCACTAGAGTACTTCGGAGTCCAGATAACGCGTGCTCTGTTCTTGACCGCAGTAGTGGTGCCGCGCTTGGCACCCCTGCGCCAATCATGGCTTCGTATGCAGTTTGGTCGACTTTTACGACCAAAGTCTTCTGCATCGTGTCGACCGACGCAACATCGCATTGAGTTGTTACTTTCTCGTCGGAGGAGAAAGTCGTCCCCAGCAAAGTCGCTATTTTGTTTGCAAAAACAAGAGTTTCTTTACAAACTAAGAAAAAAGAAAGTACAAGAGTATAATTGATTTCTGGAGAAGTACAACTATAGGAATCTGATCAGAAGACGATCACTTTATCCCTTGGAAGATGCGATGTCGAAGAAGAGAGCCTTTGGAGAATGATACAGCAAATGCTCAGGAGATTATGATCATTAGTGATGCTTGTGAAGTTATTTAGAACTCTATTTATAGAGTTCAGAGATAACTGTTAAGTAGTTATCCTGATTGGCGCACACTGCATTTGGCACACCATTCACCCAGTCGCACGAACAGTTAACTTAACTGCATAGGACACGTGGCATTCTACGAGAGAGATGCACATGGTCGTGGGCAGTATCGTATGCACGTTCTTCAAGATTATTGGCATGCGCGTCACGTCAACTAACTGCTTTAGATGATAATTTGATTGATTAGCACCAACTGTTGAATGGCGCCAGGTGCCATCTACTGTTTTATTGCCATCTGCTTGATTCATTGATTACCTTGCACCAACTACGAATGGCGCTGGGCAGCTGTTAGTCATTATGACAAATCTGACACAATCTCCTCGAGCACCGTGCGTTCGGGATTCGAAATGGATTTTCTTCGACTGACGTGCTGTTAGTCATGATGACAGTCGTTTGGTTTATCCAAGAAGACTGCTACGTGTCAGCCAGCGCCATCTGATGCCAGCACTATCTGTTTTCTAGCACCATTTGTTGACCAACGCCATTTGGTAACTTTAGTCTTGGCACCTTTTGTGAGTAGCACATGATGATGATTATACTTTTTAGGCTTCTACATTACTGAAGCAGTGCAATTCTTTTCCACTCTCTTTGCCAAAGAGACGATCATCAAAGACAACAAGCTTCTTGAAGCCATCCCTTGTTTAATCACTCCAAATGGAAATGAAGTTGCTCCAGCTGCCGAAGATGAAGTACGGAGAACTGTTTAGTCCTTTAGCAAGAATAGTTCACCAGGTCCCGATGGGTTCACGGGCGCGTTCTTTAATGCTTGTTGGGATACGGTTAAACATGATCTGGTGGAAGCTACAAACGCTTTTCTGATGGGCGTGAGTCTGCCAAAGGCGACTGCTAGTACTTATCTAGTGCTCATTCCCAATATTCCTAATCCATCAACATTTACAGATTTTTGACCTATCAGTCCATGTACTTTTGTCAATAAGGTGATATCTAAACTCATTGCTAACATGATGGCCGGCATCCTCTCGAATCTTATATCGAAGGAATAGAGTGGTTTCGTCAGGGAGAAGGAGATCATGGACAACATTATGCATGCACAAGAACTGGTGGTGAGCATGGGGCTTCCGAATTGTCGGCATAACATCTCAATTAAGCTTGATATGGAGAAGGCATATGACATATTAGACTGGCAATTGCTCATCTGGGTGCTCCGGAGGTTTGGGTTCGCTGAATCCTGGATTAACGTGCTATTTAAATCTGTTACTCAATCCTGGTTCTCCTTTATTATCAACGGTGTCGCGGTTGGCTTCATTAAATCATTTCGAGGAGTCAGACAGGGCGACCCCTATCCCCTACCCTTTTCATCATTACGATAGAAATACTAAGCAGGAATCTCATCAAGATGGGACAATACCCTAGCTTCAGTCGTTTCCACACCTCGAGTGGCTGCTCCCTCATTACTTATCTATCATATGCTGATGACGTGATCATTTTCTTCTCGAGGGACGTGTGCTCAGTTTGACAGATATGTCAGATGCTCAGAAGATATGAGGCGTCCTCCGGTCAAAAGGTGAACAAGTACAAGAGGAGCATTGTGGCGGTGGATCTTCCTTTTGAAGTGGAGGAAAACTTGGCGGCTATTACTGGATTTCAAGTTATAGCCCCCTTCACATACCTAGGCTGCCCGATGGTGTGTGGAAGGAGGAGTGCTGCTTTATATGACTCTCTTATCTCCAAGATGAAGAGGAAAATTTTGTTGTGGCACAACAAGACTCTTTCCCTGGGTGGTAAGCTCATTCTCCTTCAACATGTCATCAATTCCATTCCTATCTTCCTCGTTTCGGTTTGCTGCCCTCCATCGATGGTCCTCGCTTCGATTGAGAAGTTGTTCAATTCTTTCCTTTGGGGACAACAACTCAACAACACTAAGAAGAGTTGGATGAGTTGGAAAACAATCGCTAAACTAAAAAAAGAAGGTAGTTTTGGACGGTGCTGGCTTCAGGAGATAAGCGATGCTTTCTCCATAAAACTATGATAACTTTGCACCAAATCCTCTCTTTGGTTAGAGTACATGAAGGCCCGCTACTTCAAGAAGAAGCATCCAGCGCTGGCCATCGCCAACAGCCTGGCCACTCCAGTTTGGAGGTGCCTGCTGTCGGGTAAGGATTTGGCAGAGCCCCATATGAAAATCATCATGGGAAGTGGGACTTCTGACACCTTTGATGAAGACTAGACTGGTAGGGGTGTGGAAGCATGGTGACCGGGCCGGTAGGGTGGATATGGTCAGACAACTGTGGCTCGAATGGGGTGATTGGGACTTTGGTTCGGTCCGCCGCATTTTTGGCGAGGAGGTCGTTCTTATCCTTAGAATGGCCAGGTTAAAAAATTTGTCCTATAGTGATAGGCTTATTTGGGTGCCCAATCAAAATGGTAATTTTTTGACAAAGTCGACATGGAATATCATTAGACAAACGTCTTTTGGAAAGTCCAGAGCTCAAAGTGTTATGAAATTCTTACTTACCGAAGAAATGGTCGATTCTTATGTGGCAGGTCCTTAAAGGTAAGATTTCATCCGATGAAGTTCTGCATAAACTCGACTTTTCCTTCACATCTAGATGCCATTGTTGAGAGAGCCGCAACAGGAATCGTTGGACCATCTCTTCTTTGGCGGAGAGGATGCCAGTGCGGTCTGGCAAAATTGGCAGAATTTATGCAGGATTTCTTCTTCGGCAAGGGAGATTAGCAAACGTCTGGAGGCTTGGAAGGCGGGTCCCTCTAAGCATCTTTAGCAAATTATAACTGGTCAATTGTTTGCAAAAACAAAAGTGTTCTTTATTTCACAAATTTTGTAAGAAGATTACAATAGAATTCTAGGAAAGTACAACTATAGGAATCTGATCTGAAGACGATCGCTTTATCCCTTGGACGATGTGAACTTTGAAGACGATAGCCTCTGAAGTTGAAGGCAGTAGCCTCTGAAGAATGCAGCAGCACTTGGGCAAGAACTCCTGATTTCTCTGATGATCTTGAATAATCTTCTCTCCATTATGAAGGACTTGAAACTCTATTTATAGAGTTCTGGAAATAACTAATTTTTTAGTTATTCTGGATTGCGCAGGCTGGATTGTGCAGACATTGGACCGCGCAGACATCAAACTGCGCTGGCAGTTACTTGATCGTGGGCCAACTGTATGAGACGCGTGGCATTGTTTGATTGAAACGCGCATGATCGTGTACAGACGGTTGCCACGTGGTGAGCAATTGATGGCATGAATGCCACGTACAAAATGTCAGTTGTCTTGATTGACTGCGCCACTTGAACTGCGCTAGCTTCAGACTGCGCTAGGATTGAACTGCGCTGAAGGGGATCTGGCAGACTGTGCTTCGATTGGGCTGGTAGCTTGTGCTGGCTGTACAGCTGTCCTCGAGCTATGCTGCACAAGAAACGAACAGTTTCTTCGTTCTTCGGACTGTCAGCTGTCAGAAGATCTGATTTTCTGTCAGATAATGATGACAATGCCACGTCAGCTAGCGCGCTTGAATGGATGCGTAGTTCAGCTTGCACAGTTGAGTTATTGCGTAATCTGTCTCCTGCGCAGTTCATTTGAAGGGTGCACAATTTGATTTTTATTACTTTTTTGATGGGTGCAACTTGATTTTTAGGACCTACAAGACCCCCTTCAAAGTTTTCGAAATTTGAAAATATTCAAAGTTTCGAAATACTTTGAATTTCGAATTTAAAATCAAGTTGCGCAAGTGGCACTTTGACTACGCGTTTGGAGGAATCAGCTCCTAATTTCTCGGCGCAATCTGAGGTGACTGTTACTTTTGAAAAACTATAAATAGTTTTCGTTCTTCTTTCTTTCATTCTTTACTTGTTTCCAACTGTTCAAGAGAGAAAAGCTCCTGTGCCAACTCTGACCACTTCACCTTCCTCTCCGTCGACGTCAATGGCCCCGAAACGTTCAGCCGCCGAGAAGGGCAAAGCCCCCGCTGAGTCTTCGACTCGGGTTGTGCCCCGAATTTCTCGTCATGAAGTCGGTTACCCTGCGCTGCAAGGTAGATGATGAACTCGATCAAAACCCTTTTTAGGGTTCTTTGACATTGTCGAACCTTCATACCTCTCTCTTTTTAGAGATTTGATGGTATTGCGCCGCCCTGTTTAGGGTTTTGGTTGCACACACACAATAGTTTTCATTTTTATGAAAACTATATTCTTGCGCAATCGGTTGGAAAGCGCTGGCAAATGTTCAGCGCAATCTATCGATTTACGCAAGTCTGTCCAGCGCAAACTGATGCCTTGCGCAAGTGGGTTAGCGCAACCTGATGTCTTGCGTAAGTGGATGTGTTGGCACAACTGACTATTTTGCGCAAGCAGGCTGCCTTAGCGCAATCTGATGCTTTGTACATAGCGCAATCTGACACTTGCGCAATTTGCTGATCTTTTGAATAGACTCTTTGATTTTGTATGTACTGAATTCTGTCTTATTGTTTGATGCAGTTAACATCAGGGAAGACACAAATTATGAAGTCTTTGCAGGGACTCTGGCTGAACCTGAGTTTAAGGAGGATCTGTCCCATGTGACATTTCCTCAGTATACCCTGCCGTCATCTCGATAAGCCATCCTAACAGCACAAGACAATGAAACATTTCTGAGTCTGATGAACGGGCAGCCTCTGCAAACTGCTGACGTCGTTATTCATAAGAAGCCTCTGTTTCTGTTTGGTGAGGCTCTTGATAAGAGTTCTCAGCCGAGACCTCGAGTTGAACAGAGACTTTTCCAAAGAGGCGAGAAAAGGATACTTCTACCGAAAATTTCCAGATGCCTTCCCCTATCTCGCTATGCTTTTGCGAGCTATCCCAGGAGGATGGAATGGGATATAACTCCTCTCCACGAATGGGGAACATTTGTGTAAAGAAGGGGCCGAACAACAGGACATGTTCTACAGTTCCTCTGAGCGTCACAGCTCTCTACTCAGAGGATTGAAACCCGGCTGCATTCCACCGGAGAACTCATCCCTATTGCTGACAGTCAGAACGCCGATATTCGCAAATGAGTTTGCGAAGGTTGAGGGCAGATATCCGGACCAAGACATCTGATTGATGGGTCTTATGAATCCGGATAACAAGAGATGGAATTGTATAGCCAATTGGATATTGGCTCAATTCGAAGATAAGCTCAAGGAGATTGAGCTGTACCAGCCGGTGTACTCTACCGTTTACGGCTTCCACCCCAATCCTCATCTGTTCCTCGCATTGGCGGAGTGGTACAACTACCGAACAAGGACTTTTATGATGCCCTGCGGAGTGATAGGATTGGCTCTTCACGAGATGAAGTACATCTCGAGCTTGCCAATGGGGGAATTCCCCTATAAAAATTTGTTCCGACCAATGACGAGTTGGACAAACTTCGTCAGGAGAATGCTGACATGGTGGTCGTCTTTGAAGAGCTGCTGTACCACTATAAGATCTACTCCTTGTACTACAAGAGTGGTACCTCTGGCACCTGCTACTCGACAAAATGGTTGCCATATCTCTTTCTCAACCATATCATGGAGAAGAAGACTAAAGAGCACGATAAGTGCAACCCCAACTTCTTCAGACCACTTAGCAGCAGTGAAGTGATTGGGTTGATGGAGGGGAACCAGGAGATGGATATCAAGATCAATGATGATCTTCAATATCCTCCTTTCAAGACAGGAGATATTATTGAAAGTTTTATGAGGATGGGCTATAGGCCCATGTCAAAGGAAAGCCCAGCTGGCGGGTTTCCTCACCTACTGGCTTCGACGATTCATCGTCCCTGGAGCCAGCGCCGTCGATCGCTTTCATCGAGGAGTACTATTTGCTGTCGTCCGCTTAGTCTTCGGCTATCGGATGGATCTATTGTCAGTGATGACTTGCAGAGTGAACGCTGGCCTCCGCCTTTTTGTCGATTCGATGCTGAAAGGAAAAGGCGAGAAAAGGGAGCTTTTCTCGGCTGTAGCTACCCTACACATATTTGTTCGGATGGCTGCTTCTGCACTATCCTTCATTGATGAACCCCGATATGGGGGCTGTAAGCCCCTGGCCCGAAATTCTCAATTTATCATTACCCTTTTCTACATAATTATTTGAATAATTATTGCCAATGTACATAGTAGTATAAGTGTACTCATTACTTTGATTATAATAGAGGGGGAAGGGTGTTGTGCAAACATTGTTTTAGAGAAGGTTTGGTATCTGAGTTTGACAGATGCATTACTCTTATTGTTGACTAACAACTATTGGGATCTTTTATAATTTTTCCTCATTCTAAAACAAATTCAAACCCTTACTCCAAACGAATCCTTCCCAGACTCAGTTTAAATTTGAAAACAGAGTAGGAGTGATACCCTGAACTTTTAGATGAGGGAGATTTGAATTCCTCCTTATCTCTTCTTAGAGCTCAACCACAGCATATAAATACATGGTGATAGCAGCCGCCCAAGTCCCTTCAAAACCCTAGAAAACTCTTCACCCCCTTGCAAGCCCGGTGAACGTTCTTTTACAAGGCTGCTCGTGCGTTACCATCAACCTCAGGTTCCATTGTCGAGGTAAGGATCTAATAAAACCTCTTTCCTGTTTTAATTATAACACCACATGTTTGATATTTCTCCTAAGAGAAACTGGGTAACCATGGATGATTAGAGATTGCGTTCGAACGAATAAATATACATAACTGTATCCTACTGTTATCAATCTTAGGAGTAGATGTAGGTACACCCTTTACTAGTTAATCATCATGACACCTGACCAAGGAGCAGTTGAGCCTAAGGAAGATATAGTTGCTTTCATAAACACATTGACTTGAAGTAGCATCCACCACGCCCTGTCACGTAGGGGATTGTTCCTTGTATTCCCTGAGATAAGTAATATTACTAAGTTCCAGTTAACTGTCAGATCAATAAGGAATTTAGTCCACTCTTGAATTAGAACCTGGTAAGCATAGGCAAGGAGAACTATTGATGAATAGAGAATAGGTCTGTACCAATGTAAACCGGTTGCCAAGGGAGTGGAGACACCCCTACTCACTTCAGGATGCACACAGGCCTCCCGAGCAATGCAAACTAGGAGAATAACACGAACATGAGTAGACCAAGGATAGGTGCGAAGGACTACATGTAGGATTCATTGCTTAGGGTACCAGATGTACATGTAGGTGAAGCCCTGCAGGTAGATTAACCTGGGTATATCAAGTAAATATTGCATTACCTACATGTTACAAACCCAGGTGCTCTTCACAAATATTGTCCTATACTTTTAGCAATTGTCTATGTTTGCACTTGGTTCAACCGCTGGATGACACACACCTAGGATGGACTATTATGTTCTGTTCTTTTGCGTTTCATGCCATTGGTGATTAAGAGCAATTGTGCACATTTTAACCCAGTCCCATTATAAGGATTTTTTTCTATTATAAACCTCACGATGCACAGATTTCTGCAATAGATTGCCTGCACTGATGGATAACATCTCATTCCAATGGAGTACTAGAGATTACACCATCTGTATAAACAGTGCTAATCCAATGAAGTATCAAGTATTCTTTATTTGGAAATTTCTGCACACATTGCATATAACCTTCACTGCATAGGGTTTTGTCCTAGAGTATCATGTTTAATTGTCCCACCTCTCTTGCCACTGACCTACAGGTCAGCCTACCTGCCATCACCCTGTTAGCTTTTGGTCAGTCCCATACATAAGAGAAATACTGGAACAAACTAAGAGGACCTTGCACCACACCATAAAACATTACCTGGAAACACATCCATCCTGAGGAATGGGTGTTATTGCATAAGCCATAGAGAATAACAGAACCATTTCTCTTGAGAGTCACCTGTAGTAGACTCTTACCCATGACCTGTACCTTGGCCAAATTATTTCAGTCATATATATAGATATGATGTTTAATTCTACATATATATGCATATGATGATCAATCATACATCTTGTAATGTCCTGACCAATTTCATGGGGATGCAGTCCCAAATTCTCCTGATTAGTTATTAAGATGGGAGCAGTCACCCTTGACCAACACTGTCAATAACAGTTGGGTTAAACCTGTATGATGACAGGTTGGGTTGCCTGATATTCAATGTAGATAGAAGGACCTAGAGGACAGGAAATTCATTCATGTGAGGCACCTGAAACAACAGTTAGTTATACACACCAGTGTTAGCACCAGTAGCCTCAATTGAAGGTAGGATAGTGTGCCAACCATCTCCAGTTCAGCCCAAGATTATAGCAGCAGTCCTAAATAGGTGATCAGCCCATGTTTCACTAGCTCAAACTTTTGAATATTGTTAGCATCTCATTAGATACACTGTCCACAATGGTGACCAGTCTGCCAATGAACCCATTAATCTAGGAAACCAAATTGAAGGGTAGTACCTTAACAACCTAACAAATCAACAAAATAGATTTATTTATACTCTTAAAGTTTGTGTTGATTATACAAATTCATAAATATAGGTATATTGGATTCTGATTGGGCATTTGACTCACACAACCAGCTCAAGACAACAGGCAAGTGCACTTTCTGATTGCTTTCCGATTCATAGTAGTCTTTTTATTTCATGTCTATACATATATCTTGCTGCTTGTTGACACGCTCGTCACACGGAGTAGTCGGGAGGGGAAATATATTAGTAAACATGTGGACTACCCAGAATTATCCCAGTGTCTCTCGTGAATGCTAGCCGCTGTGCATGACACGTGCAGTGAGCCTGATTTTACCCCCTAGCCGTTCACATGTCGAAAAGGATATTTCACACCACCTAGATAGATAGATGTCTTTTATTTGTTTTTCCTTGTTTACTTATCTATCGTGCTAGGTCATCAGTTTTCTTACAGCTTTCATATCTCATATGCTATTTTCATGTCTTGTTAATTCTATTGTGTTTTGCATTGCCGTCGGTTTGTGTACTTGTTCCATTCCTGACTGGAAACTAACATTTTTCAGGTTTAGCCGCTATCATTCTTAGCACTGGGGAAGACTTGGGTATGCTGAAGACAACCTAGAGATAGAAAGCATTGTATCAGATTCATTAATTATAAAATCTTGTATTTTCTTTAATTGTAAAATCATGCAAATGTTGTAATAAGATTTAGAATTGTGAATGAGTATCAAATGTTTATTTGAGCATTTATTTCTTGCGGGCTTGACAGCGTTCTACCACCGACTCTGCGGCGTAGGCTGGACGTACCCACGGCTCATGCCCAAATATTGGGTGCGGGTCGTGACACGTTTTTATGGTGGCCCATGCAGGTCAGATTTTGCAAAATATTACGAACTCGTGATGGTACGTTGGTCGTACTATTGCGAGCCTGCGCTCAGGAAATGCTCATTCACAATTAGGATTAAAATGATTTAAGATAATGAGTAGGACTAGGAGTCCCTTGTTCAAATTAACCGTTGGGTAGTTAAGGTTATTAGATAGGCCATGCAATTTAGATAACTTGCTAGATCCCTATAGGTACACTGGTACTTTTGGTAAGACATTATGATCCAATGTAGATCCACTGTTCGCTTGGTTAGTTAGGCCTTCACCTTGATAATCTGTTCAATTATCTTTTGCTCTATTAGATATAACCATCATATCATAAATTAGAACTGTTTATTTAAATTCTATTTTGCTGTAGGGAATTGATTCATAATTCATGATTCTGTTATTCGTATGCGAATCTCGAGATAGATTGACTTGAGATTTTCCATCAACCATTGAAATGCACATAAAATAGATACTAGAATGTTTGTATTCCTTTCGCCTCTAGTTAATTCCTCCATGATTAACTCTTTTGTTTTAGACTGACAGGACGAATACCTAGGCTTTATTCTTAGTCAACTTGTTTGAATCTCTAGAAGCTCATAAATTATACGGTTATAGTTAGAGAAATATTAGCTAACCCATAAAGTTTAGACAGCAGCGCACTGTCGTCAATTATTTGAGAGTGGAGAATGTGGGTTCACTGCAGCCAGCAGCGCACTGGCGAGGTACAACCCATAGAAATGAAACCATTTTGAGGATCATAGGTTATAGAACATTGCTAAAACTATGTGGTAGTTGACCAAGACTTTAGGGATAGTCGGATGACTGTATAGGCAAGAAACACCATGTAAGGATTTGACTTTCTCAAAACTCGAACTTCTTATTTTCCTTCTTCCAAAAATCTCGCAAAATCGTATTTTGACTATCTTGACCAACGCCGCTATTACAGCCTAGTTTTTGCAAGCTCCCTCTTTTATCGAGCTTGACTCAAGACATATATTTATTGGGGACGCCTGCTAACATATTGTCTAATCAGAATCATTGTATTACGGTCTGATCAACCATGATGCAATTGGTTCGCTATTCATTTAATTATCCTACGTGGGTTGAGATAAAGATGTCTCTAGGATCTCATCCACGACTGCTTCGACAATTCCGTTTGAATTATACATTCGCCTTTGAATCACGTAATTGTATTCAGTGACATCTCTCTTGAGCTCTATATTGTTTTTGCCTTTCACTAATTGGAAAGACGAAAACTCATAATTGATAGATAGGAGAGGATCCTAGATACCATATGCCTAGATATCTGTATGTAGAATTTTTAGTTACTAGTTAGAAGATTATAAGATTTTAGTGACCTGTGTTTAAAGGGAGTAGTGTGACCAAAGGTGGGTAGAAGTCCTCGAGATTTCGTAAATGCCAAATGACTAGAGAAAGTCATAGAAATATTTTTGAGAAATTAAATTTGAGGAGATTAAGGTGATAGTAGACTTTGATTTTCAAGGAATAGTTATGAATTGGAATTTCGAGGACGAAATTATTTTAAGGTGGGTAGGTTTGTAAGCCCCTGGCCCGAAATTCTTAATTTATCAATACCCTTTTCTACATAATTATTTGAATAATTATTGCCAATGTACATAGTGGTATAAGTGTACTCATTACTTTGATTATAATAGAGGGGGAAGGGTGTTGTGCAAACATTGTTTTAGAGAAGGTTTGGTATCTGAGTTTGACAGATGCATTACTGTTATTATTGACTAACAACTATTGGGATCTTTTATAATTTTCCTCATTCTAAAACAAATTCAAACCCTTACTCCAAACGAATCCTTCCCAGACTCAGTTTAAATTTGAAAACAGAGTAGGAGTGATACCCTGAACTTTTAGATGATGGAGATTTGAATTCCTCCTTATCTCTTCTTAGAGCTCAACCACAGCATATAAATACATGGTGATAGCAGCCGCCCAAGTCCCTTCAAAACCCTAGAAAACTCTTCACCCCCTTGCAAGCCCGGTGAACGTTCTTTTACAAGGCTGCTCGTGCGTTACCATCAACCTCAGGTTCTATTGTCGAGGTAAGGATCTAATAAAACCTCTTTCCTGTTTTAATTATAACACCACATGTTTGATATTTCTCCTAAGAGAAACTGGGTAACCATGGATGATTAGAGATTGCGTTCGAACGAATAAATATACATAACTGTATCCTACTGTTATCAATCTTAGGAGTAGATGTAGGTACACCCTTTACTAGTTAATCATCATGACACCTGACCAAGGAGCAGTTGAGCCTAAGGAAGATATAGTTGCTTTCATAAACACATTGACTTGAAGTAGCATCCACCACGCCCTGTCACGTAGGGGATTGTTCCTTGTATTCCCTGAGATAAGTAATATTACTAAGTTCCAGTTAACTGTCAGATCAATAAGGAATTTAGTCCACTCTTGAATCAGAACCTGGCAAGCATAGGCAAGGAGAACTATTGATGAATAGAGAATAGGTCTGTACCAATGTAAACCGGTTGCCAAGGGAGTGGAGACACCCCTACTCACTTCAGGATGCACACAGGCCTCCCGAGCAATGCAAACTAGGAGAATAACACGAACATGAGTAGACCAAGGATAGGTGCGAAGGACTACATGTAGGATTCATTGCTTAGGGTACCAGATGTACATGTAGGTGAAGCCCTGCAGGTAGATTAACCTGGGTATATCAAGTAAATGTTGTATTACCTACATGTTACAAACCCAGGTGCTCTTCACAAATATTGTCCTATACTTTTAGCAATTGTCTATGCTTGCACTTGGTTCAACCGCTGGATGACACACACCTAGGATGAACTATTATGTTCTGTTCTTTTGCGTTTCATGCCATTGGTGATTAAGAGCAATTGTGCACATTTTAACCCAGTCCCATTATAAGGATTTTTTTCTATTATAAACCTCACGATGCACAGATTTCTGCAATAGATTGCCTGCACTGATGGATAACATCTCATTCCAATGGAGTACTAGAGATTACACCATCTGTATAAACAGTGCTAACCCAATGAAGTATCAAGTATTCTTTATTTGGAAATTTTTGCACACATTGCATATAACCTTCACTGCATAGGGTTTTGTCCTAGAGTATCATGTTTAATTGTCCCACCTCTCTTGCCACTGACCTACAGATCAGCCTACCTGCCATCACCCTGTTAGCTTTTGGTCAGTCCCATACATAAGAGAAACACTGGAACAAACTAAGAGGACCTTGCACCACACCATAAAACATTACCTGGAAACACATCCATCCTGAGGAATGGGTGTTATTGCATAAGCCATAGAGAATAACAGAACCATTTCTCTTGAGAGTCACCTGTAGTAGACTCTTACCCATGACCTGTACCTTGGCCAAATTATTTCAGTCATATATATAGATATGATGTTCAATTCTACATATATATGCATATGATGATCAATCATACATCTTGTAATGTCCTGACCAATTTCCTGGGGATGCAGTCCCAAATTCTCCTGATTAGTTATTAAGATGGGAGCAGTCACCCTTGACCAACACTGTCAATAACAGTTGGGTTAAACCTGTATGATGACAGGTTGGGTTGCCTGATATTCAATGTAGATAGAAGGACCTAGAGGACAGGAAATTCATTTATGTGAGGCACCTGAAACAACAGTTAGTTATACACACTAGTGTTAGCACCAGTAGCCTCAATTGAAGGTAGGATAGTGTGCTAACCATCTCCAGTTCAGCCCAAGATTATAGCAGCAGTCCTAAATAGGTGATCAGCCCATGTTTCACTAGCTCGAACTTTTAAATATTGTTAGCATCTCATTAGATACACTGTCCACAATGGTGACCAGTCTGCCAATAAACCCATTAATCCAGGAAACCAAATTGAAGGGTAGTACCTTAACAACCTAACAAATCAACAAAATAGATTTATTTATACTCTTAAAGTTTGTGTTGATTATACAAATTCATAAATATAGGTATATTGGATTCTGATTGGGCATTTGACTCACACAACCAGCTCAAGACAACAGGCAAGTGCATTTTCTGATTTCTTTCCGATTCATAGTAGTCTTTTCATTTCATGTCTATACATATATCTTGCTGCTTGTTGACACGCTCATCACACAGAGTAGTCGGGAGGGGAAATATCTTAGTAAACATGTGGACTACCCAGAATTATCCCAGTGTCTCTCGTGAAAGCTAGCCGCTGCGCACGACACGTGCAGTGAGCCTGATTTTACCCCCTAGCCGTTCACATGTCGAAAAAGGATATTTCACACCACCTAGATAGATAGATGTCTTTTATTAGTTTTTCCTTGTTTACTTATCTATCGTGCTAGGTCATCAGTTTTCTTACAGCTTTCATATCTCATATGCTATTTTCATGTCTTGTTAATTCTATTGTGTTTTGCATTGCCGTCGGTTTGTGTACTTGTTCCATTCCTGACTGGAAACCAACATTTTTCAGGTTTAGCCGCTATCATTCTTAGCACTGGGGAAGACTTGGGTATGCTGAAGACAACCTAGAGATAGAAAGCATTGTATCAGATTCATTAATTATAAAATCTTGTATTTTCTTTAATTGTAAAATCATGCAAATGTTGTAATAAGATTTAGAATTATGAATGAGTATCAAATGTTTATTTGAGTATTTATTTCTTGCGGGCTTGACAGAGTTCTACCGCCGACTCTGCGGCGTAGGCTGGACGTACCCACGGCTCATGCCCAAATATTGGGTGCGGGTCGTGACAGGGGCGGTCAGCGGTAGCTTCTTGCGGAGATTCTCCAAGAGTAAGTGGATATACACCAGTTTAAGAGATTGCAGACGCGCTCTGAATCTCGAAAAGGGATGGAACTTCTATTGTGTTCCCCCTCCAGCTGGCTATGAGTACATGTCTATAAATCTGCTTGATTCTGGGAGGCAGCATTTGGGTCGTGCAGTTTTTGATTGGCTGAGGACAATCCGGCCGTCACACCCGGTCTACCGATTTGAAGACGAATGTTATTTGGAGCCCTATCTTCCCAGCCGTTTTGCGCGCCAATTCGGCTATGACTAATTCCATGTAGGCAACGCAATCATGTGCCTGCAAGGAAAATATTATCTGATCGATGGAGCCCGGGCTTGGGCCTACTATAATGCTCGAGACACAAGAACAACATTCTTGATGCCGACGAAGAGCGATCATGGTCCTCGGATGCTGTACACATATTCACTCTTCTATACATCAGCGAATACCTTTGCTGAGAACTTCAGTCTCGCAGATAGCTTTGCGACAGCAACGCGATTAAAGAAGGGAGCATCTGTTGTGTCGGCTCCGGGTAATGACGAACAGTATGAGCCAGTTGATGCCCCGTTGGAAGCTTCGAGGAAAGCTAACTTCCCTGAAGAAGTCAACGAGCCGCTGCGCGTCTCCTTGAAGGTTGTCAAATCTCCAGCTAAGGAGAAGAAGAGAAGGATAGAAGAACCTTCTTCTCCAGTCGCTAAGAAGAAGCTCATTTTGGAATCGTCGGACAAGGTCACTACTCGGTCACAATCTCGGCAGCAAGCTGAGTTGACTCAGAGAGAAGAGGCAACGACTTCGACCTCTCTTCAAAGACAAGTAGATGTTGTAGATGTATAGAGTCCGGAGAGACCTCTACACAGAAAGAAAATGGCCTTCAGAAGAAAGAAGGTAGTCACTCCTCCGAGACAAATCCTGTCATCGGTCGTGGCTAGTGCTATCGTCGGAGTTACAATGTCGTCTCCTACACCTGCCCCTGAACCTAGACAAGAAACTTTCAGTCCAGAGAGGAGGGATGAGGTTGTAGAGACCATAGAGGAAGTCGCGGAGAAAGAGGATGAAGTGTTACGATCTTCTATACTTGCAGTGGAAACTACCCAGCTTCCAGCTACACCGAGAAAACTTCGTGATGAAGAAGATCGATTAATGATCGATGCTCTGAATGATTGCGACTTCGGCCTGCATGATGATGTAGATCCGATCGTCGCAAATAATAGCGAAGAAGCACCAGAAGAAAGTGTAAGTGATAAAGATACATCAACAGAGGCTGTTGATGATACTCTAAATTCGAAAAAGGATGCCAATGTACATGTATCCCCAGAAGCTGTTGATGACACGCTGAATCCTGAAGAGGATGTTGATGTGCATGTGTCCCCCGAGAAGGATGCGGTTGAAGCAGTAGCACCTGAGGAAATTACTATTGCTGATCCCAAAGGTATTGAATGATATTATCAATCTTCTTTTCATAGATTAAATGGCTGACATCTACATTCTTTATCCGTGCAGAAATTGAATCTTCCCCAATTCCTCCCATATGCACTGATATAGTGCCAATAAAGGCGATAGCCAGCGGTAGCCAACATTTTTTAGGCGACTCCGAAGCGGGTAGTAGCCAGGCAGCAATGTCTGAAGCTACTTCTGCGAGGTTGGAACCTGTGTCAGCAGATGACAGACTTGTCACTGGACCAAGCCATGGTAAGATGATTGCCTTTACTTTTGATCCTTTTCGATAATTGTTAATGACAGCAAAAATGATAAGGTTCATTTGATTTTGCAGAGGAACATCTGGGAGGAGCAGCCAGCTCTACCTTAGCTCCTTTGTCTAAAGAGCCCTCCACTCATGTACAAGAAGCTGAACGTCCATCTGTACAGGCACCTGCTGCTTTGACGTCCATGGGAGTGGACCTGGTGCCATAGCTACTAACCGATTTATCATTAGCTCCTTCACCAACCTTTTCTTCAATTCATTGGGACCCTTAGTAGACAGGGTAATAGAGAAAGAAGATGTTGGTTTCTCCACAGTTAGAGGTCCAACCTCTTATCTGATCAATGCCATCCGAAATCAAGGTGATGAAGCTCAAGCTGTTTTTCTTGAACACATACTGGATGAGCTGGAGGCATCAGTTAAGATCTACAAAGATCTGAATCGGGGGAAGGTGGAGCCTTTGGTACATGCTGAATTTGAGAGGATGTCTCAAGAGGCTGCAGTTGCGAAAGTTGATTTCCAAGTTCTCTTGGACACTTTCACCACCAAGTCTACAGAGTATAACTCCCAGGTGGAAATAATAACATCTGTTGCTGGGGAGAAGGAAAAGAAAGTTACTGAGCTGAAAGCAGAATCTGCCCGTCTTCAAGAAGACTTGAGTCTTGTTCAGCTTACTCTGGAAGATGAGGCCACACAACATCAAGCTGCAGTTCAGCAACTAGACGCTCTGACCCAGGAAAGAAATGAGTATGTCACAACTCATCAAGCTGAAATCTCCCGCAGACTAGTAACCTTGCCGACTTTTGATGATAAGTCTGGAATGGAGGAAGCTAGGAGGCGAGTGATGGATTCTCGTGAGGAGCGACTGCAAACTTTAAAGCAGTAGATGACTAGTTTGATGACCCCGCCAGCTGAATAGAAAGGCTTTTTGTATCTTCTGTTTTGTGACATGTCTTTTTTTTGTAATGCCTTTTGATTTTGATCAATAAAAGACATTTTTTTTGTGGCTCTATTATTTATTGCATATCTTATTCAGATATAAATAATAACGATAGAAAATATATTCAGAGGTGCAGGACATGATATATTTCTTGATTTAGAAAATAATTATATTCATTATATCTGCTCAGAGGTAATGTGGACATGGCAGAATATAATTTATTGAATATCATTATTTCAGTAGACAACTTAATCAAAGATAACAAATACATGACAAGTTGCTGATGTGAATGAACGGATGAATCGTCAAAAATGAAATAAATCGTTGGGATGAACGGATGAACCATCAAATGAACGGGTGAACCGTCAGATAAATGAAATGAACGGGTGAACTGTCAGATGAATAGAATAAACGGATGAACCGTCGGATAGATAGAATGAACGGGTAAACCATCGGATGAATGTAATGAACGGGTGAACCGCCGGATGGATGTAATGAATGGATAAACCGTCGGATGAATATAATGAACGGGTAAACCGTCGGATGAATGGAATGAACGGGTAAACCGTCGGATGGATGTAATGAACGGATAAACCGTCGGATGAATGGAATGAACGGATAAACCGTCAGATGGATGGAATGAACGGGTAAACCATCGGATGAATGGAATGAACGGGTAAACCGTCGGATGGATGGAATGAACGGGCAAACCATCGGATGAATGGAATGAACGGGTAAACCGTCAGATGGATGGAATGAACGGGTAAACCGTCGGGTGAATGTTGGGAAGAACACGTCGCTTCGTTGTTTCAAGAATCTCTGCCTATAAATAGGACATAAACTTAAATGGAATGATCATTTTCACTTTTTAACCCAAAGATGTCGTCTGAAGATGCATCCAAGAAGGCCGAGATCACCCCGAAGGTTGAAGCGGGCACTGAGGAACGTCCAATCGAGCTGGCCCAGCCAAAACAGACAGAGGCGAGCGAAGGTTCGTCTGCACCCAAGCCGCCGCGGGATATCCTGGATTTCCTGCTTGAATCAGGGAAGACTGAAGGGAAAGAGGCCATGAGGATGGCTGCTTGCAAGTTCCTGGTGGGTTCGAGGAAGGATGTTCTCGGCTCTTTTGCCGACTATGTCTTCGATAAGGACGGCAGTGGCTCGCGTCCCAATTTTGAGAAAGATGATAATGACCTTCCTTGATATTATGTACTATCATTCATGATGAAATAAAATCAAATTTTATTTATGAACTTGTCTGATGATTACAAGCAATCTCTTTTACATTTATACATAATACTTTTTGAGGAACTTGCCATTGATGGGCATCATTGCAACTCGACCATCCAGTTCTGAGAGTTGATAGGCTCCATTTGAAAAGACTTTGCTCACAATGTAAGGCCCTTCCCACTTTGCGTCGAATTTGCCTTTGCTCATGTGAGTCATAGTCATAGGACGTCTGACCGTTAGAACGAGCTCTCCATTCTGAAAGGCTCTGACTTTAACTTTGCGGTTGAAAGTCTTCAAGATGCGGGCCTGGTATAACTCAATATGCTGTTGAGCCAATAGCCGCTTCTCGTCGAGTGCCTCTAATTTCTGAAGTCAAAGAAGATCGTTATTCTCCGTTGTCAGCTCATTAGTGATAGCGATCCTTAAGGACGGAATTTGAAGTTCCAGGGGTAGAACTGCTTCACAACCGTACACCAAAGAAAAAGGTGTACAACCTGAGGGTTGCGGACCGTAGTACGATAGGCCCAAAGATATTCTCTAAGCTTTTCACTCCAGTTCCATTTGTTAGTAGACACAAACTTCTTAAGGAGCTTGATGATGGTTTTATTGAAGGCTTCGGCCAAGCCATTAGCAGCAGGATTGTAAGCCGTAGAGGCGACGTTGTCAATCCGATGATCATCACAGAACCTTGTAAACTTTTGACTGATGAACTATGGTCCATTGTCATGAATGATCCTTCGAGGTACACCAAATCTATAGATGACATGATGTTTGACGAAGTTGATGACGCTACTGGTCTTGACTTCAGCCAGAGGTATAGCTTCAGCCCATTTGGAGAAGTAGTCGGTTATTGCTAGTATAAATCGATGTCCTCTAGAAGAAGGAGGGTTGATAGGGCCTACAATATCCAAGCCCCAAGCTTCGAAAGGCCAGGAAGCAGCAGTCGGATGAAGGAATTCCGAAGGTTGATGGATGAAATCTGTATGGATTTGGCAGACTCGACATTTCCTTGCATATTCAATAGCGTCAGACACCATAGAGGGCCAGTAGTAACCCATTCGTCGGATACGATCCTGTAGCTTAGGACCGGGTTGATGGGCTCCGCAGACACCATCATGAGCTTCGTGCAATACTTGCTTCGCTTCATCACCAGCAAGACAGCGCAAAAGAAGACCGTCATAAGTCCGCCGATAGAGAGTCTTGGTAGTCTGATTGTAATAGAATCGAAGAGACCATCGACGAATACTCGTAGCCTCCTTGGGATCTTCGGGGAGTATGTCATGAACTACGAAGTCGATGAAAGGAGCTCTCCAATCTTCGTTGATAACATTGACTTCAGTGAAGTTATTGAACTCAATATTACGATTGTTCTCGATAAAAAACAATTCCCGGTTAGAGATAACGACCACCTGTTGTCTTTTAATAGGGATGGCTAAGACTGCTGCAAGATTAGCCAAAGCATCTACTTCAGTATTGCAAGCTCGACGGACATATTCGATGAAGAAGGCTTTAAATGATGTAGCCATGCTGATTGCCGCTTCATGGTAAGGCACTAGATCTTAATGGTGAACTTCATAGGTTCCTCTAACCTGGTTAACAACCAGCTTGGAGTCACCATAGACTTCAAGACATTCGACATCCAGTTGTTTGGCTAATTGAAGGCCAATAAGAAAGCATTGTATTCGGCTACGTTATTGGAGCAGGGTTCATCTAGGGAGTAGGCTCTTTGGATAGTTGACCCGTCTGGAGAAACTAGAACAACCCCAACTCCTGCGACAATGGCACCATTTGGTCCGATCCTGGATGCACCGTCAAAGAATAGACGCCAAGTAGGAAATTTTTCGGAGATCATATTTGATTCCAATGTTTCGTCTGGAATTTCATCATAGAGTTTGGATGTCTCTGGAATAGGATGAGCTGCTAAGAAATCCGCCAGCGCTTGACCTTTAACAGATTTTTGAGGAACATATACCATGTCATATTGGGCTAGCAGAATGGCCCATGTAGCTAACCGAGAATTGAGTGTGCTAGACTTCTTCCTCACAGAGGATTAACTCGGGATATAACATGAATAGTTTGTCCAATGATGTAATGCCTTGTCTTTTGAATAGCGAACATAAGAGCTAAGCATTCTTTTTCGACCGGACTATAACGGTGTTCGGTACCAATTATAGTACGATTGAGATAATAGATGGCCTGTTCATGACCTTCTTTGTTCTTTTGGGCAAGTAAAGCACCCAATGAATGGTCCATAGCACGGACATACATTAAGAATGGTATGCCTGAGATTGGTGGCACCAAGACTGGTGGGTTCATGAGATATCGCTTTATGTCATCGAATGCTTGTTGACATTCTTCAGTCCAAATGAAAGATACACCCTTCTTTATTAGCTGAGTAAATGGTCTGCAGCGTCCAGACAGATTCGAAATGAACCTCCTGATGTACGCAAGTCGACCTTGGAATTCTCGTTGCTCTTTTAGATTGCGTGGAGGACGCATCTCTTGAATGGCTTTGATCTTCTCGGGTTCCACGTGTATACCCTTAGAGGTAATGACGAAGCCGAAAAATTTGCCACTAGAGACACCCAAGAATGACTTGGTGGGATTCATTTTGAGTTGATGTTGGCACATCAGATTGAAGATAGTTCTCAAGTCTTGGAAGTGATCTTCCTTTAGACGACTTTTGACAGCAATATCGTCGACGTAGCATTCGATAATCTTGCGAAGATGATCTCGAAAAATGGTACTCATAGCTCGTTGGTAAGTTGCACCAGCATTCTTGAGACCAAATGGCATTACAGTATAGCAGTAGACTCCGTGAGGAGTACGGAAAGAGGTATGTTTTTTTATCTTCAGGATTCATCCGAATCTGATTGTACCCAGAGAATCCATCCATGAAGGATATTCGCTCGAACCCACAAGTGTTGTTAATCATGACATCTGTAATAGGGAGAGGAAATTCATCTTTTGGACAAGCTTCATTAAGATCCTGAAAGTCGATGCAAACTCGAACTTTGCCGGTTTTCTTCAGGACTGGAACAACGTTGGCTACCCAATCAGGATGTTGTTCTTCTCGAATAAAGCCACAAGCGATGAACTTCTTGACTTCATCATCGATTGCGTCCATCATTTCTGGCTTGAATCGCCGTTGTTGCTATTTGACTGGTTTTGCATTAGGCAAGATATTCAGTTTGTGAGTAGCAACTTTAGGATCTAAACCTGGCATGTCTTCATAATTCCAGGCAAAAACATCAATGTATTCTCGAATAAGAAGAATTAATTCTTGCTTATCTGCCTTCGGAAGGTTCTTGCTGATGAATATTAGACGAGGTGACCCACTCTCTCCTACATCAATTTGAACCAATTGATCTTCGGTAGGAGGTTCTCGTTGTTCGAATCGGAGTTCCCATTGGGTATCTATTTGTTGAGCCCAAAGATCTGTTTCGGAATTTTCTTCAGTATCCTCATCATAACCTTCTGGAAGTTCGGTGGAGACCATATTAGAAGATACGATCAGCCGATGAACTTGACCAATGCTGGTGTCAGAATCCCATGATCTGGAATCAGAAGAGTTAGAGCGCTCCTCACTATCGGATTCGGAGATTGCTGGGGATAAGACTGGAGGTGACGTATATCCGAGACCTCTTTTAGTCCTGCTATAATACATCTCTGACTTTCCTTTCGGAACAGCCGTACGGATAGGAGTTCGTCTACCTTTACCATAGTTGAGGCCATTCTTGAAGTCATAACCCATCTTTCGGATGATGTCTTTTGATTGTTGACTGTAACGACGAAGTTGTAGATGTCCCGTATCGTTGCTTTTGCTATCATCTGTATAGCTAAATTTTTATTCTTGTCCTTTACTAAAAAGTATTGGACTCTCGCCTCTTTTTCGAGAAGGAACAACAAAGTATGAATCATCTGGATGTTCGAGTAAGACCTCTGTTTGAAGAGACTGTACAACTCCCATTGTAAATGACTGAAAGCTATCTAACATATCCAAATAGCACTTAGCATGATAAATGACATCAGTATACTGAAAAGTAGATGCTTTTTCATTGATTTGTACATCTGTATTTACAACAGGACCTTTAGCCTTAGCAGACTTGGTCAGATTGATTACAAGAGGGGGAAAAGAAGAACGTGGATGAGGATTAGACTTGTTGTGACGGAGGTCAATAACAAGTGGCTCAGAGGAGGTGAGCTCCCTTTTGTTCTTGTTATGAGATAAATCAATAACAAGTGGCTCAGAAGAGGTGAGCTGCCTTTTATCTTTGTTACGACGTAAGTCAATAACAAGTGGCTCAAAAGAGGTGAGCTGCCTTTTATCCTTGTTACGACGTAAGTCAGTAACAAGTGGCTCAGAAGAGGTGAGCTCCCTTTGATCTTGACCACCATCAGTTGGTTGCTTCTGGACAGGCAAGTGAATAGCCAGTGGTTTGGAGGACTGAGGATGAGAAACACGCCCTTTGACAGGTATAATGAGGGTGTCTTTGGGCACTGCTTTTTGTCCTTCTTCAGTGTCCATAGCCAGTACTACCTTCATGAACTCATTCTTATACATGCGAGCATCGTTACAATATGCTTCGACACCTTTGAAAGGATAGAGATCCGCAACTTCTTTTTGAACCTCTCCATTATCATCAACATATTTGAAACATTGATGGAGAGTAGAAGGAACAATATTGTGTTCATGCATGAATGGTCTCCCCAAAAGAGCATTGTAAGAACAACCATGGTTGTCTATGATGTAGAAGGTCACCTTTGTGCGGAGATTACCTATTTGGAGTTTTAGGCGAATCTTGTCCAGAGGTTCACTTCTTCCCTGGTTGAACCCCAAGATGGTGGTGATTGTGCCAGAAAGACTATGTACTGGGATCTTCAGTGCATCTAACATTATCTTTGGCATGATGCTGAGTGCCGACCCTGGATCTATCAGAATACGATCGACTTTCATCGAGTCGACATATCCTGTATAGTATAGAGGACGGTCATGCCTATTGTCTTCTATCAGCATATCATCCTGTGTGAAGGTAATATTTGGAATTAATTCCAACATACTGTGACAATGGAGGCAAGAGGCAGGCTCAGATTCTGGCTTCTTGAGAAGAGCTAGGTAGGTTTCTGCCTGCATTAGAGCTTCACTCAGAGTTTCTCGAGTCTCTTTGGAAAGGCGCAAGAGCACGAAAATTGACAGCCTAGCCGGTGTATTGGCTAGTTGAGCCAAGATATCAAAGTTATATGGCTTTTCAAGTCCGGAAGGAGATGACTTCTTCAACGGCTTGTCGAAGCGGACTTGTTGTTTGCCTTTGTCAGCTACCGCCGGCTTGGAGGGAGTGGGTACTACAACCGGTGAGGATGCAGAAGGGATATCCTCATTAGAGACAGGTTGTACTGAAGCAGACTTAGGAGAAGAAGCCGGATTCTCCTGAGCTTCGGGATACTCCCGTAGATAGGCTTTCCCTGACCTGGTGCCCAGTAGGATTTCTTCTTCAACTATGGGGTCAAAAGACACCATATTGCAAGTCTTCGTTTTGCCCTTGGAGCGATCTTTCTTCTTGGAGGAAGAGGGAACTTCAAACTCTGAAGCAAGATCAGGGTGAATCCATATAATCTTGCCATTGTCAAGAGATAAGGGGACGAGACCTTCACTTCGTGGAGGAGGGAGATTCTCGATCTCAAGAGTGGCCTTGGGGATAGGGATGACACCATGCTGTACCATCTGTGGAGGAAAGTTACCGAACTGTACTGAGACCATGTTCGCGGTAACAGTCTTCTCGTCTTGTTGCAGAGTGACAACACCAGCGTTGACTAGCTCTTGAATCTTGCCTTTGAGCACATAACATGCTCGAGTGGGATGCCCAATGAACCTGTGATAGACGCAATATTTGGGATGATCAGTCTTACCGACCTCATCAGGCTTCTTCGGGTCTGGGAGTTGGAGCTTATTGCTTTTGATTAAGCAATCAAAGATGCTCACGGTGTCGTTCTCGTCAAAGGAGTACTCTACTTTCGGATGAGGTTCCCTTGGTGGAGGGGCAGCAGGAGTAGAAGTAGACGTAGGTGGAGCCACGTTGACAGCCATAGATTCTTTGCTCTTCAAATTGATATTAAAAGTTTCTTTCCCCTTGAGGTTGTTCTAACGATTACCGCTACTCGATGTCTGATGTTCATCCCGGTCGGGGTTAGACATGTGTACCCCCAACTGCTTGAACTTGTCAGCACTAACTTCAGCTGCTTTAGCATTGACAATGAATGATGGCCAGTCTTGGAACTGAGTTGACCCCGTCCACATGCTGATAATAGGCAAAAGATTTGCCTTGCAGGTGTCTATAGTTACAGCAGCCGGAGTTCCAGGAGGCATCTTCAAGGCTTCTCGGCGGAACCTTTCAATGAAACTCTCAGCGGTTTCATTATGTCTTTGTTTGATTTTATTAAGGGCTGACATGGTCATATCTTTGATCCCCTCATAGAATCGTTCCAAGAATATCTGTTTGAAACCCGAGAAAAAGGTAATATAGCCATCGGGAAAGCTTCTGTACCAATCGTATGCCACACCGGCTAAACAGCCGACGAATACCCTGGTAAGAAGAGCATCATTTGGCTGAAGTTGGACAGTCATTACCTCAAAATGGTTAATGAACTGACTAGGAGAAGTGCTGCCATCAAACAGGGTGATTGTTGGAATCTTGTACTTAGGAGAAAACAGAACTTCCTTCCATTCAATAGGATAAGGTTGCTTGATTCCCAATCTCTGCAAATTGTTCTTCTCTTTAAAAGCCTTGAATTGAGTGCGTAAGAGTTTGACAGCTTCATAAGCATCCTCCGATGATGAAGAAGGAGCAGGCTGAATCAGAGTGTTAGGGGGAGGAACAGCGTGGTAAGCACTACCCCAGCCCCTGACTGACTGGATGTGGGTTGAACTTGTACAAGGGGTATTTGAGGAGATACTACCCCCAGCCCTGCATTGGCAGGCACCGACGATGCTATGATCTCAGGATTTGCAGCAGGTATAGTCGGTGGTACTGTATGTTGGGCCACGATGATAGAATGCATACTGGCGACCATTTTAGCCATGGTCTTCAGGTTATCCTCCAGTGCAGCTATTTGTTGTTCTTGATTTGCTGAACTAGAAGCATCTGGATCTTTAGTGACAACATAAGCTGTCACTTCTCTAGGTACTGTAGAAGACACTGTCTGTTCAAAAACTTTCGCTGTATGCATCATAAACAGAGAAGGAATCATCTCCTGAATGAGAAGTAGGAAGATGACCAGAAGGATCTTGGAGAAGATTCCTTTGACCGATTGTGTCTCGGCTTCGGGATCGGGTATGTCGAAATACTCCTTCAGAAAATTCTTGGAGTAAATCTAAATACCGCTGGCTAGGCCTGCGAGGCTTGCCATGTTTGGAGCACTTTCTACCCCCAGTGTCTCGAGAAGCCATGTTGACGGAAGCATACAACACTTCGTCTTCATCTTCTGACATTGGTTCCGAAGTTGCAAAATTTAGACGATCGAAGACAGATCGCTTTGTTGTCTGGCAACAGCACTTGATGACAACCTTGTGATTACAATGGTGTTCAAGTGGTGGAACTGGTGGTGTAGGGATATTGTCCCGCTTTTGCTTAAGATGCTCTCGGAGGTCAGGAACAACGACGGGACGAGAAGAAATTTGAGGGATATGTTCTTTGACAACATTCGGAACATGGTTCCGGTTCTTCAGATGTTTTGTCCCTTGAGTGTACAGGGAAGTACTCACTTTATTAGCATAGGTGTCAGGATTTTTCATCCTGGAAGTTTGCCTCTGATGCAGGTTCATTTTCGGCATTGGCTGTTTGCGTTTTGCCGAAATTGACGTAGACCGAGGTCTATTGAGATAATCCCGTAGATCAGCAAACTCACCCCTAGGGGTTTCTGTCTGAGATACCAATAATTTTCCTAGCTTTGATCGGGATATCAAGAGAGTTGGGAGATCTTGGATTTCGCTACCAGAGTAGGCAGAATACCTCTTTGATCGGTACATTTCTCTTTGGCTAGAAGAGAAGAACTCTTGTTTGAAAGAGTTCTTGTACTGATTGGTGCCGAGGCACTTTTAGATTGATCTTCCAAGGTAAAAATCGGGGAAGACTAAGAAAAGACCAAAGGGCCTTTTTCTTTGTTTTGTGAGGAAGGGTTAGCTAAAGAGCGTTTCCCTCTGTTGTCTTCCAAGTCGTGGGACAAGGAAGTTTAAGAAAAGGCCAACGGGCCTTTTCCTTTATTCTGAAGAGGATGAGGGACAGTCAACAGACTACCCCCAGTGGATTGCGCTGGAGCAACAGGGTGCTTGGGGAGAGGAGCAGAGTTTCTCTCCTTACTGTGAGAATAAGGGAGATTAGCCAAAAGGCTATCCCTCTTAGACTGCGCTGGATCAGCTTGTGCAGCAGTTAAAGTGGAAATGGGCGCATTGGCTGGTTGCGCATGAGGAACTTTGACAGATGGCCTTTTGGCCACAGACACTGTGGTTTGCGCAGCAGGAGTTCTGGCCACAGAGTTTTTGAGTTGCACTCTGGTTGCTGGAGTAGTGGACTGCGCAGGAAGAGTTGCAGCCAACTGCGCCAGGGGAAGAGGAGTCTTGCACTTTGCCAGAGTAGCATAGGAAGTGGTTTGTGCACTGGCAAGAGGAGCAGTATACTGCACATGGGCAGTGGAGGCAACAGACTGCACAACAGTCTTGGCAGCAGAGACATTAGACTGTGCAGCAGTCTTGGCAGCAGAGACAGCAGACTGCGCAGAGGATTGTGCAGAGGACTTTGGAGTCCACACTGAACAGACTTTGCTCTTGGCAGAAGTTGCAGTGCGACGAGTAGTCCCAGAGTTGATCATCGCTTCGTAGGCCGTCTGGTTGACCTTTACAACCAGCGTCTTCTGCGTCTTTCCGATGGACGCAACGTAACATTGAGTTGTCACTTCCTCATCAGAGGAGAAAGTTATCCCCAGCAGAGTCGCCATTTTGTTTGCAAAAACAAAAGTGTTCTTTATTTCACAAACTTTGTAAGAAGATTACAATAGAATTCTGGAAAAGTACAACTATAGGAATCCGATATGAAGATGATCGCTTTATCCCTTGGACGATGTGAACTTTGAAGACGATAGCCTCTGAAGTTGAAGGCAGTAGCCTCTGAATAATGCAGCAACACTTGGGCAAGAACTCCTGATTTCTCTGATGATCTTGAATGATCTCCTCTCCATTATGAAGGACTTGAAACTCTATTTATAGAGTTATAGAAATAACTAATTTTTTAGTTATTCTGGATTGTGCAGGCTGGATTGCGCAGACATTGGACCGCGCAGACATCAAACTGCGCTGGCAGTTACTTAATCGTGGGCCAACTGTATGAGACGCGTGGCATTGTTTGATTGAAATGCGCATGATCGTGTATAGACGGTTGCCACGTGGTGAGCAATTGATGGCATGAATGCCACGTACAAAATATCAGTTGTCTTGATTGACTGCGCCACTTGAACTGCGCTAGCTTCAGACTGCGCTGGGATTGAACTGCACTGAAGGGGATCTGGCAGACTGTGCTTCGATTGGGTTGGTAGCTTGCGCTGGCTGTACAGCTGTCCTCGAGCGCTGTGCTGCACAAGAAACGAACAGTTTCCTCGTTCTTTGGACTGTCAGCTGTCAGAAGATCTGATTTTCTGTCAGATAATGATGACATTGCCACGTCAGCTAGCGCGCTTGAATGGATGCGCAGTTCAGCTTGCGTAGTTGAGTTATTGTGCAATCTGTCTCCTACACAGTTCATTTGGAGGGTGCACAATTTGATTTTCAGTACTTTTTTGATGGGTGCAACTTAATTTTTAGGACCTACAGCTCGAACTCTTTACTCTGTATTTTCTGTCTTGTGTAGTTGAGTACACCGGCTCGAACTCTTTACTCTGTATTTTCTGTCTTGCTTTATGTTCTCATGTTGACACGTTGTACACACGATTGTTCATTGTTCATTGTTCACTGTTCCTCGTTCATCGTTCATAGTTCATTATTCTTACTTGTACATTGGGGTGGGGAAATACTACAGATATGTGACCAATCCTATTTTAGCTATGCATTGACTAATAGCTTAGGTCTCACACCGTGCACGTGAGACTCTAAGCCGTACCATTGTTCATTGTTCACTGTTCACCCAGCCGGTCACATACTCTGATAGTTATTTCAAAAGCATGTTACACTGATAGAATAGTTTCATTATTTCTGGATCTGGTACCATAGTTTCATTGTTATTCCTGTACCACAGTTTCATATTCCTGTCTTGTATCATAGTTCATATCGTGATTCTTTTTCATGCACTTCAGTTTACATTGTTTAGAGCTTCTTGTCGGGGTTGTACTTTGCTCTTTTCCTGACAGAATACGTTGCAGGTTTACTTGATGATGTTGTATTCCCTTCATGGGCTAGAGCCCGAAGCCAGGATAGAGATGCCACAGGATAGACTTAGAATTGCAGAGTTATAGTTAGATTTTTCTCAGATTTGTTTTAGATTTTCATCATGTATTATATTGAGGATTTCAGGATTGTATAAATTTATTCATGTTACTGGATTTGTCTCCGGATGATTTGTACCAATAACTTGTAGCTTGTGGTGGTCCATGCAGGTCTGTCCTAATGGCACTTAGGCTATAGAGTGCTATTGGGGAACCTGTTAGACTAAGGAAAACTCAGCACAGCATAGGAAAAATCGGGGATTAAGGGTATATCAGGTTTATCAGGTGCATTGATATTATAAAACATTGATTATTAGGTTTTAGGGTTTGTCAATCAACGAAGTTTTCTTTCTATTTTAGGATGGTTACTACCAGGAAGATCGCAGATCAGCCCGGAGTTGCAGGCAGCTCAGATCAGGTCGCACCAGACGTTCCGGTAGATCAGCTTCCGCCACCGCCTCCTATCGTTCCTCCGCTGCCCTCGACGATGATGTTTGACGGCGCCCAGGTGATGGCCATGTTCCAATAGTTCATGGAGGCCCAGAATCACCAGGCTGCGCAGTTCAGGGAGGCTCAGAGTCAGCAGGCCACACAGTTCAGAGCGACCGTCGTCGACGCACTCCGGACCAGAGAGCTGGCAACACCAGCTCCAGCAGCACCGAGACCAGGGACGGCCAAGGAATACCAGAATCTCCGCCCGATGGACTTTTGGGGCAATGAGGGTATCGTCTATACAGACGAATGGCTAGAGAATGCGGAGAGGACACTGAGGATGGCGCGGGTCCCGGATGACCTGAAGGTGGAGGTGGCGAGCATGCGACTCTTTGATTTGGCCAGAGCTTGGTACCGAGAGGACCCCCAGTTAGCTGAGCCCCAGGTTTCTTGGACAGATTTCAAAACTCTGTTCAAGGAGAAGTTTTTCCCCGATGTGGAGCGGGATGAGCTTCGCATGCAGTTCGAAGCCTTGCAGCAGGGGACGATGACAATAGCGGAGTACACTTCCGAGTTTACTAGGCTCAGTAGGTTCGCGGAGAGCCTAGTCAGAGCACCAGAGGACATGGCCTGGAGATTCAAGAAGGGTCTGACCAGGGAACTGCGGCATGCAGTAGCTATTAGTCAGGCGACTACCTACTCTAGCATCCTTAAGATCGGCCAGGCAATTGAGAAGGAGATGGACCCGAGGCCCAAGAGGGATAGGGACATCGACAGTAGCAGTTACCAGGCACCGGCGAAGAGGGTGCAGATACAGACTCAGACGAGGCCAGTTCAGCAGGCAGTAGTTCAACACCGTCCAGCCAGAGTTCATGCAGATTCGCCTCAGAAATAGCAGTTGGCAGTTACTTGCAACTACTGTCATCGGCCGGGGCATCATTACGATGAATGTCGCAAGAGGCTGAGGCTTTGCTTATTCTGTGGATCACCTGCTCACCAGGTCAGAGATTGCCCAGAAGCCGCTGAGGGACGAGCATGAGTAGCACCGGGACCCCAGCAGGAGGACTTACCTCTTCTTGACCAGCAGTCGCACGGAGACCAGCCAGAGGGATGAGTCTACCTAATGACAGCCGAGGAGGTGGAGACTATCCCGATTCCGGACGAGTACTGACGACCGGAGGCACTTGTGATCATTACCTATCTTGATGTTCCTTTTTGTATTTCCTTTGTTGTTTCTTCATTCGAGACTTGTTTTATAGTCTCCCTATCTTACTGTCGTTTCATAGTACCGTGAGCTACTTGTTGACTGTTGATTGTCTTTTGGTATTCAATAAAAATTCGTTTCTAAGAACAGATACTACTCCTCTCTATCATGATTTAAAATTTTTACAACTTCCTTGAAACTTCTGGATAAAGTTAAAAAAATATTTGACAACCTATTAGGAACTGGATTATGGAGGCCTTGAGTCCATTGCAGTTAGCTGTACACTGGCGAGACAGGGGTTCTAAGTCAAAGTAATTGCGGGTATTCACAGGTTCTCAGATATTATTGAAGCTAAGTCCTAAATTTCTCTATTGTCGGATAAAGTTGATAAAAGTATTGTGGTAATCTAGTATTAGCAGGAAAATGAAACCAAGGTTCACTGCAGCCAGATACATATTGGCGGGGCAGGAACTGAAGGGGAAGTGACCCAGATATGCAAGATCATCGGATGCTATTGAGACTATTATCCCGTGATCATGATTTCTGTAACTAACATTTCATTCCACATTAAATTGTGCCAATTTCAAATTTTATATCTGCTTGCCACATCGTGCCATTTTTGAAATTTTGAGGACGAAATTTTTCTAGGAGGAAGATTTGTAACTCCGCTTTCCCGAAATTTATAAATAATACTATTTTCCTGGTATTTTAAATTTTTGGAGAATGATAATGTAGAAGCATGAAAAATATTGCTTTTAGTCCCACATCGGAAAGGAGAAGAAGAAAGGGCTCACTCCATTCTATAAATAGAGCCCCCTTACCTCCTTTGAAAAGGGCACCAACTTCTCTTCCCTCCTTCCAAACTTGGACTCTTCCTATTACGCACCTTCGGGTGCTAAGTAGAAGAAGTCCAGGGCAGCGCGGGCTCATCGGGCTCAGTCAGCTGTCCCAACCTCTGACCATCAAGAGCGTCCCGCTAAGCGGGCCTCTGATGGAAAGTTGTACAGAGCCGCCTGTGTCCAGCCCCCGGCGGCAAACGGACAGAGTGGTTCTCAAGAGTCTTCCAACAAAGATCGAGGGCAAGTGTTTCTATTAGCCCCCACATCAGGGAGAAAACATGATACCTACGCACTCGTGTGTTTGGGATACCCGGGCCCACAAAGCGAATGCACGGGCAGATCGAGACATTCCTCATGCGAGTCATGAGACGTCCTTCATGCGGCTCGGTCATGAGACATTTCTCATGCGGCTCGGTCATGAGACGTCCTTTATGCGGCTCGGTCATGAGACATTCCTCATGCGGCTCGGTCATGAGACGTCCTTCATGCGGCTCGGTCATGAGACATTCCTCATGCGGCTCGGTCATGAGACGTCCTTCATGCGGCTCGGTCATGAGACATTCTTCATGCGGCACAGAACCCAGGAAGCTTCATGCGACTCAAAATCAGACGAGCTTCATGCGGCTCAAGAGTATCATACGGCTCAAAAGTCACCAACATGGACATGCGGCTCAACGCACATAGGCAGCTCGAGTAAACTCCATGCGGCCCAGAGAGAGAGGTCACGTGGTCTTCAAAAACAGCTGTGCCCAACGTGTAGACGCATTTAATGCTCTGACGGCTGACAGACCTGACAAGTGACAGACCTGACATAAAGTTGTCATAACGACTGACACGAAAAGCAGTACTTCGGGAATAAGAAAAATCTTCAAAGTGGCACTGTCTACCAAAGTTTTGAGGCAAGCTTATGCGGCCAAGAATAAACGTGTTCCTGCGGCTCAATACAACGCTAGCTTATGCGGCTCGTAGAGATTATGCACATACGGCTCAAGAAGATCATGCCCATGCGGCTCAAGCAGACACACCCTTATGCGCTTCATGCGGCTTATCATATGGTTCAGAAGTCTGAAGGAGGGGGCCACTGCCCAGACAGTCCTGACACGTGTCCCAAGTCTTATGCGGCCCAAATTTCATGCGGCCCAAATCTCATGCGGCCCAATCTGCATGCGGCTCCAGTCTCACCATTGGCTCTCAGGACACGTGTCCTTAGCCGATCAATCTCCTAGATTTATGGCAATCCAAGATCGGGTCAAATCCCAATGATCTGGGGCACGTGGCAGGAGAATAAATTTGATTTATTCACAGATATTAGAGAATCATTATAAGGAAGATTTATGCCAATCAGCATTAATTGCTAATGGGGATTTGGTGTAATCTACCCTTAATGGTTCTGATTCGTCACAATCAGAAACGAACGGCCTGGATTGATCAATCCCCAGGCCGCCGCCATCTCCAAGAGCTAATCATTGGCAACCCTAGTGATCATATCCCACTATTATAAATAGCAAGGTGCCATTCCCTTGTAGCATATAGAGAGATATACAAAAAAAAACCAGAGAAGAATACGTATACACAGAGAGACTTCCCCCATAGTCAGAGAGAGAATATACACAGAGAGAGAGAGAAGCCAGGAGAGCAATCAGAGAGAGAGCAAGAAGGCATTTCTTCGTCAACGACCAAGCAGATCTTCTCCGAGTCAAGGCTGCGTACCGATCGTCCAAGGAGTAAGGCAGAGCGGCCGTCCCTTTCCCGAGCCTGTATCGTCACCCCCCAGAATCTAAAATAAACAATCGTACTTAGACTGCTGTACCTAGGTTTTCGTCCCTAGGCTTTCTTTGTACGAGCGAGTTTGTATTATGAGTCTAAGTTCAGTCCTCCGATAATTGTTCTGTACTTTTACAATCAATGGCAAACACGATGACGACTCTGCTGGGGACTAACTTCTCCACGGCTGAGGAGTTGGTGACGCAATCGGATGCAGCCAAACTTGGCTCTACACAACAGAAGATGGTCGTACGCTTCGACCAACAGGCGTTCGAAGATATGCTCTCTGAAGGTAGCACTGGCCCGGTCCAGAAGCGCACCCGCACCATAAAGGCCCGCAAAGAGTGGAGGCCAAAATCATTTGCTCCTCCGTAAGCCCTTGATGGGGTGCTCTCTATTGCTCAAGATGGCGAGAAAGACTCCCCTGCGGCCCCACTTCAGACCGTAGACAATTCTCCTGTCCCCAAGTCCGGCAGAAGAAAACACTATAATGCTGGATTTGCAGGGGCAAAGAGGAACTCCACGCGATCCGAGCCGCAGAAGAGTATTAGCCGCAGGGAGAAAGCCCATGCGGCTACAACCGCCGACCGCATAAAGAAAACTCATGCAGCCACATCTGTCAGCCGCATAACTTATGCGGCTACAGTTGCCAACCGCACGGATGAGACTCATGCGGCTATCAAAGTCAATCGCTTGCAGAAAACCCATACGGCCATAGATGCCAACCGCATGCGGTCAGCCTGTACGGTCGTGACTCCTAGCCGCATAAAGACTCATCCCACAACAAAAGACAGCCGCATGCAGACAGCCTGTACGGTACCCAATGCTAGCCGCATAGCATCCGTTCTACGCTTCTCTCGATCAGTCTTCGACCGGCTCTCATGCGGTCCTGACTCTGATCATTCTCTGGATGATAATCCAGACTCTGTGGTATTCGACTTAGACTCCTCCTATTACGCACCCACAAGTGCTAAAAGGAGGAAGTCTAGGGCAGCGCGGGCTCATCAAGTCCAGACGACTGCCCCAACCTCTGACTATCGGGGCGTCCCGCTGATTATCACGCGGGCCTCTGATGGGAAGTTGTATAAAACCACTCAAGTCCAGCCCCCGGCGGCAAACAGACAAAGTGGTTCCTCTGACCTGCGTGAGGTTATCCTCCACAAACGCAAGGAAAGAGAAGGAGCTTCGGGGTGTAAAGAGCCCTCATACGGACATCAATGCACCCAGATCATCGTCAACTGCTGTTGCAGCAACGCGGCGGTGACGGAAGACCGGCCATCCGTCTTCCAAAGACTACATCACCCGAGCTCAGAAGACGAGGCACCTCCTGTTGTCTCCTGCAAGTCCGTGCAGAAAGTTCTCGCCAAGGGAAGAGGGAAAAAAACGAGCATCTCCAGCCCAAAGGTGTCAACTACTGCAGCTAAGAAACCGTCGTCTAAAGGGTTATCCTTCACTGGAGTATTTCAACACACCCGTTCGAAGACAAAAACTGCTGCAGTAGGAAGTTCGTCGTCTGCAACATTGGGGGTCGTCGGAACTGGGGGTAGCACTCCTCCAAACATCCACAACAATCCGACATTCCAGGAATACGGACTGGAGGAAGCAAATCCTTCGACGGATACAACAGATACCGACGTCCCCAAGGACATCCTAGACGAAGCAAGCTCCGAAGCTGGGGGTAGTGTTCCTTCCGAGTCCGAACCTGAAGAGAACATCCCCACATATCCTGATGATTTCTCGATGCACGGGTACGACTCGGAGGGTACATCCTCCACCTCTCCTTCCGTCACTCCTCATGTGAAGACGATATTCATGACAGACAGCAATCAAGGCGGTTCCGGTGATCGCCAGCGCATCGACACTTTGGAGGCCATATTGTACGCCTTGGTCAAGTCTGTAGACGAGATCAAAGCGGCGCTTCCTAATCTGCAGGGGGTGACACCTGGACAGACAAGCACGGGTCCCGCAATCAACGTAGATTCAAATTCAGCGGCACCGAACCCGGGCAACAATCCTCCCGAGATAACGGCCCCTACCGCGACAGATGAGGCCCGAGAAGTAAGAAGAGAGGTTCAGGAGCTCCGAGCAATGTTCCATGCCCGAGAAAACTCTCAAGACCTCAGGATACGGCAACCATATCCTGCTGAATGGAGGGATGTTCCCTTTCTACCAAGATATAAGCCGTTCAATATCAACCCATATGATGGCAAGACTTCAGCAAGTCGGTACATCACTTACTTTGAGGTCACTACCGACCATCTGCCCCATGATGACGCTATCCTCACGCGGTTATTCATTGGGGCATTGGAAGGAGTCGCCTTCGATTGGTACCGCAACCTGCCGGACAATTGCATCTATTCCTTCGCTGGCTTCAAACACCTATTCTTGGAGAGGTTCTATGAGGTAGGGCAGGACGTCACGATGTCTACCCTCATGGACGTCATTCAAGGAGAGAAAGAGCTGACGAGGAATTACATTGAGCGGTTTCGTCAAACCGCAATGAAGTTACCATCTGGCAACCCGGACTCTTCCTTGATCGAAATTTGCCGAAAGAGACTACTCCCAACAATCAGTCTCTGGATGGGCGAGAGTCAATTCAAGGACTGGAAGGCTTTTATCATTAGTGCTACAAGTGCCGAAGAATGATTAAAGAAGGCTCGCCAACTGGGATTACATATCTCAGAGGAAGAGAACAAGGGCAAGCGTCCCAGCACCACCAACGACAATGGGGGTAGCCCCTCCAACAACCGGGACAACAGAGGCAAGCAGGCTATGGTGGCCGATATAGCCCAGAAGCCTGAGTCGCAACCTGCGGACAAATAATGGCCTCAAATCACTTACTCTTTTGAAGACGGTCACGTCAAGCCTATCTTGGACATGCTCATACAAGGAGATAGGATTCAGCTTCCTCCACCAAGACGGGAGCCTCGGCCGGCTGATCTGGAGAACCTAAAATTCTGCCATTACCACCGCTACGTCCACCATGCTATGCACGACTGCTACCAACTGAAACGATATATCCAAAACCTCATCGATTCGAACGCTCTGGCCATCGATTTCGAAGAGGTAACCGTGGCAGCCAACATGGTGTCCGTACGATTCGGCAACTTCCCTCCAACAGAGACCCAGGACGGGATTATACCCATCCCTCTGGCAACGATGGAGATTGCTAATCTCCTGCCTGCTCAAGCTGCTGGTCTAGTACCCCTCACCACATCACGAGGGGAAATTATGTGGGTCCATCCGGACCTAGTCCACGAGGTAACTCAGTCCACTCCATCTTCTAAAAAAAAAGTGGAAAAGTCAGATCCTGCCGTACCACCTCAGCAGATGAAGAGGAAGTCACGGCCGTTGTTACTCGATCCGGAGCACAATCTCAACCTGTGGCTGAAAACTCGACTGATGATCATCCGCCCACTACCATGGATGCTTCGGGACCGGCTCAGCCTTCGACGACCGACAAGCCAAGGCCGAAGGAGACTCGCTTCGACAAATCCCTCCTAAAAAAAACATCTCAGGGGCTGGAGAGGCCCTACAACTTCGATATCTTGGCGCAATTGGCCAATACACCGGCCAAATTGTCCTTATATGAACTCCTGAGGCTCTCGAAGGATGTCCGCACAGCTTTGAGCGATGCACTTCAAAATGCCGATGCGTACCTGGCTCAGGTCAATCTCACGGAAGAAAATTAGCCCACAAACCTCCAAGACAGTGCCTGTACGGGAGCAATACCCAACATCGTCTTCACTCCACAAGACATGCTCATCAAGACTAATCTACACGATCGCCCATTATACTACACAGGCTACATCGGCGATATAAAGGTGGACCGGATGCACATTGACCCTGGGTCTTCCATAAGCATCATTCCAAAAGGACTACTGCATCATCTTCGCATCCCGATGCATCGCCTGACCCCTACAAACACTGCCATCAGCGGGTTCAATTCGGGCAGGAGCTACCCAATCGGGAAGATCCGTCTGAAATGTCAGATTGGCGATCTCCAATCAGAAGTCACTTGCTACGTCATAGATACCGACACTTCATACAACATCCTTTTGGGGCGCCCTTGGATACACGATTATATGATCGTGCCTTCCACGCTACACCAATGCTTCAAATATGTCGACAAGCACGGCTTCGTGAGGACAGAATTTGCTGACATCGATTCCTTCAAAGGGGTCGAATCTTATTACTCGGACTCCTGCCTATACGAAAAGTCGAAGAGGCACCTTGAAGGAGGAAATAAACAAACTGATGTTGAAGCAACCACGGGATCAGAAGAACCTCTGACGATCCACCTCCAAGCTCGCAAGCCGGGCAAGTCTGTACCCCTTACCGCCACTCTGCAGAAGGACGCAATCAGCCTCTCAGCGCATGATGAGCAAATGATAATCCGGCTGCCAAGATCCGGCCAAGTGCCGAAACCCACAACGGAGCCACTGACATTCAGGCTATCAAGAGTCAGCCAACCACAAGCAGGGAAGCTCAATCCCTCGGATAGGCCCATGACGATAGGCCTTCCCAGGAAGGGTCGACACCCCGATGCAAGGTCTGATACTTCTAGCGAACCAGCCATTCCTCGCCCCACATCAAATGCCAAACTAGGGGTTGCTAGTCTGCCAACAACACCACGCTCAACTCCATCAACTGAACCACTGATAATCAAGTTGCCCAAGTCATCCTCTCAGTCTGTATTTACACAGGGGGTGGTCGAAGAAGAGTCGGAGCTGGCCAAGTATGTGGCTGCTCACACTGAGACTTGCTCATGTTGTCCATCAACGGCCACTTCCTGAAGAAGTATTACATCCAAAACGACATCCAAAAAAAAAAAAACCCTGATGATTGAGTTATGTACCCTCCGGTACCGCTGAACTCACATTCCGCCTCCAAATTTCCTAGATTGGTGAGTTATGTACCCCCCGGTACCGCTGAACTCACATCCACTCCAGATTACCTAGTCATGTATCCGCTGGTACCACTGAATTCACATCCACAACATTACAGATCATTGAGTTATGTACCCGCTGGTGCCGCTGAACTCACATCCACCAAATTTCAGATTATCGAGTCACGTACCCGCTGGTACCGCTGAACTCACACTCACCATTCTCCAGATTCCCGAGTCATGTACCCTCTTGTGCCGCTGAACTCATATCCACAACATCCCAGATTATCGAGTCATGTGCCCGCTGGTGCCACTGAACTCACACTTTCACAATATTGAGTCATGTGCCCGTTGGTGCCTCTGAACTCACATCCCGATCACTCTTTCAGATAGTAAGTCATGTATGATCGTACCTCTAAACTTTCTTCCTGGAAGAGATCCTCCCTCATGATCCGATACCCGCACTTCCAGTGCACCAAAAAGGGTAAGCGATCCACAAATTTCCAAAACGGCCATGTCTTCATTACCTCTGAGTCGTTTCACTTCCGCCAAAAACAAATCACCCCCTACATAGAACTTCCATGTCCTCATTACCTCTGAGTCATTCTATGTACCCCTCTTCATTGAGCCCACTCCTGCCATGTCCTCATTACCTCTGAGTGGGAAGGCTCCGTAGAAGAAACCTTCATACTTGCCATGTCCTCATTACCTCTGAGTAAGTATATCGATTCTCTTTCAACCTATTATCTGTACCCACGACCGGAGTACGACAAGGATAATAGGTCCACAAATGTCCTCTGTTGACCATAAATGTCCTCTGTTGGCCACAAATATCCCCTATGGAGTCCTCTCCTGCCATGTCCTCTTTACATCTGAGTAGAAAGACTCCACGGTAAAACCTTCGTACTTGCCATGTCCTTATTACCTCTGAGTAAGTATGTTGGTTTTCCTTTCATCCTATTATCTGTATCCTGAACCAGGTTACGCCAAGGATAATAGGCCCATAAATATCCTCCGCTGAGTCCACTCCTGCCATGTCCTCATTACCTCTGAGCAGGAAGATTCTACGGTAAAACCCTCATACTTGCCATGTCCTCATTACCTCTGAGTAAGTATGTTGGTTCCCTTTCATCATATTATCCGTATCCTAAGCCAGGGTATGCCAAGGATAATAGGCCCACAAATGTCCTCTGTTGACCACAAATGTCCTCTGTTAACCATAAATGTCCTCTAATGACCACAAATGTCCTCAGTCGACCACAGATGCTGTACTGGGTCTCCAGTACACGCCCATCCCTTCCCTATCATGCCTAGGAGCCTAGTTGCTCCCTGGCATTCTCTCGAATACCAAAAACTTCTATAGCTGTCTTATCGCAAAGTTGTTCTAGGTATTCCTCTCTGAAACTTGTTACTCGTACCTAAAACCAAGGTACGCCCAGGGTAACAGGTCCACAAATAATCCTCCAGCAGGTCCAATTCCACAAACACCACAAGTACAAGAAAGAGAAAATAAGTTGAAACATGCTCATTTATTCAAAATTCAAAGTACTACATCATCTGGGATCACACCCCTTGACAAAAAGAAAAGAAAAACAGTGAAAGAAAACAGAAAACTGTTCACTGCTCCATGGCATTCTTTCGCCCGATACCAAGAACCTCCATATCCGCCTTACCGCAGAGTTGTCCTAGGTATCCCTATCAAACTTATTATTCGTACCTAAAACCAAGGTATGCCAAGGATAATAGGCCCACAAATGTCCTCTGCTGACCACAAATGCCGTACTAGGTCCCTTAGTACATCCACATCTTTTCTCATCATCACATGCTTTCGGAGCCCAGCTGTTCCATAGCATTCTTTTACCCAATGCATAGAACTTCCACGTTGATAGCACCTCTGAGTTGTTCTATGTATCCTCATTCGAGTTCACTCCTACCATGTCCATATCACCTCTGAGTAGGAAAGCTCTACCATCAACCTTATATTTACCACGTCTATACCACCTCTGAGTAAATATGATATTTCCCTCTCTCAACTTATTATCCGTACCTAAAACCAAGGTACGCCAAGGATGATAAGTCCACATAAAATCCCCAGCAAAAGTACCCAAACCTATCACATCCATGCTACCTCTGATTGGATTGCTACACCTAAACAAATCTACTTTCCATGCTTCTTATTCAAAGTGTTCCAAATTTGCAATTTGGAAACTTTGAAGGGGGTCCTGTAGAAGCATGGAAAATATTGCTTTTAGTCCCACATCGGAAAGGAGAAGAAGAAAGGGCTCACTCCATTCTATAAATAGAGCCCCCTTTACCTCCTTTGAAAAGGGCACCAACTTCTCTTCCCTCCTTCCAAACTTGGACTCTTCCTATTACGCACCTTCGGGTGCTAAGTAGAAGAAGTCCAGGGCAGCGCGGACTCATCGGGCTCAGTCAGCTGTCCCAACCTCTGACCATCAAGAGCGTCCCGCTAAGCGGGCCTCTGATGGAAAGTTGTACAGAGCCGCCTGTGTCCAGCCCCCGACGGCAAAAGGACAGAGTGGTTCTCAAGAATCTCCCAACAAAGATCGAGGGCAAGTGTTTCTATTAGCTCCCACATCAGGGAGAAAACATGATACCTACGCACTCGTGTGTTCAGGATACCCGGGCCCACAAAGCGAATGCACGGGCAGATCGAGACATTCCTCATGCGAGTCATGAGACGTCCTTCATGCGGCTCGGTCATGAGACATTCCTCATGCGGCTCGGTTATGAGACGTCCTTTATGCGGCTCGGTCATGAGACATTCCTCATGCGGCTCGGTCATGAGACGTCCTTCATGCGGCTCGGTCATGAGACATTCCTCATGCGGCTCGGTCATGAGACGTCCTTCATGTGGCTCGGCCATGAGACATTCTTCATGCGGCACAGAACCCAGGAAGCTTCATGCGACTTAAAATCAGACGAGCTTCATGCGGCTCAAGAGTATCATGCGGCTCAAAAGTCACCAACATGGACATGCGGCTCAACGCATATAGGCAGCTCGAGTAAACTCCATGCGGCCAAGAGAGAGAGGCCACGTGGTCTTCAAAAATAGCTGTGCCCAACGTGTAGACGCATTTAATGCTCTGACGGCTGACAGACCTGACAAGTGACAGACCTGACATAAAGTTGTCATAACGACTGACACGAAAAGTAGTACTTCGGGAATAAGAAAAATCTTCAAAGTGGTACTGTCTACCAAAGTTTTGAGGCAAGCTTATGCGGCCAAGAATAAACGAGTTCCTGCGGCCCAATACAACGCTAGCTTATGCGGCTCGTAGAGATTATGCACATGCGGCTCAAGAAGATCATGACCATGCGGCTCAAGCAGACACACCCTTATGCGGTTCATGCGGCTCATCATATGGTTCAGAAGTCTGAAGGAGGGGGCCACTGCCCAGACAGTCCTGACACGTGTCCCAAGTCTTATGCGGCCCAAATTTCATACGGCCCAAATCTCATGCAGCCCAATCTGCATGCGGCTCCAGTCTCACCATTGGCTCTCAGGATACGTGTCCTCAGCCGATCAATCTCCCAGTTTATGGCAATCCAAGATCGGGTCAAATCCCAATGATCTGGGGCACGTGGCAGGAGAATAAATTTAATTTATTTGCAGATATTAGAGAATCATTATAAGGAAGATTTATGCCAATCAGCATTAATTGCTAATGGGGATTTGGTGTAATCTACCCTTAATGGTTCTGATTCGTCACAATCAGAAACGAACGGCCTGGATTGATCAATCCCCAGGCCGCCGCCATCTCCAAGAGCTAATCATTGGCAACCCTAGTGATCATATCCCACTATTATAAATAGCAAGGTGCCATTCCCTTGTAGCATATAGAGATATATACAAAAAAAACCAGAGAAGAATACGTATACACAGAGAGACTTCCCCCATAGTCAGAGAGAGAGTATACACAGATAGAGAGAAGCCAGGAGAGCAATCAGAGAGAGAGCAAGAAGGCATTTCTTCGTCAACGACCGAGCAGATCTTCCCCGAGTCAAGGCTGCGTACCGATCGTCCAAGGAGTAAGGCAGAGCGGCCGTCGCTTTCCCGAGCCTCTATCGTCACCCCCCAGAATCTAAAATAAATAATCGTACTTAGACTGCTGTACCTAGGTTTTCGTCCCTAGGCTTTCTTTGTACGAGCGAGTTTGTATTGTGAGTCTAAGTTCAGTCCTCCGATAATTGTTCTGTACTTTTACAATCAATGGCAAACAGATAATTATTTATTATTATTATTATTTTTTTGAAGGTTATTTTCCTAAAAATTAAGTTGCCAAATTTTATGAGAATAAATTTTTGGTTAAATTTTGATTAGAGATTAATGATTTCATCTTCTATTTTCTCTAGTTAAATAATTAATGGGGTTGATGATGGACCCAATTCACTTTGGGCTTGTCATAAAAATGTTGGTTATATAGTTTGAAATTTCATTATATTTTCCCTCCAAATTTGTAAATTCTTAAATTTGAATTACCAAGTTGTTATAACCAACTCAATGGTCCCCACTTATTTTCTTTAACATTTTCTAACTGATTTTCATCAATTTCTGTAAATAATGGAATAGAGAGGGGGTTTCTAAAACTTTCCTTAACAGTTTGGGCTGTGGTGTAAATAGTGAAACAGGTGGGGGCCTCTCTGAATATTTTTTATTTCGCGGAGGGGCCTGGTTGTAAAGTTTCCTTTCTATTTATTTTCGTATGGGGAGGAGAGAGAATACAATTCTCCTTTGATTTCTCCTGAGCTCAACTCTCCCCCTTCTCTCGAGCGCTGAACCCTAACTCCTTCTTCCCCTAGCGATCGGCGACGTACAGCGGTGACGGACGGCCTTCTCTGAGCAACGACGAGGTTCTCTCCACCGACGACTGCGGGGTGATTTCCTCGGCGGCGCTCGGTCGTGCGATCTCCTTCGGCGACGAGTTCTCCTCGATAGCGAAGGTCGATTGTGCTCTCCGGCGGATCCTGACGGCGGCGAAGACGGCGATCTTCTTCGTTCTCGACGGTGAAGTGATTTCCTTCCTCGACAAATTTTCTTCGCGGACTCGTCGTTCCTGTCCACGTCTTCGATTTGGTAAGCATCTCGAATTCTCATGAGGAACTCGTTCATTTCTGATTTTCTCTATTTTGTTGGATTGTGAGTTTGGATCTGGAAATATTTCCTATGTTTACTGAGTTTGTGGGGTGTTTGAATCTCTCTGCTGGTTTGGAAATTTGGATCGGGAAGACTCAGAAGCGAATTGGTCGTTCCGACTGAACAACAACGACGACGAACCATAGTTCGATCAAGTGGCGGATCTGAGGAATGCGACGGTAGTTCGAGTTGAATCAAATGATCGTCGACTTCAGTTGGACACAGAAGATCGTGTCATCGAGACCTAGGACACAGGTATAGACTCTTCCCTGTTCTTCACAGATTTTTTTTCTAGTTTAGATTTGTATGATAGAAATCTAGAGGTGACTCTGTGTCAGGATGCTCTGTTCGTGTCTGGATTCTGTAGCATTACTTTTGGTGGTGTCTGTCTCTGTGGTTAGAGCGTCGTCCTCCCAGATTCGATCTTCTTCTCAGGTAACATTCTATATTTTCCTACTGATTTAAATAGTGCACTGTGTGGATCAGTTTGATGGGGGAGTATGGGTAGGGATCGGGTCGTGGAGATGCAAGTGTTGTATTCGGTTTTGTTAGTATCAAGTTTTGCTCGTGTCCAGTCAAGTTTGGTGTTGAGGATCTGCTGGAATGGGGAGTATAGCCGTGTCGGGTGCGTTCGTGTCTGCTCGTGTCTGGTGTCAACATCCTACAGTTAGCTAGTGTCGAGGGTTGGGACTGCAGGTGTTGGTAAGATTTTTTTTAGTTTTGTTTTGTTAAACATTACTTTCATGGATTTGTGTAGTTATTCCTTGCATTTTGTTCTCCGGTGATTGAACTATGAGGGTTGGGAGATGTAGCAGACCCTATATTTGGATGTGTTATCTTTTGGATATTCTTTTGTATAATTTTCTTGGCTTGGTTGTTTTCAATTGGTGAATTGGTTTCCTTAGTCAGTGTCACGACCCGCACCCACTGTGAGGGTATGAGTACGTAACAGCGCCCAGCCTACGCCGTAGTGTCGGCGGTAGAACGTTGTTCTAGGTCACTATCTAATCAACCAATCACACAATTATATAATATACTTGTCAATATATCAACTCCGAACGGAGGACAAATATAGATATAATGTAATCTCAATCACAGTCTAAGCACGATATGATAGCTCAGAAGATTATAATTAAGACTAAATAACATAAATAAAACCAACAACTAAATAGTATAATCTCAGACAATCTCAACTACATGTCTCAACTTATATATACAACTCCAGTTCTAAAACATGAAAACTAAAACAAGACAACTAGCTAAACTCCCGATCACTCCTGAGTGTCGGGGCCATAGGTAGCTAAGCCATCTCCTGGTCTGTAGCATGTAGGGCATGTGTCCTCAGGGCAGTCATCTGTAAAATTTACAACAGGTCCAGTCAGGACAGGAACGAGCACATCTCATCTAGAAAACCCAAGTAAATGACAGAGAACTATAAAGCAGTTATAGACAGTTGTATTGATGAATATGGCAGTTTATATTCAGGTGATGGTAAGAAAGACAGAAAAAGTGCAAAGAAAGAAAATAACTAAACAAGAGAAGAATCATAGCAATGAAGACTGTAATAATAGAACTAGCTAAACCAGGGTAATATGATATAAAGTCCAGACATCAATGTAGACAAGTGTAACTCCAATGTAAGTCCAGTACAAGATGAATCTAATACAAGATAAATCCAGTAAGGGACGATTCCAGTCATAGTGATCAATAATTCCAGGGTGAGTCCAGCCTATACTCTAGCAGTATGTTTTAAAATACCGAGATCGACATGTAAACGACTATAGGTAATACGGCACATGACACACCTGGTCGGGTGTGGGATGGCTATCATTCCAGTTTGATTCTAGCAAAGGGGTGATTCCAGAATTGGGGTATGTCCACATGTCTTACTCTAGTATTTCCCCTCCCAGCAAGTGAATCCAGAATTCTGACACAATGATTCAAGATGAGTCCAGCTAGTAATATGAACATACCAGTAAATGATTCCAGAATGATTCCAGTAATAGAGGCCAGATAATAAATGTGTATCGTATACATGAATCCAGAAATATCCATACGTATTGTAACAGAGAATCGCATACAACTAACTAGAACTGAAGTACAGTAATTGACAAGTAAATGAGAGAACTATCAGAGAATGTACTCGTCTGATACTCTGAAAAGAGTAGTATAATGTCAGATGTCTGCACCGGAGTCACAATGTCTAAATAGAACAGTACATGTTATAATGTGTTTAAAACAAGGTAAATGATGTTTATGATGCAATCTACATGATTTCTAGGCCAATCTAGGTCAAAGTCAACTCGAAGTCAACCCTGGTCAACTGTCTAGGTCATACTAGGTACAAGTCAAACTTGGTCAACTCTGGGTCAACCCTAAAGTTAAACCTAGGTCAAACTATGGTCAACTAGGTCTAACCCAGTCTCACTAGGTCAAACAAGCCATTCTAGGTCCTATCAAGCCTACACTAGTTAACACACACCATTACAAGGCTATACAAGCCTAGACAAGCCTATCTCAACCATATACCAATATCACAATATAAACTATATGCTATATTAATATAATCTATTATAGAATACATATAACATATAGGCCACCTATATGTATACTACACATACATATATATCTAATATATATAAAAGTAGACACACATTGATATATTATATAGGATAGCTATATATACATCTCAAATACATATATATAAACATATGGGGAAAAGGAAAGACACATGATGTTCAAGTGTGTGTAGTGAGATACATGATAGGGTTGTGTGTTAGTGAGAGTACAAGAGAGTTGATAGGCATGTGAGTGAGAGTGAGAGTTTTAGGGAAAAAATAGTGAACAATGTAGAGTGTGTGTGAGCTTATGGCATGTCACATGAATGTGTGTGTGAAGACGCTTGTGTGTGAGGGTGTGAGTGTTAAGAGAGCATGTGTGTGTGTAATATGGTATGTGTGAGAGTGTGTGTTAAACATCCTAAAAACAGTGGAGTGCATTTGTGATCCTGAAATCAGGAAATACAAAACAGTGGCAAAATGGGAGAAAAATCAGTGAGCTACTACAGGAAGCAGTGGCTTGTATAGCCTGTGTGTGTGTGTTACCTGTACACATGAGGTGCCTGAAAATAGTGGAATACATTAGGAAAAATTAGTGGATTCATGTGTGCTCATGTGTGTGTTGAGTGTGTGTGATAGGCAGCACTGGACAGTGAAACAGTGGAGAGTTCAGCAGAAATGGAATAAAGGAATGCATCTCAGGTTCCAGATGAATTCAGTATTTAAGTCTTAACTAAACTCCAAGAACTGGAACCCAAACAAACACCAAAAACTCAGTGACATTCAGTTCAAAAGAAGGAGGACAGGAAACCAATTTCCAGTTTTCAGTCCAACTTTCCAAACCCAATTATCAAACCATATAGATTATCATAACAGCCTAAATTCGACACATCATTAGTAAATATGTAGGTACACTTCATTAAGGTCTTAAACTATACAATTAACAGTATTAAATAGGTAAATTTTGATGTCAAAGTTCATATGTCACTGAACTCAAAACAACCAACACCCATATCAGCCATCCTATTTTCCTATATTTTTAAAACTCAATATCAAATCCAAAACCTCATTCTCAAACCACAAAGCCAAAATCGAATGAAACATTGTACCAACATAAACTACAATCATGTGGGGATATATAATAGTGAGAAACATGACTTAAAACAGGGATTAAATGGTGAGGAATTAGAAAGAAACAGTGTATCAGTAACTTGTGTAACAGTCCATGCATTTGACCCAATTCGATTAAATCCCACATTAAAACTTAACCAATATGTAAAATAATCTAACATATATAATACATCATAATTAGGATCAAATTAACCATTAAAATCACCAATTAAAATATTTAAACTGAATTCAAAATAGAGAACAAATAATACACGCACAGTGCATGAGGACAGTCTCGTGCACGCGTTCAAACATGCATAGGACACGACACAAGTGTCCTAGAGTCTCGTGGTCGTGTCTAGGGGTTCGCCAGGTATAGGGTTAGGTGTCTAGGTGCCTGATATGTGTCCACGTGGACTGTGGTGTCATATCGAACAGCGTATCAGTAGGTCGAAACTAGTATGCACAACACTGTACAAAATCAGTGCAGGTCAAATTTCTTCGTGCACACACATCGAGAACCCGTGAAAATTTATAAGTGTCATGTCAGTCACTAGGGCAACGTGTCCACAATATTTGGTGACCTGAGTCACCGTGTCGTATCCGCAATGGCACCCGAGCAGCAGGGCAGCCGCACGAGGCCAGTGCGCAGTGTCGTACGACGATGCGTGTCCGATTTGGACACGAATTCTCCACAGAAACATGCTCAGTGTTTAACACAATGAATCTACATATTAAGAGCTTCAAAATCATGTAATTAGTTTAGCAAAAATCGAAAATAAAATCCTTAGAGGCATTTCGTCGAATACCTAACATACCCTATGACACGTGTCCGATACGGACACCAAACGGATACGAAATCCACCCAATTTTGAGGTACAGCTAGGGGACACCTAAACCTAGCCTAATATGCAAAGAAACCAAAATAATAATACAATTTAAAGGGTTTTACCTATATGTGCAAAAAGCTTGGAAAAGCTTCAAATAGAGGATTCTTCCTCTTGATGACAAAAGCTCCAAATTGATCCAAAGCTAGGATTAAACCCTAAAATCAGAAAATAGGAGAGTATTAGGTTCTAATGCAAGAAACTAGGATTAAAAAGGAATAAAAATGGATTTATGGGGATTTTTGGAAGGGGGACAAATACCTTTCTTTTCCAATATTGAAATGAATAAAAGAAAGAGGCAAGCCCTAGAGAATAAGTGTTTATATAGGGTGGGGATCCCTATGGCTGGTCATAAGCTCAATAATTAGGGTTAGGGTTTACTAAAATGGCCCATGGGCTTAAGTCATGATCAAACAATCATTAAGCCATAAGTCATTTCATGAACCACAAGCCATGACTTAAATTCACTAAACCAAATCCCCTCATTCTAAAATTAGTTTCTAATGACTAAAAGTAGGTTAACCTAAGTTAGACTAGGGTCACCATAGCTAGGGTTAGCTTCTAGGCTAGTTCACTAGGTCTCAACAAGTCAAGGTCAAATTAGAATTCACCAATTCAATAAATCATCAAATAATTCAAATAAGTCAAAATGACCAAATTACCCCTAGGCTAAAAATGATAATTTAATCATCCTAATAAAATGGTTAGGCTCTAGGTCATGCAGTCTCTAGGGTTTCACTAGCAGCACGTCAAAATCACAAGTCATGACTTAAGGTAGTTTTTAAATAGTTTAAAAATTATTAAAAATCACCAAAAATCATAATGTGAAATAAATATCAATAAATAATAATTATAATTACAAAATTTCAAAATTACCCTTATCTGGAAAACTGGGTGTTATAGTCAAGACTCCTTCGAAATTGTTGAGTTCAAATACTTTGGAGGGGATGCTGGTTACCTATGTTTTTACTTGGGTTATATAAAGTATTACTAGACTCTTGGTTCTACATGCATTTGTTAGACTCTAGTTTTGTATAGAACTTGTTAGGCTTGGTTGTTCCTAGGCCTATGTTCTGTACACATATTCAGTTGACTTTAAGTTGTGGATGCATGTGGGAATAGACTTGTGTGTGTTTTGCTAAGCTTGGGTTGTGGTTGGGTGTTATATTAAGTTGTTGGACTTGGCTAGATATTACTTGTTGAAGAATTGGCTGGACAGTATACTCAGGCTCTGTTTGCATAGCCAAGCAAGTGTAGTTGAGCTGCATATGTTAGAAGCCAGTAGCAGTGTTCGGGTTGGGCTTGAGTTGTAAGCCAGTTGTTATTGCTTAGTATATATATATTTATGATTCTAATTATCTTTAAAAAAATTTATTCTTAAATATTTTTTAGTTTAGCCTAAAAATAATAAAGTTTTATTTATTATTCCAAATATATCTACTATTTAGTTCATAACTATTTTCTGAAACAATTTTATGTATTTTAGTTGCACTTTTCATTTTATTTTTGTTGTTGATTAAATTGTTGGGCCAGACTAAGGCCCAGGACCATTTTTAGCTTGTATATAATTATATATGTATTTATCTATTATAGCATCGTTTTATATGTAATAGTTTCTTTGCCTAGAAAAATATTATTATCTATAATCTAAAAATATGCTTAATGTCAATATAGTACTTAATTTCCAAATATGTATATATCTATATGTTATGAATATTTCTAAAAATTGTTCCTAAATATATTCCTATAACATTTGGATTAGTGAATTCTAAAATTGTCATTAATATTTTAATAGTCTATTCTAAATAATATAGCTAGTAAACATTAAGTTTAGCTTGATAGTCAGTTAGCAGGTTGCTATTGTTAGAACTTAACCAACATGTACCTATTACCCAGGTGGACATAGAGATTTCCACATTCATTTTTTCGATCTTCCAGAAAATCAGGCAAGTACACCGGCTCGAACTCTTTACTCTGTATTTTCTGTCTTGCTTCATGTTCTCATGTTGACACGTTGTATACACGATTGTTCATTGTTCATTGTTCACTCTTCATCGTTCATCGTTCATTGTTCATTGTTCATCGTTCATAGTTCATTGTTCTTACTTGTACATTGGGGTGGGGAAATACTACAGATATGTGACTAATCCTATTTTAGCTAGGCATTGACTAATAGCTTAGGTCTCACACCGTGCACGTGAGACTCTAAGCCGTACCATTGTTCATTGTTCACTGTTCACTGTTCACTGTTTACCCAGCCGGTCACATACTTTGATAGTTATTTTAAAAGCATGTTACACTGATAGAATAGTTTCATTATTTCTGGATCTGGTACCATAGTTTCATTGTTATTCCTGTACCACAGTTTCATATTCCTGTCTTGTATCATAGTTCATATCATAATTCTTTTTCATGCACTTCAGTTTACATTGTTTAGAGCTTCTTGTCGGGGTTGTACTTTGCTCTTTTTCTGACAGGATACGTTGCAGGTTTACTTGATGATGTTGTATTCCCTTCATGGGCCAGAGCCCGAAGCCAAGATTGAGATACCACATGATAGACTTAGAATTGCAGAGTTATAGTTAGATTTTTCTCAGATTTGTTTTAGATTTTCATCATGTATTATATTGAGGATTTCAGGATTGTATAAATTTATTCATGTTACCGGATTTGTCTCCGGATGATTTGTACCAATAACTTGTGGCTTGTGGTGATTCTGGGAACGTGTATAGTAGCTGTGCTGTTTTATGTATATGTTATCTTGGAGTTTTCCTTAGAATTGTACAGCTTACTTCGTCGTGTCCATCGACGAAGGCTGGGCGTGTCCGACTGGTGTCCGATCATTTGGGAGCGGTCGTGACAATATATATATATATATATATATATATATATATATATAAATATATATATATATATATATATATATATATATATATATATATATAAAACCCATATATTATATATATAAATAATATATATAATATATGGGTTATATATATATATATATATATATATATATATATATATATATATGAAAAAACCTATTCATTATCTCACAAGATTTTCAAAATCTCGTGAGATAATCTACCCCTTTTCACCCGATAGAAAAAAGGAAAACTCTGAGAAATCTTGATTTACGTATTAGCCTTATCCAGATTTGAATCAATATCTTCAAATCCTTGCATATTTTGATAAGGAATTAAGTTTGAATTTAATTTGAACTCAATCGAATACATATAGAAACACTCGTCCAAACCTAATGCTCTCAAAACCTTCTTTGTCAACCCCTGCCAAAATCCAATCGCATTAACCACGTGCTCCCCAGCAACCTCTGTATGCCGCCTGGGACCGCCGTACTATCGCACGTGCCGTCGGTTGACCGTCGGCCAACGGCCCAACTCGCAAACAACAGACAACAGCCATAATAGTCATTCACTGCCAGGTAACTCCATATCGAGACCTTTATTTTGTCGAATACTTGACGTAATTTTGAACTATGAAAACCCATGTATAACTAACCTATCCATCTTGAAATCCTATTAATCAGTTTGGATTAAAATCAAACAACCTGTCCAGTAAATCGATTCAAAAATCGATGAAAAACTAGGTGTAAACAGCAAAAAGAACAGTCCAAACGTCCTATTTGGAAGACTATTTTTGGGCAGAACACTAGGTTTTCTAGAAAACTAATTTAAGACAGTGATAGAGAACCCACAGGGCTTTACAACCCTTCTTGTAGATTTAAATTTCATCGACTGTGAGTCAGAAAAACCAATTCCCAAATTCGACAAGAACAATTTTCAAACTAATGAATTTTTTTGAAAATTTTTTGATACGGCATGCACCCTGACAAACCGGACGTCTAAAGGTGCGTATCGACTTTGCAGACATATAGGATTCGACATAAGTCGATTTCATTGTGTGTGCGTGACGAAATCAAGGTGTATCGATCGAGATACCTTGTATCGACCACTTCGAAAACTAGCCTACAACTTCGTGACGTCTGTTTTAGTAAGTAATTAGTACCATGTATCGGTCTCTTATGCCAAAAACGTTGGTGATGTCTGTTTTAGCATCCGAGGATGTTTGCGAAAGTTGGCCATCATCGCTTCACAGATCTGTCGATTCGAGCTACGGGATAGTGTCATTTTGCATAACACCTCGGGCAAAATACTTTGCCATTTTTACTGTTTATATTATTTGCATCGTACTATTTAGTTACTGTATGGTTACTATTTATTTCTAGTTTCTCCAGTTGCTTCACTGTTTACTGTTCATGATTTAGTTTACTGTGCTTCTAGCTATACATGATGCAAATGCTAGTCATATTTTCATTCTTCTCTTTAAATTTGCATATGGACCTAGAGTTAAGAGACTACCTTGTTAGTAAGCAATTTATAAAATTTGACACCGATGTGACACGAGATATTTGTGAGTTGTGAGTAGCATATAGAGGTACTTGCGTGTTAGCTGATCACCCGTGCACATGCGTTAGGTTTAACTGCTAATAGATACATGTTAGAAGATTTAGTAGTTAGTAGAGGTACATGGTCGTAGATATGACTTAGTTAGGTGCATAGGATGGGGAGAACAGTTCCTTAATGTATGGGCCATGTATGCACTATCTATTATAACCTTTGAGCTCCACCGGAGCTGCAGGTAATGATTACTTACTGTACTGATTCCTTACTATACTGATTCTCTCTGACGTTCATGGATCGTTACGAACGTAGGCCCCTGGTACCCATAAAGGGGACCATGCCGATCCTATTATAGCTAGAAGGCGTATGTGTTGAAGGTTTATTATTACCTGCATGATCACAGTAGAATGGTTAGGTAACCTTAGTTCATGTCATGTCACACCCCTTTCTAGTTATTGCATGGAGACAGTGTCATATCACGGAATATCATGCTACCCCTTGTCCTTGTGTGGTTGTAGGGATAGTCTACTATTTCAATAATAGGATATTGGGCCATGTTATGATTATGAGTATTTCTTTTTACTTGTGACTTGGGGATATATTTTATATTCAGTTTATATGGCGTGTTTATATGTATCTAGTTATGTCCTACTAAGGAGTTGGTGATTTCTCCAGGTGTGTGCTTTTATGACTTTTTGCAGCTATTCTAAACAAGATCGTGGTCTTCCCTTTTCTATCGAGGATGATTGGTATTGTATCATCCTTTGCTACTTTTTACAAATCCTTTCCTTTGTATGTATTTTCTCTCATTTAAAATGGTTGGCAGTGGATCCGTCTCTACCCAAAAACTTGTACAATAAAATTTATAGTTAAATTTTGATATCATTATATTTTTATTCCTGTGGATGAGATTTAGTAAAATTATGGCTATTTATATACTTCAAAAATTACAGCTTACGTATATCTATTATACAGCTGACATGTATATTCTAGTCCTACGTATTTCGGGACTGGGGCATTACATATTTTTGTGGTGGCCCATACAGGTCTACGAATAAATTGTTTGGTTACATAACTATACCAAGCAAGCCTGCATATAGGATGAGAGTAGGATCTCATCCACATACTTGATCTCCTTTCTTGATTCCATTTCAAACTCTCATTTGACTGCCTTAAATTGCATCTTGTTTGATTCCTTTTCTACCGTGAATCTTGTTTCTTGTGCCTAATAAAGGTTAGGGAGGTGACACATACTAGATATATATGTTCCATTATTCCCTTACACTATTAGTTGAACTCTTATAAGTTGGGTAGAATGCCTCACAACCTACCATTTCCTTCGTTCTTATGAACCATTAAATGGGATACTAATAGGTTTACCTAGATTATAGAGTTTAAAGGACCCTAACCCATTTGGTCAACTAAGACCTTAGACAAGAAGACAATAGGACAACTGTAGAGGCACGAACACCAGACGAGTCTTCGATTTTGATGAACTTGAACTACTTGTGCTACCTTAACTGATGCTGCTATTATAGCCTAGTTTTGCAAGCTTATTCTTTATCAAGCTTGTTCAGGACATATGTTTATTGGGGACGTCCACTAACATATTTTATAATTAGAATCAGTGTATTATGGTCTAATCAACCTTAGTGCACTTGGTTCTCTCTTCATATGATTATTACACATGGATTGAGATAGAGTGACAAATATACTTGCCCTATAGGATCTCATCCATAACTGCTTTGACAACTCTCTTTGAATTATTCAATCGCCTTTAGAACCCCGTATTCGCATTCGATCCCCTCTCCCTTGAACTCTTTATTATTTTTTGTCTTACTTATTTCAAAAAATAAATGCTCGTATTTGAGGGAAGATAGACATATAATGTCCCCCTTTGTTCGCTTTACCACCTGTGGCCGTGAAAGCTATATATACACAATCGTTTTCCATCTATTCAAAATTGGAGAACGGTTTTCAAAATTGATTCATGTCTACCATATCACGTTATTTATTACATCGTGTATTATTCGTTTATAATCAAAAGTCAAGGGATGATCTCACGACTTTGAATTTTTCTAACTTTATTAATCATAGAATAGTGTCATAGTTTAACTTCGAGAAAGGAATTTCTGAAATGTATAAGTTGTAAGCTCCTCTAAATTTTAGGATTTACTAGGATTATCGATTGATTAGGATAAGTTGGTTCCTACTAGAATGATAAATCAGTGCCTCATAAACACCCACTTTTTATTAGATCATTTGATGTCCTCTACCGTGACATTGATATTCGTACTAGTTGTTGACTTCCAAAAATTTAATATGCTAGACCTAGATGAGTCCACCTTCATTTAGGTATATCACGTTCTACTCAAACATGTCCCCTTGTACTCTATTTTGATGATACGACTTTTGGGTCAAAATGGCTAACTATAACTCTTATCGTAATATTGACGTACTTCTCGACTTCAATTGAAGAGCCAACCTCGACTCAAATCTTTCGACCTAATATAAGGTTGTGATCTACTAGAAGCCCACTACACACATGCAACTAGTATGCCACTCAATAGAGTTCCCTTGTGCTACTTAAACACAAAAGTCAAAGGAGGCACATTTTTTGGCTTAAGGAACCTAGTTAACCAACCCGACCGACAATTAGCCCAACCACTTGAGTTGGAACCTATTCTAGGTTACCCTAACCTAATAGGAATGATTTAGATTGATTTTATGGGATCTTGTCTAGCTAATATAGATTAAAACCCAAGATTCATTCAATCAAAGATTGATGTTTTGATCAACATAGCCTTTTTACCAGCTAGAATAACTCGAAGTAGGTTGATTAGACGATCTGTAGAACCTCAGCAGCAACATAGAGAAATCACATAGAGCATTGTCCTAGATAGGCTATTTATTGTTAAGACACTAGTAGAGCAATCACATGGACCAGTCATATAGTGGAGCAACACCCTTAATAGTTTAGTTGTCCTGCTTAATATAGTTGACCCATCTTTTTCTAGAAAAATACATGGATTTATTAGTTAGCAGTAGTATCGCAAAGTACTACCTTTGACGCCATTAGTAGCCTTATAGCCGTAAACGAGTAAGCTTGTTATGAGTAGAAAATTAGAGATCTAGTCATCCAAGGCATTTCTTGATGGACTATAGAAGTCGTTGCCCTCGACTATAATCTTACATATGCCGTAAGAAAAGGTAAACATGCTACCCCTCAGTTCATGTGACATTATTGTAGAACTCGCAAAATTGGGAGTGCAAGAATGACACAGACAACCATTTCTTCCAATTGCTCAAAATCATGATATGAGCTTTGTACTTGACATTTCTTTCATATTACATACATTCTATTTTATCATTCGGTTATTCCAACAAACAAGGTACAAAGATTGCGACCTTGATTTTTCAAATTCCATTCTATCATAGTATCGTATCTTAGTTTTAATTTTGAGAACAAATTTTTTGTAATGCATAGACTGCAAGCCTCTCGAAGAAACATAGGGTTTCTTTGAATTAGCAAATGAGTGGGATATATGGAAATTGGCCTTCATTGCCAAAAATGTTGGTGATGCCTGTTTTAGTATCCGAGGACGTTTGCGGAAATTAGCCTTCATTGCTTCACTGATCTGTCGGTTCGAGCTACTGGATACTATCATTTTGTACAACACCTCAGGCAAGATACCTTACCATATTTACTGTTTACATTATTTGCATCATGCTATTTTGTTACTGTATGGTTACTATTTATTTCTAGTTTCTCCAGTTGCTTCACTGCTTACTGTTCATAATTTAGTTTACTGTGCTGCCAGCTATACATGATGCAAATATTAGTCATATTTTCATTCTTGTCTTTAAATTTGTATATGGACCTAGAGTTAAGAGACTACCTTGTTCTTAAGCAATTCATAAACTTTAACACCGATGTGACACGAGATCTGTGTGAGTTGTGAGTAGCATATAGAGGTACTTGCGTGTTGGCTGATCATCCATGGCATGCGTTAGGTCTAACTGCTAATACATGCATGCTAGGAGACTTAGCAGTTAGTAGAGGTACATGGTCGTAGATACGACTTAGTTAGGTCCATATGATGGGGAGAACAGTTCCTTGACATATGGGCCACATATGCACTATCCATTATAACCTTGTGAGCTCCGTCGGAGACGCAGGTAATGATTACTTAGTGTACTGATTGCCTACTGTACTGATTTCCTCTGACATTCACAGAGCTTTATGGACGTAGGCCCCTGCTGTCCATAGAGGGGACCATGCCGATCCCATTATAGCTAGAAGGCCTATGTGTTGAAGGTTTGTTTTTAACTGGATGATCATAGAAGAATAGTTAGGTAACATTAGTTTATGCCATGTCACACCCGTTCTAGCCGTTGCATGGGGGCAGTATCGTATCACGGAATAACATGTTATTCCTTATCCTAGTATGGTTGTAGGGATAGTCTACTATTTTGATGATGGGATATTCGGCTATGTTATGATTAAGAGTATTTCTTTTTACTTGTGACTTGGCGATATATTTTATATTCAGTTTATATGGCATGTTTATATGTTTCTTGTTATGTCCCACTGAGGACCTGATAATTTCTCCAGGTGTGTGCCTTTATGACTTTTCGCAACTGTTCTAGCCAAGATCATGGTCTTTCCTTTCTATCGAGGATGATTGCTCTTGTATCGTCCTTTGCTACTTTTTATAAATCCTTTCCTTTGTGTATATTTCTTTTCATTTAAAATGGTTGGCAGTGGATTTGTCTCCACCCAACAACTTGTACAATAAAAATTCATAGTTGAATTTTGATATCATTATTCTTTTATTCTTATGGATGAGATTTAGTAAAATCATGGCTATTTATATACTGTAAAAATTATAGCTTTCATAGATTTATTATACGGCCAGCATGTACGTTCTAGTCCTTCGTATTTTGGGACTAGGGCATTACATGTTTTTGTGGTGGCCTATGCAGGTCTACGAATAAATTATTTGGTTACATAACTGTACCAAGTAAGCATGCATATATGATTAGAGTCTAGGATCTCATCCACATACTTGATCTCCTTCCTTGATTATATTTTGAACTCTCGTTTGACTGCCTTGAATTGCATCTTGCTTGATTCCTTTTCTACTATGAATTTTGTTTCTTGTGCCTAATAAAGGTTAGGGAGGTGACTTATACTAGATATATATGTTCCATTATTCTATTACACTATTAGTTAAAATCTTATAAGTTGGATAGATTGCCTCTTAACGTACCATTTCTTTTGTCCTTATGAACCATTAAAGGGGATACTATTAGGTTTACCTAGATTATAGAGTTTAGAGGACCCTAACCCATTTGGTCGACCAAGGCCTTAGACAAGAAGACAATAGGATAACTATGGAGGCACGAACCCCATACGAGTCTTCGATTTTGATGAACTTGAACTAGTTGTGCCCTGTTTCAATCATAAATCTTACGTACTTATATTTTTGGACTATCTTGACTGATGCTGCTATTATAGCATAGTTTTGTAAACTTATTCTTTATCGAGCTTGTTCAGGACATATATTTATTGGGGATGCCCACTAACATATTGTATAATTAGAATCAGTGTATTATGTTCTAATCAACCTTAGTGCACTTGGTTCGCTCTTCATAGGATTATTACACATGGATTGAGATATAATGATAAATATACTTGTCCTATAGGATCTCATCCATAACTGCCTTGACAACTCTCTTTGAATTATTCAATCGCCTTTGGAACCCCATATTCGCATTCGATCCCCTCTCCCTTGAACTCTTTATTATTTTTGTCTTACTTATTTTGAAAAAAACAAATGCTCGTATTTGTGGAAAGATAGACACAGAATGTCCCCCTTTGTTTGCCATACCACCTATGGCTTTGAAAGCTATATATACACAATCATTTTCCATCTATTTAGAGTTAGAGAACGATCTTCAAAATTGATTCATATCTACCATATCACGTTATTTATTACATCGTGTATTATTCGTTTATAATCAAAAGTCAAGGGATGATCGCACGACTTTGAATTTTTCTAACTTCATTAATCATAGAATAATGTCTTAGTTTAATTTCGAGAAAGGAATTTTTGAAATATATAAGTTGTAAGCTTCTCTAAATTTTAGTATTTACTAGGACTACCGATTGATTAGGATAAGTTGGTTTCCACTAGAATGATAAATCATTGTCTCAGGAACACCCACTTTTTATTTGATCATTTGATGTCCTTTACCATGACATTGATATTCGGAGCACAATACTAGTTGTTGACTTCCAACAAATTTTATATGCAAGACCTAGACGAGTCCACTTCTTTTAGGCACATCATGTCCCACTCAAACATGTCTCCTTGTACTCTATTTTAATGATGCGACTTTCGGGTCAAAAAGGATAACTATAACTCTTATCGTAATACCGACGTACTTTCCGACTTCAATTGGAGATCCAACCTCGATTCAAATCTTTCGACCTAATATATGATTGTGATCTACCCGAAGCCCACTGTGCACATGCCACTAGTATGCCCCATAATGGAGTTCCCATGTGCTACTAAAACACAAAAGTCAGAGAATGCATATTTTTGGGCTTAAGGAACCTAGTTAACCAACCCGACTGGCAATTAGTCCAACCACTTGAGTTGGAACCTATTCTAGGTTACCCTAACCTAACAGAAATAGTTCAGATTGATTTTATAGGATTTTGTCCAGCCAGTATAGATTAAAATCCAAGATTCATTCAATAAAAGATTGATGTTTTGATCAACCTAGCCTTATTACCAGCTAGAATAACTCAAAGCAGGTCGATTAGATGATCTGTAGAACCTCAGCATCAATATAGAGCAATCACATGGAGCAATCATATAGAGCATTGTCCTAGATATTCTATTTATTGCTAAGACACTAGTTGTTAGTGGAGCAACACCTTTAATAGTTTAGTTGTGTTTCTTAATATAGTTGACCCATCATTTCCTAAAAAATACTTGGATTTATTAGTTCGCAGTAGTATCGCAAAGTACTACCTTTGACTCCATTAGTAGTAGCCTTGTAGCCGTAAATGAGTAAGCATGTTACGAGCAAGAAATTAGGGATTTAGTCATCCAAGGTATTTTTTGACGGACTATAGAAGTCGTTGCCCTCGACTATAATCTTGCATATGCCGTAAGAAGAGGTAAACACGCTACCCCTCGGTTCATGTGTATTGTAGAAGTCACAAAATTGGGAGTGCGAGAATGACACATGCAACAATTTCTTCCAATTGCTCAAAATCATGGTATAAGCTTCGTACTTGACATTTCTTTCATATTACATATCATTCTATTTTATCATTCAGTTATTCCAATAAACAAGGTACAAAGATTGCCCCCTTGATTTTTCAAATTTTATTCTATCGTACTATCGTATCTTAGTTTTAGTTTCGAGAACAAAAATTTTCGTAAAGCATAGACTGCAAGCCTCTCTAAGAAACATAGGATTTCTTTGAATTAGCAAGTGATTGGGATAGATTGGTTCCAATTTAGCTAAAAATTCAGTGGCTCATAACATCCACTTTCATCCATATCATCTGACAGCCCCTACCGTGGCTTTGATATTTGGAGCACAACACTAGCCGTTCCCTTCCAACAAATTTTACACTCATGAACTAGACCAGTCAAGCTACACACATGACAGGCGTATCCCACACAAACACACCTTTTTGTACTCCATTTCAATTATACCACATGAATGACATATTTCCCTTAGAACAAACCATAGATGCCCATTTTCGTCCATTTGATTTACCCATGCAATATCGACCCATTCCCTCAAGCAAACTGAATACTCATGATCCATGCAAGACACACGACACCCATGACCTTTGTATAACACTCAAGCAAGCACATGTCACCCACACAACACTAAACACCAACCCGCACACGCTAGTCATTATGACTTAAAGACTCTAAACACCTGCCTAATCATATTCTATAGAAATGTTTTTGCACTTATCATGGATTCTCAACTCTCGGCCCATGAATTCTACTTTTCCTAAGTTCTTCAATTTTACCTCTTAATTATCCGTGTTAGGCGAAGAGTGAAATCCTTTGAACCGACACATTTTAGTTATATTCGAACAAGAGATTCCTACTATCTTATTAGAGCATGACCCCTATAGGAACGATGGTATAATTCTCTTATAGAAGTTATTGACCACGAATACCAAGGCAATATACAGACTCACATAGAATCTGTGACTGCGGTCAGAAGTGTCCAATATTCTCATGCCTCTCCCTACAAATTATCCTTCTCAGAAGTCTTGTAGCGACAATTTTTATGGTTAGGCAACTTCTATAAGTTGGATAGAGTCTTGAATGAAGAATATCCCATCTTGTAGAATATGACGTCAATTTGGAGTCCTGTGATAACCACCTCCTCCTTCGTTTCGAAAACCACGTTACGATTTGACGTACTACTCTCCCTTTATAATTAATCTTGTTATGCTTTGATATTGATTTATTTTAATTTTGAGGTTATTATAAGTTGGGTAGGATGTACCCCCTAAATTTTAGAATTTTTAAATTTTACTTAAAATATTCTATAGTATATTCTTTATTTTTATTGGTCTTTTCAATTTTAGATCTTGTTAATGTTTTGGTAGCAAGTATACATAGAAATTTTTACAAGTTATGAACCAAATATTCAGAAAACTTTTTTTTATTATTTTCAAAAAAATTTAAGAAAATTTTATTTTATTTTTAGAGTATTTTTATAATTTTAAACAACTTTTGGATTTATTTCTAATTTTTGCTAAATATTAATTGTCGCAGGTAATTGTTGCATCCTATATAAACGTGGTATATTTTGTGCTGGATATTTACTATAATTTGGAACTATTTTTGAAGTTTTGGGAATATTTTAGATTTTATTAGAGTATATATATATATATATATATATATATATATATATATATATATATATATATATATATATATATATATATATATATATATATGAGGAAAAGAAAACCATTTATTATCTCACGAGATTTCAAAATCTTGTGAGATAATTTACCCCTTTTCACCCGATAGGAAAAAGGAAAATTCAGCATATCCTTCACAAAATCTCTGAGAAATCTTGATTTAAGTATTAGCCTTATCCAAATTTGAATCAATAGCTTCAAATCCTTGCATGTTTTGATAACAAATTAAGTCTGAATTTAATTCGAACTCAATCGAATATATATGGAAACACGTCGAAACCCAATGCTCTCAAAACCCTTCTTTGTCAACCCCTACCAAAATCCAACCGCGTGAACCATGCGTGCCCTAGTAACCTCCGTGCGCCGCCTGGGACTGCCGCACCGTCGTACGCGCCACCGGTCGATCGTCGTCCAACGGCCCAACTCGCAAACAGCAGACAGCAACCATAGTAGTCATTTACTGCCAGGTAACTCCATATCGAGACCTTTATTTTGCCGAATACTTAATGGAATTTTGAACTACGAAAACCCGCATATAACTAACCTATCCGTCTTGAAATCCCATTAATCAGTCTGGATTAAAATCAAGCAACCTGCTCAGTAAATTGATTCAAAAATCAACCAAAAACTGGGTGTAAATAGTGAAAAGAATAGTCCAGGTGTCCTCTTTGGAAGATTATTTTCAGGCAGAATACTAGATTTTCTAGAAAACTAATTTAAGATAGTGATAGACAACCCATAGGGATTTATAACCCTTCTTTTAGATTTAAATTTTGTTGAATGTGAATCGAGAAAACTGATTCCCAAACTCGACAAAAACAGTTTTTAAAACAATAAAAAATTTAGAAATTTTTCCGATAGGACGTGCGTCCCGACTAATCGGGCAACGTGGTCACGAACCTTAAGCATCAAAGGTGCGTATCGACTTCGCGGACGTGTAGGATTTGACAGAACACGATTTCGTTGTGTGTGTGTGCGACGAAATTAAGGCGTATCGGTCGATATATCCCGTATCGGCCTCTTTGCAAACTAGCCTTCAACTTCGTACATGTTCGTCATTTCGAGACGAAACTAGTGCCACTGGACTTGTATCATTTTTTGGTCCTGTGAGCCAAGTTTGGTTTGATTCTAAGAATGTCAACCGGAATGCTATTTTGGTGGGCCCACGACCCGATCCAATTGGCAAAACTGTGCACGGCTCATCGAAATCCAACTTTGTACATATGGCTGATTTTATATCGTCAAACTGGACCTGTACACATATAATTTGATGACTTTAGAGATGTAGGTATTGGCACACTTTTTGGTGCAAAACAGGTCTAACAACGGACATCGTTTTGACCCAAAAATTACGATTTTGCCTCTGTGTCAAGAATTGGACTTATAGATAGGCGATCTTAGACAATTTTTTATGTTAAAAATGTTGGTGATGTCTTTTTCAGCATCCGAGGACATTTGCAGAAGTTGGCCTTTATTGCTTCACTGATCTGCCGGTTCAAGCTACTGGATACTATCATTTTGCACAACATATCATGCAAGATATATTGCCATATTTACTGTTTATATTATTTGCATCGTAATATTTATTTACTATATGGTTACTGTTTATTTCTGGTTTCTCCAGTTGGTTTACTGTTTACTTTTCATGATTTAGTTTACTGTGCTTCTAGCTATACATGATGCAAATGCTAGTCATATTTTCATTCTTATATTTAAATTTGCATATGGACCTAGAGTTAAGAGACTACCTTATTAGTAAGCAATTCATAAACTTTGACACCGATGTGACACGAGATATGTGTGAGGTGTGAGTAGCATATAGAGGTACTTGCGTGTTGGCTGATCACCCGTGCACATGCATTAGGTTTAACTGCTAATAGATGCATGTTAGGAGACTTAGCAGTTAGTAGAGGTATATGGTCGTGGATACGACTTAGTTAGGTGCATAGGATGGGGAGAATAGTTCCTGGACATATGGCCATGTAGCACTATCCATTATAACCTGTGAGCTCCGTCGGAGATGTAGGTACTTATTACTTACGGTACCGATTCCTCAATGTACTTATTCCCTCTGATGTTCATGGAGTGTTACGGACGTAGGCCCCTGGTGCCCATAGTAGGGACCATGTCGATCCCATTGTAGTTAGAAGGGTTATCATTGAAGGTTTGTTCTGAACTACATGATTACAGTAGAATGGTTAGGTAACCTTAGTTTATGTCATGTTATACCCCGTTCTAGTCATTGCATGGGTAATGTCATATCACGGAATAGCATGCTACCCCTTGCTCTTGTGTGGTTGTCGGGATAGTTTACTATTTTGATGATGGGATATTGGGCCATGTTATTATTATGAGTATTTTTTTTTACTTATGATTTGGCGATATATTTTATATTTAGTTTATATGGCATGTTTATATGTATCTTGTTACGTTCCACTTAGAACCTGGTGATTTTTTCAGGTGTGTGCTTTATGACTTTCTACAGGTATTCTAGCCATGATCGTGGTCTTCCCTTTTGTATCGAGGATGATTGCTCTTGGATCATCCTTTGCTACTTTTTATAAATCCTTTCCTTTGTATGTATTTCTTCTTATTTAAAATAGCTGGTAGTGGATATGTCTCCATCCAACAGCTTGTACGATGAAAATTCATAGTTGAATTATGATATTATTATTCTTATATTCCTATAGATGAGATTTAATAAAATTATGGCTATTTATATACTGCAAAAATTACAACTTACGTATATTTATTAAACGGCTGGCATATACGCTCTAATCCTACATATTTTGGGGCTGGGGCGTTATAGGATTCGCATAGTCGGCTAGCCATCAATACGTATGAGACGTACGACGGTTAGAAAATAACTGTTAATAGAAATTGCATGATTAGTGGACTTAGTAGTTAGTAGAGGTTCATATGTGTTATGGAGATGACATAGATTGACATGGGTTGGGGAGAACTAGTTCCTTAATGTATGGGCCAAGTATGCACTATCCATTACAACCTGTGAGCTCCATCGGAGACACAGGTAATATATCTCTACTGTACTGATTCCCTAAAACGTTCACGAAGTGTTAGGGACGTAGGCCCCTAGTTGCCCAATTGGGTAACTATCCCAATCCTACTATAGCCAGAGTCCCTTTGTGTTGAAGGTTTGTTCTTAACTGCATATTCACAATAGAATGGTTAGGTACCCTATTGCATACATTCTTTATTTTGTTAATCAGTTTATATGGCATGTTCTTTTCCTGTATCTTGTTACGTCCCTCTGAGGACCTGGTGATCTCTCTAGGCTTAGACAACCAGGACATTCCTAGGAGTACGGCTCTGCCTTGGATTCCTCTTTCTTAGTTGATGAGGTCTCGCCTTCCGAGATCTAGTTACTTTTGGGGACATGATTTTGCTATATTATAGTGGATATCTTTTCCTTAGTTTTATTCTGTTTTATTTTAGGAGGCCGGACTCTAATTATCTCAATCTATTTTTCATAGCTGTTTGGTAGTGGATTTGTTTCCACTCGGCTATATATCTTTTAACTTTTTTATTTTATTCTATCTGGACTATTGCTTTATTCTTGTGTTCAGTGGATGAGATATAGATTATCTGTAACTGCCTGTGATATTATTGTTTACAATTATGTATGTGTACGTGGATACCATATATTGAAGTATTATTCGTATGCATGCAGCTGGCATGTTTCGTATGCCTAGTCCTACGTATATTGGGACTGGGGTATTACAGGCGGTATACTTTTGGGGTACTGTGCTGTTGGGACTTGGCATCCCTTTGGAGGTCTTCTAAGCATTCGTGCATATTGTCTGAGGGGTCTTGGCCTTGAGGAATTTTTATGCTTCTACAAGACCCCCTGCAAAAATTTTAAACTTAGCAATGAGTTTGAAATACTTTGAATAGAAGCATGGGCTTTTCAGGATCCTTGGGCTGTCGAAGCTTTAGTGGAGTCTCTGGGCTCCTAGTGATGCCACTTCATCTGGATGCACCCTTTTTGAAACGTTGCCAAGTTGGCAAGTTTTTGATATAAGAGGGATATGGGTTTTAAGAGAGAAGCACCCTTTTCTCCAAGCTTTGTTCTTCTCTGTTCTATGCATACTTGCAAACCCAATAGTGTGATAGCCCCCAAAGCTTCCTCTTCTGCTGCATATGCGAAGAAGGCCGAAAAGGGTAAGGATCTGGATTCAAGTCTGATGAGGGGGCACTAAGGTATCCTCCTAACGTCAGCCGCCGATAGAAGGTAAGATTGCCTCGTGCTTGGTGGGTTTTGTTCTTCAAAACCCTAAATGTGCTGAGTTGTGCCCACCCTTTCTGTTTTGTAGTGGTCCTTCCTCGAGCATCATTGGGTGAGCTCCTTTTGAGTGCGGAGCAAATGTCGACGAGGGCAAACTTTGATGATCTGAAGGTCGCTATCTAGGTCCAGATCGATAAAGATCAGCTCCAAATTTGTTCGAGGATGGTGGGTGACCAAAACTTGTCTTTCCTCTTAGAGCAGTTGAATGCAGGGCAGCTACATTCCGCTAGGGGATAAGGGTTTCTAAAACTGTTATTTTTGTTCGACGATGACCTTCTTTGCTCGGCGCTGGAAGTACTTAAGGTGGAAGAGGATTGATATTTTTCTTTCGACGGAACGCGCATGCACTTGTCTTTGATGGAGCATCATCTGTCTTTGTCTACCTTCACGTTAGTAGCGAGTTCTGAGAGGAAGGGTACGAGGCTGACCAAGGAGATAGCGAATGTCTGGCTTGGTGTCGTTCGCTTCTCTTCAAAGACGAAGGAGGTGTATGCAAGCCCTAGGGCCCCGTTCCTTGTCCGCCTGTAGGTTTGCTACCTGGTTCCTCTCTACATGATTTAACCCTAACCGTTTGTCCATTTGTTGTGGACAATTTTGTTAGCCCAATGATTATATAATGTTTGTGAATATGGCAAATCAGTTAAGTTTAACATAATAATGTTACTAATATTCATGTAATCACTATCATGGTGCAAATTAAACTTAATATTATTCTACTGTTCACTAAATGTTATCTTCTTTTCTACTGTATACTTCTTTGTTCGTTAACATGTACTTGCAAACAAATAGCAAGCATGATCAAATCAAGACATATGCAATGAAGAATTAATGACGAGCCAAAGACGACGCTATACAAGAAAATTTCTCTGAACGTCCAATGACCTGTCCAGGGCCCCGCACTCGGGGGTTCCGCTGTCCGATCAGCGGACAAGGGTTGAGGGGGCAGCACCCCCCATGGGGGTTCAGGAACGAAGCCCCCAAAAGGTATTTAGATTTCAAGACCTATTTATCTTTGGACAACTGTCGTCAAGGAAAAAGATATCTTCAAGTCTGCTCAAATGCCAGAAGAAAGGCGTCATCAAAGTGCTCATTGTTCCTATAGTTGGTATCAGAGCTAAGTTTCTTTAAATAGGACTAAAACTCCTTGAGAAATGGCATCATTATATACTAGCAATGGTAAAGGCCAGTATACAAATAGGCCACCCCTATTTAATGGCACAGATTATACGTATTGGAAAACACGTATGAGCTTTTATCTCAAGTCACTTGATTTTGATTTATTTATAATTGTTATTAACAGTTACAAGAAACCACTAATATCGTAGTGGACGGGAACCCGGTAGAAAAATCATATGACAAGTATACTGATCATGAAAAAAACAAGCGAGTCTTGATGCAAATGCAATCAATGCTTTATTTTGTGCAGTAGATAGAACTGAGTTTAATAGAGTATCAACATGTGCCACATCTCATGAGATTTGGAAACTTCTTGAGGTAATTCATGAACAAACTTCACAGGGAAGGAATCCAAAATCTCACGACTTAGGCAAGAATATAAGGACTTTAAAATAAAGCCTAATGAGACTATTACCAATATGTTTACTCGATTTTTAGATATTATTAATCCTTTATCTTCTCTTGGAAATGAATACAGCAATCATGAAAAGATACGAAAGGTACTTCGTGGTTTGACCAAGAACTGGAATCCTAAGGCAACGTCTATTATTGAAGGGAACGATCTCATTACAATGACTCTCGAGACTCTTATGGGAAAGCTTATAACACATGAGCTGGACCTTAAGGAATTCGAATAGCCAGCACCGAAGGAGAAGGCTATCGCATTCAAGGCACAATTAGTATCAAAGTGAAATACATGATTTGCCATAAAAAAAGGAAGATTATTAGCCCAATAATTATATCATGTTTTTGAATATGGAAAATCAGTTAAGTTTGACATAATGATGTTACTAATATTCATGTAATCACTATCATGGTGCTGATTAAACTTAACATTTTCCTACTGTTCACTAAATGTTATCTTCTTTGCTACTGTATACTGCTTTGTTCGTCTAACATGAATGTACAGACAAACAACAAGCATGATCAGACGGTGCTATACAAGAAGATTTCTATGAACCGCCCAACCTATCCGGGGCCTCGTACTAGGGGGTTTCGCTGCCTGGTTCGCGGACAGAGGTTGAGGGGCAGCACCCCTTGTGGGAGTTCGGAGGCGAAGCCCTCGAAAGGTATTCAGATTTCCAGATCTGTTTATCTTTGGACAACTACCGTAAAAAAAGACGTCTTCAAGTTTGCTCAAATGTCATCATAGTGCTCACAGAGGAAAGGTGTCATCATAGTGCTCATTATTCCTACAACTTTTATAAACAGCTAGCAGCGAAAGGATCTTATCCTTACGGACAACTCTAATTTGTTGGTTGGGTCCACTAAAAACCTTTGTGGGAGGCTCTGTCAGGGTAGATTCTGGCGATGTACGGGGCTGAATTAAGGGCAACTGACCTATTTTTTGCGAATAAAGCCACTCAATAGTGACTGGATACCAATGCTGGTGCCTTTATTGCACTGGTGAAGTTGTAAAATTATTGTAATGGTATGTTCTTCATGCCAAATAGTGAAATGGGGACTGGCCCTCCATGAGATGTATGAAGTGTCCGTATTACCTTGGGGCGAAGACCCCTATGTAGAGTTTACTTCCTTTAAATAAAGAATTGCGGACGCTAGGAAGGGAAAACCTTGGATTTTTTGCTGTGTATAAGGAATTATTGTACCATTTCTCCATATACAGGCATCTCACGATGGAAGACAAGAAGATGGAGGGTGCAGCTCCTCTGATTACTTCGTAGATGGCTCACCGTTTTTCCTTCTTCTTCGATTTTACGGTGAGTCCATGTGAGGAAGTCACAGACTACTAGAAGATTAAGACTTTAATCCAGAGTACGAAGAAGTATGTGGTTGGGGACGAACAGGGTAGTCAGTCAGTGGAAGACCTATCTTATTTCCGTCAGGACGAGCAACCTCTATCTGATAAGGCTATGTTGGCAGCTTCTTGATGCTCTGGTTACGGTTGTGCGTGGTCCTCGGGGGTTCAGGTTCGATAGACTGGATCAACCGTAACCTGATACTCCAACGGTAAAGTTAGCATTTAGGCAAAAGTTGGCCCCTCTTGCTGTAATGGTTTGCTACATCCAACGTGGTCTCCGACATTTTATCAAAAAGGTTCTAGACTACAAGGAGACTAGAAACGCGTGGAAATACCTTATCACTACCCGCTGGGGTAGTTCTTGCTACACCATCGCTCCTTATTGTATGTTGAAGAGGACGAGAGCATTCTGGAAGGAGATGCCTTCTTGAGGCTATGTGGGGCGAAGACTTATGTTTCTAAAGAGGTACCCTATTATAGGCAGGCTTTTTCCTCCCTGGATGACTCCTCCTTTTTCTCTGTGGTGCCCTATTTTCTTGAAGCAGGCACCGGTCTTGTACACACTGATGTAAAGATAGGCACTCATGTTCTCTTTTCTTATACCAGATATTAGCTCTTCTCTATTAAACAATCATATTTGGTCTATTGGAGCATGAATATTATTTTTCTGGAGCCTTACTTGCCGAGCAGATTTGCTATGCAATTTGGATATTGTCAGCTCTTACAGGAGAACCCAAACTTGTACCTCGATTTTGAGGGAAATGTGCTGGATAGTGTACGGGCAAGTCGTTATTACTTTACTACTAGTACTGTTGCAGAGTTTGAGTTGCCAAGTGTGGAAAGTGAGATATCCATCATTTTTACGTCGACTATTGTTCATTGTCAGTCGAACGTACCCTCGGTTGGCTATATCATCGGGACTAGCTTTATTATAGGTATGAGGCTGATGCCTTCCACTTTGCAGCAACCTTCTGAATCTAATACTGCGGTGGAAACACCGCCACGGAAGAGATATGCTTCTGGCCGGTTTTGTCGGGATGATTCGTAGCAATGCGGCTCTGGATGTGAGAAGCCTTCGACGTCCTAGAAAGCGGCCGGTTGACACAGTTCTACGGCGTTCCAAAAAGACTTTGAGGATGGTGATCACCTATAAAGAAGGGGCTCCGAAGGTAGTCCAGTCTCGAATGCTTTTTTGGCTTCCGGTCTTCATTTTTCTCTTATGCGTTACGTTTAGTTGTGTGCAGGCATTAGGGAAGTGAGTTTCTCCCTACCATTTAGTATAACTTGTGGTTGGGATCGAAAAAGGATCCGAAGAAGACGAGGTAGGAGCTTCATGGTCGCCGCGATCGTTAGGGGTGTCGAGGGATCGTAATGCTTCTCATAGAGGGATGCCTGATTCCCCGTGTACGTTGGGTCATCCTGGGACTTTGTATCTCTATTTCCTGGTTCCATCTGAGGTTGTAGAGAATGTCGAAGAAGGGGTGGATGATCACCCAGCCATGGAGAGGTGTGAACCTTCCTTATTTGTCAAAATTAGGGGTGATCTGGTGGTTGACACCGGTTTGGTGGTGAACGCCAATGGGTTTGTCGAGGGAGGATCGACTCTCCTGTCTCTTCCTGTCGCGAATGAAGAAGTGGTTAGTGTACCTCCTCCTTCTGCTCGTGTAGTTGGCGTCGATGACTCTCCTCTACAAGTCGGGGTTCCTGCGGTCGCTTCTAGTTCCAGTGAGGATGACACCGAGGTCCTCTCTGTGGAGACTATTCGGGCTAGGTTCCCTAGCGTGTGGGCATTACTGTCGGGTGCCGCAGCTTCTCGGTCTCCTACTTTGGCGAGGATGGTTGGCAGATAGGCCTACCCATCTACTATTTTAGGGGTTAACTCTGTGGAGGAGGTCATAACTCCTTCGGTTCCGTCTGTTTTGACCGATGCGAGTGGTATGGCTGAGATTCTGATCGGGACCTTCCACGCTATTATGAATCAGGGGATTCCGGTCTTTCTGGCAACAGGTCGCTCATTCTCTTGGACGAGGCGTGGAGCCGAGGGATTGGTCCAAACTCTCCAAGCTTTTTTTGTCTTGGAGCGTATGGTTAAATCTCTTCATGCCAAGCTCAACTCTGCGGAGTAGTGTCTCGATAAACTTTAGTGTGCCCAGGAGGATGATGTGGATGCATTGACCTCTTCTGAGCGCAATCGTCCACTTGTCAAGGCCGCTAAAGGAAAAGCGATCTGTATTAAGGGTTTGAGTGCACTTAGTCGTGAACTTGACCGGTTGGCTGAGAGGCATCACCGACTATCTGGTGAATCGATGCGGCTGTCTACGGAGGAAGACTTTGTCGCTCAAGAGGCCATGAGGATTATGGCAAAAGTTAAAAGGCTCCGGACGGAACCCCATGTTAGGCTTATATACTAAAATCATAACTTTTTTATTAACTTTATTTCCTTAAATTTTGAATGAGAATCATATGGACAATATTTACATATTGTATTTGTTACAAGTGTTGATGCAAGTGTCTGATACTCTATATTGTAGATAATATGGTGTGTGGTGTCACACAGAAGTTCATATTATCAGTTCCCTATGGAATATATAAATGGTTCACAACCTAGATGGACTTGGATAATCTATTGGAATGGTTGTAATATAATCTGGTATTAGTCTATCTTGACTATAGGTTTACACTAGTACACTTCGTGTGTATTGAATAGGACCTCTTGAGATTGTTCTCTTTGTACTGATTACATAAGAGAACAAACACCTTTGTTATTATGGATGCTTGTGCTTTTAATCCGGATATAATAATAGACATATAGCATTACTTTGACTCATAAAAGAGTGAGATTCATTATGGGTCAACAACCTCTATGAATTGGGTAATAACATTGCATGTATAATGGGTTGTTGATTATAAAAGAAATCCATGTCCCGATACGTCGGGTTGATGATATCCCCTTAAGGTGCTCATAAGGATTGTCATGTAAATCCTGCAGGTAGATTTTATCCGACATAACAAATAAAGTTGAGTGGTACTACTTAAGGATAAAAGATGTCGATCAATATAGTTGTCAGTAACTTAATCTGATCGACGAACATTCGATATCTTAACATGGGGAGCCAAACGAGCATATAATAGAAGGAGCCCACAATCATAATTTAGGATTAGGAAAGTAGTGCAACAATAGCTCATTAGTAGACCAAACTATTGTTAATGGGCCTGGGTTGTGTGTTCGGGCTGAACACAGGACACCCAGATCCGTTAGGAGACCTAACCCTAATTTCTCCTTATGGTCCCTGCCGTAGCCTTATATATATCTTCTATTCTCTGGCCGCCAAATCATTATTAGAACTAAGAAGCTTTCTCTAAATTCGTGATCCACGTAAGGAGAGAAAGAAGGGGCTTCCAAAGAAAGAAAAGGTTCGGAGTTCTTCGCCCACATATCGTCCAATCCGAGGAAGGAATACGTGTCAAAGATCTTGGGGTCGTGACTGCTTGAGATTACTAGGAACTGTTGTCTTCTTCCCGTCGCAGGAATAATTCGTGAACCCTAGTTTCCGCCTATGAAGGGTTAGAACACGTTTATATCTGTTTAACTTTCTATCAATCAATATGCACACCAAACTAGGGTCCTGGGAATCTTCAGTTCCATCAACCCAAAGGCTGGAGCTTCGTCTGACTGGCCTCACCCAAGACCAAGAAGCCAATAGTCAGCTGTTGGAGAAGATCAATGTATCTTCTGTTGCCATGGAGATTGTAGAAAAAGATTTAAAAGATAGGTGTAGTGCCCATTTTCGTCTATGGGGTGCGCAAGAAAGGAACATTGTCGCTACTGATTCAGTTGGAACTGATAGATGGGGATCGATTGAATCGGTCGAACGGGAACGATTGAATTAAGATCCTTTTCTCGTTATGGAAAAGTTTCTCCGGAATCAAGTCCCATATTCAGTGGATTGCGCCACGAGGATAGACTCTGCGACTGAGTTGGGATAGACCTCTCGTTGCTATGCTTTTCATGCCATACTTGCTCTTTGGCTTTGGTTTTCGTGAATGTTTTCGATGTTTTTCATGGCTTGCATTTTTAAACTTCGCATTCGTATCGAACTCCTTGAATAGAACAGTATTCCAATCAGTTGCTTATGCGATTGCAGTGATCGCGTAGGCAACGTCTAAGCACGGCCAACCAGTCCCTCGCCTCAAGCAAGACTAAGGTGAGCGGCTGACCTCCTCCATATCGACCCTCTAGTTTTAAATCAAACATGAAACATAAAATGCATGCTCGTACTCATAGTGTAGAATCAATAAATTGTGGCACGATTCTTCACGAAACACTTGCTATAGAACTGCTATCATAAAACTGATGTATACTCTCTTATGCCACATTTACTTAGTCCTATGCAAATAAAATATTGAATCGATTAACGAGTATCGCAACGATAAAGCTAAGTGCATAAAAAATGGCTAAGTTTCAAGAAGAATAGTTCGATCAATGGCCAACTTGTGCACAAGGGGTAGTTTCCTCGAACGGTTGCCTAGGCCAAGGAACCGATTCGGCCTGAGAGGAACGAGTATAGCAAGTGCCAGCAGGACTTGTACGGGTGATTCGGAAACTTTCACACAAGGCTCGCTACTCGGCGCGAATGGGTCACCGTCTAACCCAGCTATAGTCAATGATGGCTTGACATTGCCAGTGACCTTCACACCCTTTTACTGCTTAATCTAATGCACGTGACGCAGGATAAATATGATAACTGCTCAAGGTATACAATTTCATATGCTTGCCTTTTAACATGTTAACATGCAAATCGATCAGGATGTTTAGAAAGATCACAAAATAGCTAACATGTTTTATAAAACTGCTTGAACAAATGAGAGCTTGGGTTCTAAATTAGCCACTCGCCATTACATGTAATCGTACTGCCCCTCGCTCTCTACAGGTGTTGTGAATCAGGAGGAACGCACCAACTAGCCAAGGCGACGTTCATATTTTGAAGCTTCGATCGTGTATCGAAGACCCTTGCTACACAACTTTTGAAGACTCTCTACAACAGTCCAAGAAGATGTCTCGACTTTCCCCCGTTCCAGGAGGCTCGAATAATTTTGTTGTAAATTGAGAGATGTATGTATGGAACGACTATCTTATCGGTGCTCCTTTTGTAATTAAGTCATGTTGTAAGCCCACGCGACACAATTGTAATATAGTCTTATAAATGATGTATATTATCAATAAAATGCAAGTTTCTCTGTCTCTTGTGTTGTTCAATTTTTTGCGTACTCTCTTAGATGTTGTGTTTCCGATAACCTTATGACTATACCTTGTGTGATCACAACCTAGGTTTGCATGGTATTACACCGGGGGGATGACTATCGATTCTTCAGAATCGGGGCATAACAATAGGCTCGCCTCCCATAGCCAGCTAGAAGACCTGGTAGTCGTCGTGCAGAAAGCTAGGCATGTTGGCCATGAGAAGAAGGAACAACTCATAGCTTTTCTTTGTCAATAGCTTTAGGGATTTTGTGCGAATATTTGAATCTGGCCTTCCTCTATTTTTTGTACTTCTTCATATATGTATATACATTTTCCTTTGAATGGAAGAAGTAATGGAAATTTACCTCCTCTTTTTTTGGACCCATTTTGAGATCGAGCTTGCTCGAGCTTTGTTGGGAAATGACGTGGCGAGCACGTAGCCTTTCCTCTTTTTGTTGCCATCGTGATAGGCATAGGCCTCGAGCGTCTTGATTTGACCAAGTCCGGTTGGAAGTTGGAGGGATAGGCTCCTCGTTGGTCATGGAGGAGTTACTGCCTATTTAATAGGGGAGCGACTCTTCACCTGACCTCTTGATGAATCTTGTGGCTATAAATAGGGATTCAGGGAAACCCTTTCTTTCACATTCTCATCTGTTTCTCTTCCTCATGCTTGACTATCTCTTCTTCTCTCATGGCTTGGAGCCTTTTTCTTCTTTGATAGATCGAGTAGGAGTCGTGATGGTGGTTAATGCTGAGTCTTCAGATGATGTGGAGGTTGAAGTACCAAAGATTACTCCTGACGTTGCGAGGAACGATCTTGTATGCTCCCTTGTATATGGAGATTTTGTTTCTGATGTGGGGACGAACCAGGAAGCAGTGTCTCTTGTATAAAGTAGGGTTCTCCGCCTTCTCGTTGCTAGCTTTACCTTTCCTAGAGAAGACAACATGCTATTCTTGCCTTGCGCGAGGAGGATGCTGGTCTGCGAGTTTTAGATGATTGCATGTCCCCCGTACTTTCTCTTCCATGCTTGCTTGGAAGCTCTTACACGGTTCATCGCTACAGGGTAGGACCCGTGACTTGTTGATCTTGCAACGGAGGCAATACACAAGTGTTGGAAACCCAGTTACAGCAGGATTTCATGCAGAAACAAGTTCTTGTATGTGACTAAAATATATAACAGAATTTTCTTTTTGATAAGAGTCTATGTGTCTCTTTCATGAGAATGTGAATATTTTTACCAGAGGTATGATGGACGTAGTAAAAAAAATACCCCAACATCCATTTTGTAGAGAGTTTAACATGTTATTAAAGGGCCTGTTAATATTAAGCTTTATAACAAGAAACTTATTAAATGACATGGCATATTGAGAAGTCTCATGTTTTTTTTTTCCTTTTTTTTTGAATGTGGCTCGTGGGACTCTGGCCGCGAAATGCACTCTTCACGTGTCTCCTTTGTTGGGGGGCTCAGTCTGTTACGACCTGGATCCTTTCTTATTTTTCCCTGTGGCTGGAGGGATCATAGGCTGAACTATTTCATCCACCAAAATCAGATGCACCCACATTATCTCGCCCTTTGAAGTCTTGAGCGGGGTCATTCCGACTGTATGGTCGCCTGTTGGAGGAAGATTGACGACCTCCAATGTTGCCTTGGGGATTGGGATCACTCTATCTTGGACCTCGATTCCTGGAAGATTGTCGAACTGTATCGATACCATGTTGGCAGCCACCGCTCGATGTCGAGGGTAACGGCTTTTGAGTCGAGGAGCTGTTGAATTTGCCATTTGAGGATATAACAATCCTTGGTCGTATGGCCAATATATTGGTGGTATAGGCAGTATTTAGGACTGTCTGTCCTTCCTACCTATGGTAGCCAAATCCTGTTGTTCTTCATAAGGACGCTGAAGATATCGACGACCTGGTCGTCAGAAAAGAAGTAGGTTTCCGTTCGCTTGGACGAGTCTGTCGGTGGCTGCCTTACCTCTTCCTTCTTTATGTTGACGGCGAGGGATTCTTTCCCTCTGCTGCGATGGCTATTGTTGTTGCTTTGAGGGTGCCTCCCACTGTCTCCAGTATTTAGGGTCTGGAGCCCTATCAGATGAATGCCTTTGGCATTCTTCTCTGCTTGGTCGGCGCTTGCGATGAAAGTCGCCCAATTGGTATACTGGCAAGTGCCCATACATAATTTGGTAGCCGGCATCAGGCTCCATCGACATGTGTTCAGGAAGATTGTCTCGGGAGTCCCCGGAGGCATCTTCAGGGCATTTTGCCTGAAGTTCTCAATGAAGTCACGTGCTGTAGCCTCCCTTCCCAAAATTTTTGAAATATTTTTATTATTTATTTGATTTAAATAGTAATTTTAGAATTTTTATAAATAATTATTTAGTTAGTTTTTACGGTAGATGATTTTAGCCGTGGTTGAGTTTTGAAGAACCAGACGACTAGGAATCATGGTACGGATAGTGCAGTGGCGTGCTTTGACTAGTGTTTAGCCATGGTAGGGGAATGCCGAGCCATAGGAGTGTCCTAACTAGGAAAAACTAGGCCAAGTTATAGCATGACCATTATAAATAAGTTTAATTATTATTATTATATTGACTTGTAGGAGACCCGGTTGTGTCGATTTAGACCCGGTTATTATAAACGTATATGTGTGTATATATATATATATATGTATATATGTATATATATATATATATATATATATATATATATTAAAAAAAAATATACATATATAATATATATAAGTGTATTAGACTAATAGGAAAATAGAAAAAGAAAAGAAAAGGAAAACCAAAGAACTCCTAATCAGCCCAACCTGCTCATGGGCCCAGCCCACCCAGCTGAGCCCCAATGCCACGAACCCAATTCCCAGCCGAGCAAACCCAAACAAGCAGGAGTCCCGAGCCTTAGGAAATTTAGCAGCCGTAAATATATATCGTATATATATTTACAGAGAGCCGAGAGAGGGGGGAATCGAGAGATCAAAAACCCTAATATCGAGTAACCCGACACCCACACCACAACCACCTCTCCCTGGCGACCCACCCCCAACCCCAGGCATCGGCGCGCGCCCCTGGACCGCCACGCACGGCCGCGCAGGTCGCCGGAAGCCGCACACGACAGCGGCAGCAGTGATGATATGGCGGCTGCAGCAACACAACTTCGCGGTATGTTTTCTTGTCGATCGTTTAATGAAATTTAATTCCGTAAAATCCTACGTGAAGCCCAGTTGACCCTTTTGAAAGTGTAGTAGATGGATTCTTAGTTAGACAACCAATCTGTCCCGAGAATCGATAGGAAAAGTTGACAAAATTCTGTTTGAAAATAGAGCATTAGTGACAGCCCAGGACCCAACTTGGAAGCCGGATTTCGATCTATGCTTTAATAGTTTTCAGAAACTAATTGAACGTAATTAGAGTTAACATAACCAAGATCAAAACGCAACTTGTAGTTCTATTTTTTGATGTGTGTGCATGAATTAAATCACAGATGAAGTTGATGAAAAACTGATTTCAAAAATATTAAAAATTACGAAAATCCTTCGATACGACGTGCGTCCCGCCAAACCGGGCAACGTGGTCGCAAATCGAAAGCATCGAAAGGTGCGTAACGAATTTGAATATATATATATAGACACTTAATTTAATATATATACATGAATATATATATTATGATACATGAAAGAAAATGTAAAGACAAACAATAACACATCTCTAACATATAAATATCTGAGATTAAAACATGTATTAAATCATTCAAACATAAAGACAAACACAAGTGTGTCCAATATTGGGGGTTTCCCACATGGACACAACACATCAAGGAGACTCCTAAACATCCCCAAATGGACCCAAAATGGACGCAAATGGAGGCACAACCATGGGGGTGATTCCTATGGGTTCCAAACATTCCTAAATGCATGTGGGCTTGATTTAGAGGGTAGATTTTACCTTTTGGGAGGTGACATCTCAAAGAACTCCTTCCGATACGGCACCGACACGAAGGGATCTCCAAAAGGACACGAACCAATGCAAACTCCTCCCAAACTTGGCTAGCACCTTCTCTTGCTAGAGTAGAGAAGAAATGAAGAAGATTGGATGGAGGAACAGATTGATTTGGGAGTAAAATCAATGGTGGCTCTTCTCAAATTTGGGGAAAGAACAACAAGAGAGAGAAATTTGTGGCTAAGAACAAAATGAGGTGACTCACCCCCCTCCCTTCATGGTCGGCCACATATGGCTTGGTGTCCCCATTTTGGTAAAGTCCAAAATGCCCTCTAAAAGTTCCTATTGGTTCAACTTAAATTAGGTTTTGGTTTGAGGCTAAATTAGACTAGTTTGAGTCTCTAATCAACCCAACCTAGTCATGAATATTTAATCTTACCATACTAACTTAAATATTGTCATGTGGGCCATGTCTAACTAATGAATGGGTTCCACTAGAGTCAAAGATACCCCGGGTCTCCGATACAAGTCGAAATGAGTTAAAATTCGAACCTGACTCAAATAACCCCAAAATAATATCATAAATAATAAAATAAATTTCCAAAATTATTTTAAATTGGAAAATAACCAAAATACCTCTATTCTTGAAAATTAGGGGTAAAAAATCTATCCACCTTAAAAAATTTTGTCCTCGAAATTAAAACAAAGCATTCACAGAAATCACATGTAGAAACAAAAGAATTATACCTCAGGGTTCGAAAGATAAGGGAAATGCTCCCGCATGTCGTCCTCTCTCTCCCAGGTAGACTCACCTGGAGAGTGATGCCTCCATACAACACGAACCAAGGGTATAACCTGGTTCCAGAGCACCTTCTCCCTACGATCCAGAATCTCAACTGGCTGCTCTAGATAGTAGAGAGTAGGCCCCACCTCGATCGCTAAATGGTCCAATACATGGCTGGGGTCTGCCACGTACCGCCTCAGCTACGACACATAGAACACGTTGTGCACCCCCTCGAGCGTAGGTGGCAAGTCTAGTCGATAAGCTACTGCACCTACCCTCTTAAGGATAGTGAAAGGTCCGATGTAGCACGGACTAAGCTTTCCGTCTCCGCCAAAGCGAATCGTGCCCCGTGTCGGAGAAATCCTCAGGAACACCAAAGCACCAGCTTAGACATAAAACAAAACTCAGCACACAAGCCAAACAAACATTCACAAGCAACACAAACAGGAATTGAAACTAACCTCGAACTCTAACGGTCTCCGGTGGCTATCGGCCCAATGTCGCTGCCTATCCTGAGCCACCCGTAGTCTATCTCTAATCAACCTGACCTTCTCAGCTGCATCCACTACCATCTCTGGTTCGAACAGCACTCTCTCGCCGACATCGTCACATGACAAGGGAGTACGACATCTCCGTGTCCGTATAGAGCCTCGAATGGCGACATCTCTATACTGGCTTGATAGCTGTTGTTGTAAGTAAACTCTACCAGATAAAGATGGTCCTTCCAAGAACCCCCGAGATCAAGCACAAACGTACGAAGCATATCCTTCAGAGTCTGGAGAGTCCTCTTCGATTGCTCGTCTGTCTGGGGATGATAAGCAGTACTAAACTTGAGCGAGGTGCCCAAGCTAATCTGCAAACTCCTCCAGAAGTGGGAAGTGAAACGACTATCCCGGTCTGAAACTATGCTCACAGGAGCCCCGTGCAATCTCACGATCTGACGAACGTACAGCTCTTCCAGCCTCTCCGTAGACAACCCCACCTTGAAAGGCAAGAAGTGGGCCGATTTGGTTAATCTATCAACTATGACTCAAATCGCACCTTTCCCGCCAGGAGATCGTGGAAGTCCGGACACAAAATCCATGGTGATGTGCTCCTAGTTCTAGTCAGAAATGGGTAGTGGCTGTAGCAACCCACCAGGCTTCTATCTCTCGGCCTTCACCTGCTGACATACCAAGCAACGAGATACAAACTGAGCTACCTCGCGCTTCATACCATACCACCAGACGTGCTTCCTCAGATCTCTGTACATCTTGTCGGCCCAAGGATGCATAGAGTACTGAGAGCAATGTGCCTCCTGAAGAACCTCCTTCCGAAGCTCTCCACTTGGAACGCACAATCTAGCACCGTGTGTCACGTCCCGCTCCCGTAGGAGCGATCATCCTCGCTAAGGCGTGATGCCGCACGAGCCTAGATTGCGCTCGTGCAAGGCGGGTTCCATAACGACCGATCTCAGCGGCTGCGATGGGGTCGTCGTACAGAAGTCCCATACAGAGACATTGAATAATAGCAGCGGAATTTGAAGCAAAACACAAGTCATTCCAAAACACACTTTTATTTATATTGAAACAAAGGTTACATTTGGGGCGCAAGGCCAAGATTACAATCACTCAAGCTCACTCTTCTCACATTACAAGTCACTCAGCTCTCTCTCATCTCTCAAATAGATTTATCGATCCAGCGGAAGCTTCGGAAGGCGATGTCCATACATTATGTTCCGTATAAGTCTTTTCTCCATACGGCCGTACGCTTCGAATCGCCAAGGAACTCCGTGCCTCGACGCATCCAAGCGAGCTCCATGCCACGAGCTTCTACCTGTGCCTGCACATGTAAACTATGTGGGTGTCAGTACTCAACTGTACTGGTGGAATGAGCTTCTCGCCCACCCATACAAAACCAACACGTTTACTTTACTTTGTGCAACATAGTCCCCTTTTTGATTGTCTTTCTACTCTTGCCTTAGGATCAGTTTTAGGACCGACGCCTTGGCCTATTCGGTGTCTCTGGACCATCCCGTGCTTGCAACATTATCGTTAACCTATCGAGTCGTGTTTGTCTTTCGGCCAAAATTAGAGACGCAACTATGCGATGAGGCTCCATTTCAATGTGATCGTGCTATGAATTCATCGTGCCGTGCCACGCAACTTGCTAAGACTTAACCATATCGCCGCTTCGTGACCCGTGCTACTTTGATCACCAACCGACCCAATCAAGACTTGTGAATCTTAGTGTCACTCAACCAACATTTCCTTACGGCGGTTTTCCGACTTAAACTCAAACAACTCAACCAACTTATGCATCTATATGCCGACAACTCAAGACTCGATGCCACATCTTGTGCCGAAGCACGTCGCCTATGTTGTAGCCATTCTTAAGCCCAAACATTTGTACTCTAACTTGTACACACACATTCAGCAACTCAACTCAATCCAAAGGCACTCACGCGGATTGCCGCCATGCCGACTCATCTATATGATTTGGTTACTGACTCCCAGAGCCATAGTGGACTCCTTTTTAGCTGAGTATAGGATGGACTGGTTTGGGTAGCTAGCCCTATCCGCGTCCACCGAATACTTTGCCCCAGGCGCAGCTATTTATTTGTTTCCCTTATTGCCCGCAGCGGTCCCATTGGCCACAGGTTGCCGTGCGGGGAAACTCTACCTTATCGACAAGTTGTCCATGACCATGCAAGACTCGACTCAAACTGACATCTCACATAGTCATTGTACCTCTAGTGTTACCATCTCTTTCAGGGCTAAATTCAATACTTCTCACATCTAAGATCTTGCATCGACGATCCGTAGTCGCGAGCATTCTTCTTTCTTGCCTCAACGACCCAGTCGTGAGCATTCTTCTTTCTTTTTTGCCCTATTATTTCACTCAACTCAAGAATACCTATTTGAAACACTTTCCAAACTCTACGAATCAACCGTGGCGTGTGCCTTAAACCACTAGGACCGTGCCATCGTGTCTTAAACCGACTTCCGATCTACGCGACACTATCGCCCAAGTCATACTTCATATGACGGGCCTTAGGATCGTAGGACTATTTAACTTGACAACCGCAGAAAGAGCGGGGCAGCACTAGGAATGACTTAGGTCAATCGGCATAACTTTGCCTAACTTAATCGAGCCTATAACTTGACTCAAGGGACGAGCAAAGGCTATGCCAAGCCTTGCAATCGAGGAAGCGTGTATGCTTTATGAAGCATTCAAGTGGGCGACGCCTATAACTTAGGCTAACTCTGAGCTTTGTGTCGAATACCAACTTTCCTCCTCCCAAGCCACGGGACGAAGGCCGAGTGTCATTTTCAAAGCATGCCATGCACCAACTCTAAGCCGACCGTAGGACGTTTTCCATATTCTAACTCAATTCGACTCGTCGGGATTATTCCCTTTAGCTATGTGGATTCGTCTCTTTTATTATCAAGCCTACTTGTGCAAGTTGAAAACATGCGATTTATTATGTGAAGGCTAAGATGAGGCAAGTTCACCGAAACTACCCCACCTGAGCGAGTGGTCGCCTTGACCGAATGATATCTCCGAGTAGCCGTTGCAAGGCTAAGTCCGAACGCCGTCAGCGTTTCGATTTCTCCGATTGACTGAGCGGGACGGGGCACTACACCGTGCCTCAACGACCCATCTTCGACAATAGAGAAATCGTCGAGCAACCCTGCCCGTACCTGCTCCCTGATGCTCCTCAGGGCAACATCATCATACTCTGTTGATCTGACTCTGTCCATCAACTCAGACTTAATCTGTAAACCCCATATCTGTACCTCTATGCCCGAAATAATCACCTCGATACCCAAACTGTCTAGGTCAGCCAAAAGATGATGATCTGCTGTCAGATACATAGTTACTGGATACCTGCTCAAGGTATCTGTAACTACGTTAGCCTTTCTTGGATGGTACTGCAAGGCGATATCGAAGTCTTTTATCAGCTCGTACCACCGTCTCTGTCGCATGTTCAGCTCCTTCTGAGTGAACACATACTTCTAGCTCTTATGATCAGTGAAGATCTCAACCCGCTCTCCATACAAGTAGTATTTCCACAACTTCAAGGCAAAGATAACAGTGGCCAACTCCAGATCATGAGTCGGATAGTTCTTCTCATGGGGTCGTAACTGCCTAGATGCATAGGCAATCACATTCCCGTGCTGCTGAAGAACACAACCCAAACCCCTGCCAGAAGCATCGCTGTAGATCGAGAAACCACCGGTCCCAGATGGTAATGTCAAGATCGGAGCTGATGTCAACCTCTTCTTCAGCTCATCGAAGGCAGCCTGACACTCCTCAGTCCAGACGAACTCTATGTCCTTCCTGGTGAGTCTAGTCATCGGCTCTGCAATACGAGAGAAGTCCTGGACGAACTTCCGATAATAGCCTGCCAAACCCAGAAAGCTCCGAATCTCGACAACTGAACTGGGTGTAGACCAAGACTCCACTGCTACAATCTTCTTCTGGTCCACTAAGATCCCGTGCTCCGTCACAACATGACCCAAGAACTCGACCTGGTCCAGGAAGAACTCGCACTTCGAAAGCTTCCCGTACAACTTCTCCTTCCTCAGAGTCTCGAGCACAATCCTCAGATGCTCCTCATGCTCCTTCGGCGTCTTTGAGTAGACCAAGATGTCATCTATGAAGACCAGCACAAACTTGTCAAGGTACTGATGGAATACCTTATTCATCAAGTTCATGAACACTGCTGGGGCATTGGTCAACCCAAATGGCATGACAGTGAACTCGTACTGGTCGTACCGAGTCTGGAAAGCCGTCTTCGGAATATCTTCCTGCTTTACCTTCAGCTGATGATAATTGAATCTCAGGTCTATATCTTCGAAAACACCTTCGTGCCGCTTAACCGATCGAACAAATCATCAATCCTCGACAACGGATACTTGTTCTTGATAGTGAGGTTATTGAGCGCTCTGTAACGATACACATACGTACCGTACTATCCGTTTTTGGTACAAACAGAACTAGTATGCCCCAAGGTGATGAACTGGATCTGATAAATCCTTTGTCCTGCAGCCCGTCGACTTGCTTCTTCAGCTCTGCCAAATCGCTGTTGTTGACCCTATAGACGTGCTGTGAAATAGGCTCAGCGCCCGGCACAAAGTCTATAGAGAACTCAATGTCTCTATCTTGCGGCATCCGAGGCAACTCCTCGGGAAAGACATCCATGAAATCAGCTATCAATGGATGCGGCAATGTCTGCCCCGCCAGAAAAGCTCCACAGAACCCATCTACCGGCTCAGCTGCTCCCCTGACAAACACAAACTTTGGCTCTCCCAGCGGCCTAAGAAGAACCTTACCTCCTCTATAATCTATACTAGCATGGTGCCTGCTCAACCAATCTATTCTGAATACCATGTCGTACCTCGAAAGGGGCATTACGACCAAGCACGCACTCAAATCCTGGCCTTCCATTGTAACTCTCCGCCCATTGCAGATATTATTAACCAGGATAATGCCTCATCCGGTCAATATCTTGCAAGTCCTACCCAGATACTCAGCAATAATATTGTGTCTTAGAGCAAAGGAAATAGACACAAAACTGTGCAAGGTACCAGAATCAAACAAGGTAAAAGCAGGAAAAGAATCAAGGAGAACGTGACTTGCCACAACACCACCCACTGGCTCTGCCTCCTCTGCTGTCAAGGTGAACATCCTGCCCACAGGTGCTCCCCTCTGGTGCTGTACGAAGCGCTGCTGCTGGGTCTGAAATGGAGGACCTCTCTACTGAGCTGCTAGTCCTCTAGCCTGCTGCACTCTGTCCTGGCCTCCTCGGACTCTACGAACTGGGCAATCCTTCAGCTGATGGTCGGGCGCTCCACAGTATGGACATACGCCCAACCTCTTCCTACAGGCCTCTCGACTGTACCCCAGCTTCCCGTAGAAGCCGCACGGAGTAGTCTGCCTCTGGCCCTGGCCCTGCTGCTGGTGGGTACGTGCTGGTGCCTGCTGAATCTGTAACTGAGGCTGCTGCTGAAACTGCCTCTGCTGAAAGTGAGAGCGCTTCGTCGGCCCCGTACTAGAACTCGAACCAAGAACATCGCTGCCCCGCTTCGGCTTGAGGCTGAAGTCCTCCTCTGTTATCTGTGCCTCCATCAGTATCTGCTCGAAGGTCGCATCACGTCGTCCAGAAGTACGAGTGCAAACCGCATGAATAAGGCCCCTCCGGAACTAGCGGGCATTATACCCCTCATTCTGGATCAGATCTGGTACAAAACTACTCAAACGGAAGAAATCTGCTGCATACTCGTCCACCGACGAGTTCTCCTGCACCAATCCGACGAACTGGGCCTCCAGAGCTGTCAGAGCTACGTCGGGGTAGAACATCTCCATAAAGAACCACCTGAAGTTCTTCCATGTCAAACCTCTTACCGATGCATAAGGATCCGTACGAAACCATGTCAAGGCGATGTCGAAAAACTGACTCGCCGTAGACATCACCCAAAGCCCTTTCGGGACCTCTGCTAACTCCAGGCTCCGCTGGATATCCTCCAACCTGTCATCTGCATACATGATACCCTCGATACCCTTGAAGACCCTTGGGTTCATCTTTCTGAAATCTAGACATGTGCCAGGCCTCCCCTGACCCTGCTGCTGCTGAACTGGGGTACCTTGAACTATACCCGAGACTACCCTCTCTACTGTTGCCATCACCAGCTGGTGGCAGTTCTCCGTACTCTGTCGTAGCACCTCTGTCTGGCGATGAGATACGTCAGTCTGATGCTGCTGTGCCTCGGCCTGGGCCTTCTGAGTCTGCAACATCTGCTGTAGAAGGGCCATCATCTGCTGTGCATCAGTCGGTAGCGGAGGCGGTGGTAGAAGAGTCTCAGGAATGACTATGGACGGTCCCACAGCTGGAGATGGAAGACCTCCTGGAACCGTCGCTGCTACTCCCGCCTGAAGGGCAGGAACTGAGGTGGCAGCTCCCTCAACTGCAGCTCCCGCAGCCGGAGGTGGAGGTCCTACCGGATCGGGCCTCTCTGGAACAGCACTAGGTCCTGCTGCCTGAGAGTGAGTAATCGTCATCCTGAGGATAGATTGATACAAGGAAATCAATATGGCACATGATAAGGAATATCAAAGAAGGACAATTAAATTCAAATGCAAAAGAATTATCATGGTATCAAAAGATCAGAAATTTCCTAAAACGTGATTGAGTAACTCCTATCATATCCTAGATCCTATGTCCTAATTGTAAGCTCGTAATTAGTACTCTATGTCGAGCTCCATTACAAGATCATACTAATTGTGACATAGACCTGCATGGGCCACCACAAAAATGTGTCACGACCCGCACACAAGGTAGAGGCACAAGTGCGTGGTTACGTCCAGCCTACACCGCAGAATCGGCGGTAGAACGCTGTATAGGTCATCTGTAAATACTATAACTAAACAGTATAAGGGTACCTGTCATCTCCGTACGGAGGAATATAATATGGCATAACTCAATCACAAGATAAAACTAAGATAGATAGCACGGAATGAAAAATAATAGAAGTGAAAACAAGAAATGAGTTCAAGATCCAACACAGCTCAGAGATATAAACAACATCACAGAGTCACAAAATATAATATAAAATACTACAGTCTGAAAGCACTAGCTGGATCGCAGTTCAGGCAAACCTAACTAAGCTATACTAGTCCAGGTGTGCAAAGTCTAGTAGCTCAACTACCAGGTCACAGTCCTGGCCTAAGTCTCCATCTGCCCCGACCCCATAGTAGGTCGAGCAGTCTGCATCAGAATCATCTGTAATATATCAACGGTATCCTGTCAGAAAAATGAGCAAGTACAAAACACTAACAGCAGTTCCATATGAATTAACAAATTCTATAAGAGACAATCGTAATAAAATACAAGACAAAATCAACAGGAAATATACAACAGGATGTGAGTACTGAATATCATAACATAGTGAGAAAAGTACTGATTGTAGAACTGAGTAGGATATATGATGTAATAAAGTAAATATAAAATGTACCATGAATTATTAGAGCGTTATGTGATCGGCTTGGAAAACCGGACAGGCTATCCACTTGGCCCGACAATTACAAGAAAATCTCTGGAAAGCGTCATGCCAATCAACCTGGATAATGAACATAAGAAATGAGATCTCGCTACACCCTACGTGAAGTAAGGGTGGCGCAAGCACAAGAATATAGTGACAGGATGGCTTTGATCACATAGCCCCTAATAATTCCCCATCTCCGAGTAATATAATGGATCCGGACATGTCACGTCATGACACGGGATTCAAAAACAGGGGGCCAGCCCACTCCCAAATTGGTGTCTATACAAGTACAAGAAAAATAAGATCGAACAATATACCAATATACCAATATACCAGGAAAGTCCAGGAATAATTACTCACGATAGGATCCGACGTATGCTAGTCCGTGAACCATCGTGTCGGGAATCAAGTAAGATACTACAACTGAATCAGATATAGCATATATCAAGACAATAAAAACTATCAGTGAATGTACTCATCTGTGGTCCTGAGCTGATAAGGTGAACAGATGCTCAGAGTAATCACAGACTTAAAGATGAGATACCATAAGTCAAAATAGGGTTTAATAATGAAATGGAAGCTAATCAAGTCATGGTATGCAAGTCTAAGTCAAACTATGTTAAACTTGGTCATATTGGACCAAACTATGTCATACTGAGCCAAACTAGAACAAACAAGGTCACAGAAAGTCAATCCAAGTCAAACTAGGTCAATCTGGGTCAAAGGTTAACTTACAGTTGACTTTTGGTTAAAAAGTCAACTTTGGTCAACTCTGGTCAACCCTAGGTCAAACTAGTCAAATGTTGACTAACAGTTGACTTTCAGTCAACTGGTCAACTCTGGTTTGATTTTGGGTCAATTCTAGGTCAAGTGTTGACTCGAAGTTGACTTTGGTCAAAGAGTCAACACTTGGTCAACATAGGTCAAAACTAGACTAAACTACCCTTATCTAACCATTACATACCAAGACAACCTATTTCTAATCCTATCTTAGCAATCAAACCCAAATCCTAAACTTTACCCAATATCCTATTTTACCCTTTACAAGGTATTCTCATACAAAGACAACTCCTCATAATCTTGGTAGACTGACCTAGGCTTCTTAGAATAGCTGGACACTAACCTATCTAGATATTACCAACCAAGAAATCTAGGTATCGAGCCAATCCAGTCCATCTTATCCCACATATTGGTCATTCTCAACATACCTTAAGGTATCATGAGATACCCTATGGTATCTTGAGATATCACTCATCAACTCATCTAACCAAGCTCTATCTAACTTCTAACTCACTCTCCTAGTATCTTAGAGTAGCCCCTCACTCAACTCTACTAGGCTACTAACCAACCTCACTTAGGTAGGATACTAACTTATATAGTACACTCACTAAAAACACTCCACTAGGCCCACAACTCTCACATTCTAACATCTCGTATCCTAACTAACACAAACATATAGGCTAACATCTACTAACAATTCTAACTAACAAATATCTAACAACTTACTAGCAAATTCTATCTAACAAGGGCTAACTAATAAAGGGCAATGGGCTAAATGGAAGGGGGATAATTGCTAAAGGAATAGGGGTTAAATGGGAATAAAACTAATGGCCAAAGGACTAAATCTGCTGCCACAAGCTGCTGCTACTGCTTACTGCGGCTGCTGCAGCTGCTGCTGCTTGCAGCTACTGCTTATTGCTGCTGCCGTAAGCTGCTGCTTATTGCTTATCCATCTCACTTATATATATATATATATAGACACTCAATATAATATATATACATGAATATATATTATGATACATTATGATACATGAAAGAAAATATAAATACAAGCAATAACACATCTCTAACATACAAAAATTCGAGATTAAAACATGTATTAAATCATTCAAACATAAAGACAAACACAAGTGTGTCCAATATTGGGGGTTTCCCACATGGACACAATAACACATCAAGGACACGCCTAAACATCCCCAAATGGACCCAAAATGGACACAAATGGAGACACAACCATGGGGGTGATTTCTATGGGTTCCAAACATTCGTAAATGCATGTTGGCTTGATTTAAAGGGTAAATTTTACCTTCCGGGTGGTAAAATCTCAAAGAACTCCTTTCGATACGACACCGACACGAAAGGATCTCCAAAAGGACACGAACCAATGCAAACTCCTCCCAAACTTGGCTAGCACCTTCTTTTGCTAGAGTAGAGAAGAAATGAAGGAGATTGGATGGAGGAATGGATTGATTTGGGGGTGAAATCAATGGAGGCTATTATCAAATTTGGGGAAGAACAACAAGAGAGAGAAATTTGTGGCTAAGAACAAAATGAGGTGACTCACCCCCCTCCTTTCATGGTCGGCCACATATGGCTTGGTGTCCCCATTTTGGTAAAGTCCAAAATGCTCTCTAAAAGTTCCTATTGGTTCAACTTAAATTAGGTTTTGGTTTGAGGCTAAATTAGACTAGTTTGAGTCTCTAATCAACCCAACCTAGTCATGAATATTTAGTCTAACCATACTAACTTAAATATTGTCATGCGGGCCATGTCTAACTAATGAATGGGTCCCACTAGAGTCAAAGCTACCCCGGGTCTCCGATACAAGTCGAAATGAGTTGAAATTCAAACCCGACTCAAATAACCCCAAAACAATATCATAAATAATAAAATAAATTTCCAAAATTATTCTAAAGTGGAAAATGACCAAAATGCCCCTGTTCTTAAAAACTGGAGGTGACAGGACTCGAAGTAGTTCAAGTACCGGCGGGGGTGACAACCTTTCGTCAAAAGGATTCAGAGTCTAGGATTTGTACTTCGGGAGGGGACACCACCTTATTCTATTTCGTGGGATAAGGTCATTTTATCCCCAGCCTCTGCATTCTTTTTCGACTGTTGATGGATTCAAATTGAGCCCGCAATTCTTGAATATCTATTCGATCAACGTCGGTTGGAGTCGAAACTGACAATTACGGCACGGAGGGGACGTTGGACTCACTGTTGGGGCCCGCCTCATGACTTCATTATCGTAAAGTCGTCGATAGGGCTTTATTAACCCTTATGTTTGCCATTAATTGGGACATGGATTGCAGTATAGCATTGAGGGTCGTCGTCATTGCTTCCAATGCGTCGAACCTTTGCCTGTCGCTTGTACTGGTATCGTCTTCACCAGCAATGTATACCGTCCGACAGTTCAGGTGCCTTAGCAAGGGTATGGCCTCGTCTGGCTTGATCCCCTGGGCTTCATCTTCTTCAAGGTAGGGACACATGGTTGCGTTATTTTTTGACTCTAGCAATTGGCTACCCCCAACCATTATAACAACATAGTTGGATGAAGGCCTACCCCCCAACTTTGCGTCTCATCCTTGGCGGATCGTTACACCCAACGTGGGAGATAGATAGAGAAGACGTGCCCCCTGGCTACTGTACGCCTTTCCATAATGGTCCTCTCGATCGGCTATTTTGGAATACCCCTGCCGCAGGTATAGTCAGATGGGCTAATCTCTGCGCCTGCGGCTTCTTTGTGTTGGTTGAGGAAGAAGGTACCTTTTAACCCTTTAGACTGGGAGTATCTCTTCGGGAAGAGTAGCTGGAAGCATGAACTGGTTTATCTTTTGTAGTTTACTGCAGCCGTTGGAAGAGAGACAACTTATTTGTAGGTACTGCTATTTGAGAACATCAACAGTTGATGGTGATTTAAGTGCAGTGTCCCGTGGAGGGTTTACCATATGCGCCACCATCCTTCTTCGACTCGTGCTTGTGGTCTATTATTTCATACAAGTCTGGCATATGGTGTTTATCTGTGCCGTATGGGTTGTATGGCTGATCAGATGAGACTTTTGATTCTCTATAAAGACTAGGAAGGATCTATGAGGTCGGCTAACCTCATGTTCATAATTCTAGTGGGCCCGTATAATCATCTGGGGCACCTCCCGATGAATACCCGTCAAGGCAATGATCCGGGTATGTTGAAGTCGCGTTATTCTAGACCTTTTTGTATTAGCGTTCGAGTAGAACATCGAGACGGGGCCTTCCTCGTAGGCTGGACTTTGAGAGATTCAGTAGAAGATCGATCTCCTTCACCTCTCTTGTGGGTGCTGCCAACTGGCATCATTCTGGGTTGCTTATTATGCATCTACATGCACTAGTCTTGATTTAAACGAGGCTGATTTTTGCACTTCCTGCTGGCAAGCTGGTTGAGATGCAGTTTTGTGTTCTTGAGCAGGGAGTGGCGGGTATGGCCGGTTGAGAGCGTGTGTTCCCGATTCTATAGCATTGTATCGCCTTCTCCAGTTGGGACCCGAGCGTTGGGCTCTATACTTTTCGACTTCGAGAGTAAAGGAAGGATGCATAGGAGATGGATACGAGGTTTATTGGTAGAAGCGGGGAGAGCGTCCTTACCAGTTGCTGGTGGTACAACATCTATGACTACCAAGACCTTGCGAGTCCTCCTAGGCTTCGCCGACCTAAGAGAAGGGATTGACCCTTCAGAGAGCATGTCTTTATAAGCCTGTTGGTCGAACCGACGACCAACCTTTGTTGGGATGAGCCGAACATGGAAGTATCAAATTGTGTCATTGCTTTCTCGTCGGAGGAGAAAGTAGTCCCCAGCAGAGTCGCCAGCTTGTTCGCCATCGAATTTTTTGTAGGTAGAATGAGTGCTTATGATGACAAGTATCTTTCAGGAGGACAAAAGAAGAAAAGATAGTTTGAAACAAGACTCATTTTCCTTCCTTTATATAATAAGATTTTAAACAGTACAACAATAACCATAATCAGAAAGGATTTGCTAATACAAATAAAGATTCTGGGAAAGTGTGCCGATGGAGATCGGGTACTGTAATTGACCCCTTTACTTTATTGACGATATGATACTTAGTAGATTCTCTCTCCTGTGTATATGGTATCCTCATTGACGTGGTGGATTTGGTGGATTCGATCAGTTGATGATCTGATCTTCTCCTCGTTTGGCGATCTCCTCGATCATCTTTCGATGATCTCTCCTTTCCGATCTTTTACAATAAGATCTGGTGTGATCTCTGATGTGATACGATTCTGATCCGCTCTCTATATTTGCATTTTAGTGAACAAGCTATAAAGGAGGTAATGATGATAGGGGAATCTCCTGCGTGGAAGATGCCATCTGGGTGAAACAACTGTTTAGGTAGGTTGTTTAACCGCTTGGCCTGGTTGAGGCACTGATTGGGTTACCGTTGCTGTAGAAGCTCCGGAGGAGGACTTAAGGATCCTCGGGTGTAATAATCGGTGGTTATGACTGTCCACCCGCACAGCTTGATCACAAGTGACCTAGCATACGCAAATATTTAGGATAACTTATTATTTGAATGGTACGGTTGTGTAACGCATGTGCCATAAATGAGAGATTTATATCAGGGGGCACGATCTTTGATTGATGCGTGGCGTAATTTTGGAGGGAATCTCTGGTTTAAATGGGGCAGTTATTGTGCACACACCAAAAACGTGGTGATGATCCTTCCAGTTGTTGTCGATGAAGTTTGAGATGATCTGATTCGGGATAAGAATCAGCTTGTGGTGTTCTGGGGGGCGAGAACCAGTTTATGTTGATCCAGTCCGGGTCACGAACCAGCTATTTTGATCTGGTTCGGGTCATGGACTAGTTTGTGTTGATCCGGTCAGGCTTGCGGACCAGCTGTCTTGATGAGGAAGGTGGCTCAGCCTGGGATTTGAGGCATCTGTCTTGATGTGGAGACTGGTAGGCAGTTTGAGCCGTTTCCCTCCTTACCGCATGGTGGCCTTCTGGTAGGGGAGCCGTATGGTGTCTGGGCCGCATGTGAACTGGTCGCATAGAGTGGTCCAGTTACCTTCGATTTTGTAAAGGCGGTATACCTTTAGGGTAATGTATTGTTGGGACTTGGCATCCATTTGTAGGTCTTCTGGGCCTTCGTACACGTTGTTTGAGGGGGCTTGTCCTTGATTGAGCTTGAGGAATTTTCATGCTTCTATATATGTCACGCCCCAGTCCTAAAATACATAGGACCAGGAACATGTAAGCATGCCAGCTACGTATTAAATATACTCCAGCCTAACTTGAATACGTATACGATGTCTAGACTATGGTAATATGTCTAATATGGCAAATCAGACTATTTATCAATCCATATAAATAATAAACATTAAGAAAGAATAATATGATTCATGGTCTGCAGTCCACTAACATATTTTGTTCAATTAGACTCGAAGAATAAGGTAGGTCTATCAAGCTATGATATAACAGAATGAAAGTCATGGTAGTAAATATAAAATATAGAAGAATGATAAAGAGTACCACTACTGATACCTGAATCCTGTAGACAATCATCACTACTTCTCTATTCTTTATATCAACTTATCAATAACTTGGAGAGATCACCAGCTCCTCAGAAGGGACGTAGCCAGATACATGACATACATGCCTATCTAACAGTAAATAACATTAATAAAGAAAAACCATAAAAGAAACAAAAGTGACTATGTAACAATGATACATGTATCCAAGGAAGAAAACAAAATAACCAAGCAACAACTATACAAGCATGCAAGAACAACTACGCATAATTGAACTGCTAGAAAGGAAACAGGTAACAAATGCCAAGTTCCTAGGTGAACACATGGCAAGAAGTCAAACGAATAACCAAACCCTCACCCCTAGTATGGACTCTCAGGTTTGAACACCAACCAACCCTCGCCCTAGTATGGACTCTTAGGTTAGCTCAAGTAATCAACCCTTGCCCTTGCGTGGACTCTCAAGTTAAGAATAAACAAAAATAGGAATCGCAATTTAGTTATGATGCACTCGTCCTTCCGAAATATGGTATGACTCAGACAAGGTACAACTGAGAACAAATCTAGTATGAACGATAATGCCAAAACATGAACAAGAACGATATATCAATTAGACAACTAAACTAGTATGCATAATATGAAAGAAAACACATATCAGCAAATCAATCAAAGAAAACTAGATAATAAAATATAACACAGAAAAAGGAATACAAAAAACTAACAATAAAAGAGATCACAGGTTATTATAAACATGTGATATGAAGAAGCAAAAATGATTAGCATGTAATATACTGTAAAAAAAAGGCCATGTATACTTGCCTGCAGAGTCGTCAAATGTTGTGTTGAAATCCTTGGTACGATCTTGGTTCAAAGTTTTAGATATAGTCCCAAGGCCTATCAATTATTTATACAGATAATACAATTAGAATTTTTATTATTATTAGAAGTTAAATTTATATTGGCCAATTTATTGGTTAACTCGTTATAACTAAAATGTTATAAAATGATGATTTTAGTTAATAATTGTATATCTACAGTAACTTAAATTAACCCTTATAATATATAGTAAAAATAATAAGTTTGTAACTTATAAAAACATTAAAAGGATAAGTGAAATATATATAAGGGAAAATGAGAGGTTCCGAAATTTAACAAAAGTTCAAGCCCTTTTGCTAAAATTTGCACATTCCTCTTGCTGGATTCAAACGCGCGAAAACAAAACTTTTCTTCCCAAGCGGTGGACGGGATGGCTCGATGACCACAAAGGCGACTGCTGTTCTAGAAGACGCAAAGGAGTGGAGCGTCTCAACGAAGGGGTGGTATGGGTCTACACGATATAGGGCAGGGAGAAGGTCGATCGCTAGGCGAGGCAATGGCTTTGAGCTATCGGTCGAAGGTTGTTGGTGTTGGTTGTAACCTGGAGAAGGCTGACAAGGTGCAAACACTCTATTGGAGAAGGCAATGATAATGGAATAAGAAGAAGAAGCTTGTGTTGTGATTGATTCAGCATAGGTTTGTGCCTTTATATAGGCTATACAAAGATTAAAAGATGTGGACAACAATAAAGTAAAGGAGGAAAATCCTCTTGGCCACACAAATGTCCCAAGGACTAGGAACCTTCCTAAAGAATAGGTAAACTAGGAGCTAGTCTAGATTATTCACTAACAATCTCCTCCTTAATCTAGATTTGATCTAGGTTGAAAACTCCAAGCTCCTGCTGCATTTCAGCGAACTTTATTCTGGCGAGAGCCTTTGTTAGGATGTCTGCACGTTGCTTTCCAGTGCACACATACTCCACCTTTATCTGCCCTCTTGCAACACATTCGCAAATGAAATGAAAACTAGTATCTGTCACGCCCCAGAACCGGAATACCGGAGAGCGGGGGAATGACTCAGCCAGCTACGTATTACGGGTAGAAGAATACCGTATAATACGATCAATGCTGTCTAACGACGAGGGGGTGCATACTACATGAAAGTCTCACTATGGTCACTCAACATTTATTGTCTCAATCATTCAAACAAGGAGCAATAATAGAGAACATGTAAGAGAAAGCAGTAAGGCGTCCCAAACGCTTAGTCAAAATGTTCTTGAGATCTGGCTGTACAAAACATAGCCAGATGATATAGCAAGGTATACACAATTGTTATTAGCTGCAGTCTGACTTAGTTACAATTACGAAAAGGTAAGTGCATGACAGCCCGACTAACATGTCAGTGCCAAACGACAATAAGTAAAGTAAGTAGTAAAATGAGCAGGGAAGCAAGGAACCCACTCGTGTCCTCCTGCGATCATTCCTCTAGTATTGACCATCTTGGAGGTAGAAGTAAGCTGAGTCCTCGGGAACTGGCTCTAAATCTGGCCATGCAAAACTAGAGAGGTTAGACCTCTAATATCAAGTACCACAAGGAAGCACGATATGAGGAATTAGAACCAGTAATAAGAGTTAAGGATAAGATAAATAGATCTCGGCTTGCTACTGGAGTTCGCACAACATCACGACACTTCAAGCCAACTTCCCAACTAAACAAGGACAGAAGTTGACCCGTCATGTCCTGACATTCTGCTCATCTCAGTAGTTAACAGAGTAGGTACAGTACACAAACAAATCAATTTAAACGGCCATACAACTACTACGGCTTGCTACTGTAAGTTCCAAGTTGTCTTGGAAACATACAATAAGAGATTCCTCAGTTCTTACAATATACAAGCAAGGCTAATCTATCCAATAATCAATTGCGCCAATCATGAATTAGACGTGTCCGAGCGGGAGGCCCGTCATCAATATGCAAAAATTGTAAACAGATACCACTCCCTACCCGTGTGGCAGATTTGCAGTATCCGTAGGAACCAGCCGGCATATCGGGGCACTAATTGTCCCGAGATGGCTGCCATATAAGAACTCGAGAATCCATTCTCTCCATGCAATAGTTATTTTTATTTAGCTTAGTAGTCCCTATGTTAATTGAAATCTCATACGGTGGATCATGATCATTCTAAATGAGTACTCCCGTACAGAGTACGATATGTATAACTTTTCAACTATGTCCATGCGGCTAGGTTGTAGGTCTTACATAGCGTAATGCTGTAGGAGCGTAAAAAGTGCTTCATAGAATGAGTCAAAGAGATGGATCATTCTACTCAAGATGATCTATTTTACGCCAAGGAGAGGCTAATCATTTTACGCCTAAAGCAGGCTGATCATTTTACGCTGGACAAAAGCTGTCAAGTCTTGCATTTAATGCAAAGTCTGACATGAAGATATTAATGATGGCATATACCACAGAAATCGAAGGGATTTGTTTTACACATAGACCAATGTTGTCGTTTAGTATATGGACTGAGCTATTTTTACGCTCACAGTATGGCTTCTTTTACGCATGGAGACTATACGAGTTTTAACGCTCAAAAGTCGACGTGTGCATAAAGTTTATTTGGGCTACTTTACGCTCAAGGTTATTTAATAACCACTTTACGTGGGAAGTCCATGTCAGGGCTATTTTACGCCTAGTCTACTGCTTTACGCTCAGAGTACATTGGGGCTGTTTTTACGCCCTATTCTTTCTGACCAACTTGGAACGTGGTTTGCCTACATGGCTTTCATGCCACATATTTCGAAGAACGTATGTACGTGCATCCTATTCTTACTGAAATAATGGGACACGTGTCAACGTATGCAGAGGATGACTTTGGTCGTGGGTGGCAGTTGTTAGCGTAAAGACGGAACTTTTGCTGAGTTTTTACGCACAAGAGCCCAAGTCTATAAATAGACTTATTTTTCTCACAGAAGAGACAGAGAAGAGACAGGAGGAGAGAAAACAGAGAGATTAGAACTCAGAGACTTTGATTCTCCAGAGCATTCTTCTTCAACCTTTCTTTCAGAACAGAGTGAAGCAAAGCAGGAAAGCATTCGGCCTCGCCATCAGTGTCCAAGTGCGTCGATACCTTTCTGGTGACTTAGTTCTTCTAACTGTTCATCTTCAAGCAGTGATCTTCATCATCATCGTATGGTCCGAGGAACAAAGTGATCATTTACAGATCAGACTTCCATAGCAATACTTTTCCAGAATCAAATTTGTACTGCTTGTACTTTTTCTCGTTTTATTTTCAAAAGCCAATTTTCCTGGCATTTTGTTAAGTGAAATAAAATGGCGACTCTGCTGGGGACGACCTTCTCCTCTGACGAGGAGGTAATTGCTCAATATGATGATGTTTCGATTGGATCGACAAAGAAGACTCTGGTTGTACACTTCGACCAGACTGCTTATGAAGAGATGCTCCGAACTGGGGGTGGTTCTCGCTACTCCAATGTTCAAAAGTCTCGCAAAGCACGAAAAGTTTGGATTCCTAAATCCAAAATAGCTTCTGATCTCTCTGTTGCCGCTGATGGCAAGGAATTCTTCCCACTCCTGTCGTAGGGGCTCCCATTTGTAACGAGGCAGTCCTTACTTCAGTGTTGTACTCTAAGTGTGATAATTTATCTCCCATCTATGACGGTAAAGATAATCAGGTTTCACGCCCACTGCGTAAGAACCAAGTTTTACGCCCAGTGGGTAAAAACCAAATTTTACGCTCAGTACATAAGAACGAGTCTCCCATTTGTAATGAGGCAGACTCTAACGCTTGTGTTTCTGAGTGTAAGGATAAGTCTCCCTTCTGTGACGTGGTAGACACACATAAGTTACGCTCTTCGCGTAAAGAAAAATCTTCCGTCTGTGACGTGGTAGATAATCAATTTTTATGCTCTACGCGTAAAGGTAAGTCTCATGTCTTTGACAGTGTAGATAAAATTTGCAACAATGTTTTCACATCTAATGTGAATGTACCTAAACGCGTACAACGTAAAAATGTTGTTGGTAAAGCTTCAGTTCTACACCAACAACCTTCTTATACTGCCCTACGCAAAGTACCAAACGTACAAATTACACGCAATAAAAATAGAGTCCTTCGTGCTAAAAAATCTCAAGATTTACGCACACAACTCCAAACGCGTAAAAATGTACAGTTTGGTTCTGCGAATGCAGCCAGTAATCTTCTTTATACACAAGGGACTAAACGTTTCTCTACCCCAAATATAATAAAGAAGACTACTCCCTCTACTCTTTCTGATTTACGTGAATTGCTAATGCAAAAGCGTAAGAACAGACAATTTCCGGTGACATTCCCCCAAGAAAAACACCATTGTGAATATCACCAGGTTGTAATCAACTGTTGTTGTTCAGCTTCAAAATGGTCAGTTTTTGATCGATTGAGTTTTAATGTGCCTCAACAACAAGTTGATGACCAAGAACATGAGCCGTCATTTGTGTCAGTCAACATTGCATCTCATACTAACAGAGGACGACGCCCAAGACGGAATATGTCCCAAACTCCAGGTCAACAACAGTTCAACAGACTTCTTGATTCCTTTGAGGGAGTATTTCAGAACACTTGATCAAGAAGACAAAGACAATTGCAGACTTCGGATTCAGAAGCTGGGGGTACTCAAACTTTTGAGTCCGAAACTGATAGTGTCGATTCATACTTCTATACTAATCCTTCTATATCTTCAAGAGAGGTTGAATCCTACGCTATTGGAGATGAACCAGAGACGTCATCTGCTAATACAGAACAACGTCTCACTGTCGTTGAGCAATCACTGAAAGACATGCTTAACATGGTGCAAAACATGCATCAGATAATATTGAATCAGCAAACTGCTCAGCCGACAGTAATAACCCCAGTACCAGTAGCAGCACCAACTCAAGATAGTCAAGGGGCTGATATACCTTTGAATATTCAAGAGCCTGCTGTTAATCAAAATTCTGCATCTCTAGATCCTATTATGCCAAAAGATGTACCATCTCCGGTGGGGATCACGGTACATCCAACAACCATTCAATCAAATGTGCTTCCACACACTAGTGAAGCCATTCAAGCAATACGTGAGCTCAAAGCACAATTTGAGGTTTTGAAGCACAAGGATCAGCTCCAGAGGTTAGGGATTAAGCAACCTTATCCTCCTCATTGGAACGATGTACCCTTTCTACCAAAATTCAAGCCACAATCTATGGTATTGTTTGATGGAAGGGCTTCTTCTAGTCAGTATATCAATTATTTTGATATTATGACTGTGCATCTGCAGAAAAATGATGCTCTTCTTACTCGAGTGTTCATTGGATGCTTGACGGGTTCAGCTTACAACTGGTATCGTAGTGTACCCGACAATTGTATTTCGTCTTTTGACGAATTTAAGGCAATGTTTCTCTCCCGCTTCTATGAAGGAGGAATGGACATGAACATGTCCTCCTTAACAGAAATCAAACAAAAGAAGAAGGAAGATACTCGGACGTTCATTGAACGTTTCCAACAGGCTACTCTAAAGATGCCTCCTGGTATGCCAGATTCAGCGCTAATTGATACATGCAAGATGAATCTGCGACCATCTATTGCTGTCTTTACGGGTTCCCAATTCACAGATTGGGCTTCATTTATCATAGCAGCAGTTTCTGCCGAGACCAATGGTAGGTTGGCTCATGATCATGGGATGATTTTTGCGTCAGAAGATAGAGAAAAGAAAAGTAATCCTGGTAATAATCCTGGTAATCGTAATGTGAAAGGAAAAGATACCCTCATGGTCAATCTTTCCAAGAATAAAACGATGCCGAATAATCAGGAATCTTCTAGGCCAAAGGAAGAATACTCTTTTGACGAAAGTGATATCCCAGGGATATTCCAATATCTGGTGAAGAGTGGCAGACTCCAGATTACGGAGCCAAAGAGGCCTAATGAGGTGAATCTGACTGACAATCCCAAATATTGTGTATATCATAGATACATTAATCATCCTACCAGTGCTTGCTATGTCTTGAAGAAGAAAATCCAAGAACTGATTAATGGTGGTGCTATTGCTTTAACCAATGATGACCATACGGTTACAACCAATATGGTTTCTCTTCAATTCGGAGATTTTCCTCCACAGCAAGTTCCAGATGGAATTATCCCAATCCCGAAGGCGACGATGAAGATTATGAATATCCCGCCTCCTAGAGAAGAAAATGAAGGATTGCTGCCTCTCACCTTAAAAAATGGTGAAATTATGTGGGTACATCCTGACTTAGTACCTGAGTTGGAAAATGAAGGTAAAACTTCTAAATCCAAGAAAGGTAAGAAAGTCAAAACCTGCAACATGATTTCTCATGTTATCTCAGATCCTGACGACTTGGAGCATCTATGGGATGGCCTTCCTTTAGAAGATAGACTGAGAGGATTGAACATATGTCCTCCAAGTCTAGCTTCTCCTACCAAGCTAAAGCTTACTCATCAGCAGTGGCTAGCCATGAATAGTGTTCCCTTATACCGGACACAACAAGACTTCGCTGCTTATAAAAAAGCTCCTACAGGGATTTTTCCTCGTATCCCGAATCCTTCTCTTTCCGTAGCTACGGAGACGTCTATTCCTCATTCTCCTGTAGTTACAGAGATCTCTTCTTCTTCCTCTGTGGAACCACCTATTGAAAGTTCACTGCCTATTTATTTATACAGTCAGCAATTAATCCTTCTCATGAAGAAGATGGGTTATGATTTTCAGAAGGCAGAAGGTTTGAATTATGATAAAGGAATACGACTCCCTTTACAAATTCAAAATCAAAATTCTACTGTTGGATTGGGTTCTGAAGTTCCTCATAACAATCTTTACAAGAAGAAGGCTAAAGGAGGGAAGACTAAATCCTGTAATATGGTACTTCCTTCTCCTGAGTCCGAAGAAGAAACTTTTGCTGGTACAAGATCTGGGAAAGAGTACCACAAAGATTATGAGGGATCTGCCAAAGAAGTAGAAGACGTAGTGGAAACACTACCAGCTCAAGCTTCTTCTGTTCCTGCTAAACTATATGTGGTTGAAAAGAGGAAACAGAAAGCAGTACGCTTTGACATTCCATTGAAGTCTACTTCCAGTCAGGGGGTAGTGATGAAACCCTACAAATTTGATATTCTAGCTCAGTTAGCCAATACTCCGGCTAGACTATCTATATTTGAGCTGCTTTGTCTTTCTAGAGAAAGCAGAAAGACTTTGAGTGAAGCTTTACTTCAAGCAGATTCATGCTTGGCTCAACTCAAGAGTCCTGATAATTCTCCAGTGTCGTGTCCGCAATGTCATAGCATGATGGAAGCAATTTCCAACATCACCTTTACACAAAAAGATATGCTGTTGAAGCATAACAAACATGACAGGCCTCTGTGCTACACTGGATATATTGGATCCACTGAAATTGACAGGATTTACATTGATCCTGGGTCATCAATTAGCATAATTCTTCAGAGTATGCTAAGACCCCTGAGGATTCCTACTAGTGATCTGACTTACACTAGTACTACGATAGTTGGTTTTAACTCTGGCAAGAGTAAACCACTGGGGAAGATTCGTCTGCAGATTCAGATTGGTGATCTTCGAACTATGGTAACTTTCTATGTTATCAACTCAGACGTATCCTACAATATTCTTCTTGGAAGACCATGGTTACATGAGCATAATATCGTGCCTTCAACTCTCCACCAATGCTTCAAGTATGTGGAATCCCAAGGAGTTGTCACTACAAGAAAATGCATCTTCTGCAACATACGCAATATGTAGCGAAAAGATGGAATTGTGTCGCCAAAGCCTTTCTGCGACATAACGTGCTATGTCGCACGTGTGTCGCCGTATCCCTGTCTGGGAAAGTATTTGGCGACAAAAATCTATCATGTCGCTGAAAAGGTCCACTTTTGGCGACATGCTCTAATTTTTTTATAAAATAATATTTGGCGACATGTGACTTGTGTGTCGCAGAAAGTTGATACTTTGGCAACATTAGCACATGTCGGGAAAAAATAACTTTTTGCAGCACAATTTAATGTCGCAAAAGCTAATGTAGACAAATATAAAAATACTTTTGCTACACAATTTGATGTCGCAAAAGCTAATATATACAAATAAAAAAATACTTTCTGCTACACAATCTAATGTCGCAAAAGCTAATGTAGACAAATTTTAATATTAATTTATAATGATAATAATAATAAATTGCATTTGAAACATAGATATAAAATCCCACTTCAAAACAAACTTATAAACATTGTAATTTGTCTTCAAAGAACTTGAGAATAAATAGCAACAATCACACAACATAATATCCAATATAATGTCTTCATAAAATAGTCCAATAATGCAAAAGATTTAACTTCAATTAACCCATTCAATTAGAAACGTATTGTATTTCACAATCATTGTATTCCAACTAGACAAATATAATGTAAGCAAAAATACATGAATTCAGTGTATTCCCAAAAAATTAGCCAACAACAAATTATCTTTTCACTGCAAACATTGCTTTCTCCAAAATAATGATAGATCTCATGATATGAACATATTCCCAAAAATTGTCTTTGTTGTCCATGTGATCCTGCAAAAAACATTTAAAAAAAGATTGTAGTTAAAAAAAGTATATGCTAAAAGAATGACAAATATCTATGAAGGCCAAAAAAAAAATATGAACACTTCTACAGTATTTTGTTTCACACAAAATAAACTTAGTAAAGTACTGCATATAGTTTCTATACTGTATCAACAAGCATAACCCATTCAAACATGCTCAATTACTCATTTATACACGGACACTTCTTCATGTTATACACATGTATCACACTAATCACTCTGTAATATGCACACACTGGATAAGCATAAGAAAGTAATTTCTCCGTTAACTTGAATTAAGCAAAATCAAGATTATTGCAGATACAACATAAATCTTGAAGTCCATGTTTAGCATCCTTTCGTTTATTGGGAAAATTTACTTCCAAAAGAAGCATAATTCCCTTACACTTGCTGTACTTGAGCAGATTGTGCAGGCTCAAGCAATGTTGCTACAAGATTTACCACGAACCAATCCAGATTCAGAGGGGTCTAGTAGAGGTGTATCCCCATCTTACAGGAAAAAGGAAGTCTCTTCCGTTCCACATGAAGCAAACACCATTTCTCCATCAGATGCTCCTTCAGAAACCTTACCAAGTAAGACCGATATACCTGAAGAGTCCACAACTTCTGTTCCTATAACTGACCAAACCTTATACAGGACAAATACAACCTAAATTTGGCTCCAGTTTCAACCCAGATTTGTTACTGAGAATCTACTGTCCAAATTGGAACCAATATCTGTCTGGTATGGGCTTGAACTCTGGGACATCTTCATGCGACTTAAGGTCAGAGTGACAGTAGACTCTCTAAGTATAGGCCAAATACCAAGAGAAATCAGAATTGTTTGTAATGGTTGATTTTGTGGTAAGATGGCCTGTCAAATGCACTAGGGAAAGATACCATGTTATACACTGCCTTTTATGTGTGTGTGTGTATGTGTGTAAGATTTGCTTTTAAGTGGCTAATTAGGGAGAAGAAAGAATGAGTGAAGTCCATAGAATTGGTAAAATGAGCTGTAATAACTGATAATAAGGTTTTAGATAGATTTTTTACATGTAGTATAAGAGAATTTTGTACTGTATCAATCTAGGTAAAAGTGACGGACCTAGAAAGCCCAACTCATATTGTACTATGCTTGAATTTAATGTATGTACTTCCATTCTTACATATTTTCTCATATACTAAGTGATGAGATCTATGGAAGCACCATCAAGTTTGCTCTTTGGCTTAATGTGCTCTTTGGCTTACAATCTTGGCTGCTTGCTGCTACGTCATTCTAGTATTTGTATAAGTATTACTGATTTGGCTTCTTTTGGTAATTTAAGTGGGTGTAGGTTTTGATATTTATATCCCTGAAATGCTTTGCACATTACATCTATGAGCGATTACTAGTCTAATTTTGATGTATTTTCCTAGTTTACTGTCCTTTCTGAGTTGTTCCACCATATATATTCACGTACAAAGTAAATACAGTTTCAAGGGATTGAGTCGAGGGGATTAAGTTTGTTGCAATTGACAAAAGCAGGACAAATGTATGGACTGGACTGATACTGGTACTCAAAAGTATGGACTGGACAAATGTGCAGGCAACACATTATGATGGCAGGGACTCGACTGATCAATAGAAGGTTAATGTAGTGAAGAATCTGTGCAGGTTAAGTCAATCTCAAACGAAATGAACTGGTACTCTATGAGGCAAATATAAACAAGGAAGTTAACATATGGGAAAAACTACAGAGCAGGATATAGCTATGACTGATGCATTGATATTGTTCTCCACCATATATATTCCTAGTTTCAATTTTGATGCATTAATTTTTTTTCCAAATATGCTGCAGGAAAAGGGGATTAAGTTTGTTGCAATTGACAAAAACAGGCCTCTTTTGGATCAAGGCCCTTTTGATATTGTTCTACACAAGGTCTGTTGCTACGATTCCTTGTCTCTCAATACTTTCCCCTCAAGTGTAGACAAGGAGGATTGCTACACAAAATGAATTGACACCCAAGTGTAGACAAGGACTGATACTCAAAAGTATGGACTGGACTAATGTGCAGGCAACACATATAGGGACAGAACATATGAAGTGCAGGACACATATAAATATATGGAAAATAAACATAATATGGTCGACTGATACAGGTGTTAGGGATTAAACCACTTGCTATCAAGGGAGACTAAAGTACAAAGGAAAGGCAGACATCTACTGATATTTAAGTATCTGAGTCGGCAACTACAGGTGAACATATGGACAGAACAGGTAAAGCTCAGTGGACAGAACAGAATATAGCAATTGGAGAAAGAGATATTATGTTGTCTGTTGCACACTCCAAAATTCATGTTGTGTAACTGAGTTTGTCATTTGCTGATATTTGGTGTTTATGCTTAAAAGCACTCTCCAAAATTCATGTTGTGTTGTGTCTGATGCACGTATCAGATATGCCACAAACATATCTGATACGTATAGGGATAACCAGGGAAATGAATTTATTTCTGCAAATAATTCATGTTTCAGGTTGTCTGGTAAATATCAGGAAACCCTCCCCTAATGTTTGCCTGCTTATTAAGTTTCCTCAATTGTTTTTATTTTTAAAATAAATGGTCATCTGATAACACAAATGCGTGGAACATCTTCAATGTTGGGTGCTAGGAAGATCTGTGTACACGGAAATTAACCTTCATAATGATGCACTTATGAACTACTTTCTTCATCTCTTTCAGTTTTTGATATTATTATTAATGCCATACCAAGTCTCACTTAACTCCAATGTCGTGAAAATGTGGCTTCTAGTTTGTCACCTCGTTTGTACTCGTATTGTTATATTAGAGAGGAGAAAATGTAGCTCTTGTCAGACTGTTTAAACGATCATATAAAAAAAAATCACAAAAGTAGGAATAAAGTAATTGAGCATCATATACCTTAAACTTGGCATTTGTTGTCCAAACTCAATCAATCATGTACTCCCAATCCTCTTGTGAAAAGCCTTTATATGAGTTGCTTCTAGGGTTTATGCCATCCTTCAACAACTTCTTATAATGTGCATGCATGCGACTCCTCCAATCTTTGTATCTCAGCTGGCATATTTTTGTAATAGTCTGCCTCACGACTTCATCCTCATCGTAATTTTTGATCTCAAATTTATCCTGCAAACATATACTCAATAATACAGATTATTAATAAATGATATATGGAAATAAACCAAATTATATGAAGTAGTAAATAGATCCACCAATACCCGAACTCTTTGAATAATTGACTTCTTTAGGGTGTCATCAATGTCATCCCAATACATAACGTCCTGAAGTGGTGCAGCAGCCCGAACTTCAACGCCAATCTGGTTTGCAAGAGGAGTAGCATTATCCCCAACTGGAGCCCTTTCCCTAGCGGGAATTGACACTTGAAGTTTGCCCCTTTTTTGTACCATTTTCTCTACAGCTTTACCACGTGTCTTACCCCGTATATTTTTCTTCGGTGAACCTGTACATCAAAAAGAAAAAGAAAATAGCCTTAAGCTAGACAACAGATAGACCAGATTTCTTTTTCAGACTTCATTAAAATCAAATATGATTATATCCATTAGATTACCTGAACCACTAGCTAGTGACTCTATAGGACTAGGCGCATGCATTTGAAGGTTATTGGACCCCTCAGCAGTGGTATCTTCATGTGTCGAAACAAGACGTGATGATTTACGAATGGGACCATTGTATACAACCTAAACATACAAAATACATAGATATTAAGGCATTATTAGCAACATAATTTAAACACAACATATCTCGAGGTTCATATCTTATATATTACCTTTTTTCATTTGTTGATTAGAAGGCACATTGTTATCATCATCACTGCTGGATGAACTAAGCAAATCATCACACTGGCCCGGTCGATACTCATCACCATCTCTCTCACTCACATTTCTTTTGCTATTCTTACCAAAACTTGTTTGAGTGACCTTCTCAAATGGAGTTAATAAATTTGAGGCGCGAAGCAAACCCAAAGCATCTAATTTCCTTTGGTTACTAGCAATATTTTCATTTCTTTGCTTCTCATATGCTGACGTCATCTTGGCTGCTTGTCCGGGTCTTAAATATACTTTGCTCTTTGATTTTTCCATCTATGACAATACAGAAATAAATAAATTCCACAATGTAATTCTAATAATAATACAACATTGCAACCTATAATTAAGAAGTTGTGCACAAATCTGGACCCTGGATCAAACTATCTCCACCCTTGGGAGCACAAATCTGGACCGGATCTTGATTTGCACGCAAGAAATTTGGTGGTGTTGCTGTCAAATTTGGACATATAGTATATGATAATGTTGCATATTTGCTTACCAAATAGCAAGTGCTATACATGAATCTAATACTCAGAGTTTGACGGTGAAAGTTGAGGTAATGATATGATAAGAGGCTTACCAAATTGCAGGTACTTAGTTAGTACTGGCTTGCTTGAAGTTAGTTCCAAAATGTAGATTATATATCATAAGCTAGCTGCAAACCATCTCATAAGCTGCTTCACATGACTGTTATTGAATGGGACCCATTTGATGTTATAGTATATGATGTGGTTGTAATACTCAGAGTACTACTGTCCATCTGATTGAATAGGAAACATTCAAATATCAGAGTATTACATCCACTACTACTAACTATATTATTCAAATTTGGATGTAATACTCAGAGTTCCACGGTGAAACATAGGTAATGCTATGAAAGAGGCTTACCAAATAGCAGGTACTACTAACTATATTATACAAATTTGTCCAATCCTTGATTACCAACCATCATATTGTTCAGTCTAAACCCTTGATGTTCAAATCTTGAACATTTAGTGTCCAGATTCTGAACACCTATGAGTTTAGACTTGAACACCATATATTATATTCATTGAACATCCACATGTTCAGTCACTTGCCTCGTTAATTCTATCCTTTCCATTAGAGTATCAAACCCCTTTCACTAAACCAGGTTCTGTCCTCCTTACTTGATTATTGTTTTGCATACTTCTTGGTCGAAACACATTGTCCTGCCCATTATAGGTTTGAGTTTGAATGTGGTTGACACTATGTCCAGCTCATGGTTAACATGCAGGCCCATTTCCTTGTATCAATCATTTCTTGTGTAGGTATTCCATATGTTCAGTCATTGGTTCATTTCTGAAGGTAATGATAGCAATCCAGATTTTGAGTATCAGTTTCATATGCATTGTTCTGTCCTAATTCACTAAGTTTTGGTCCATTAGCTTTAGATGTTCAGTCCATTTAAGATATGGGAAGGAAGCTTGGGTAGGGAGCATTTGAATGCAGCCTTGGTAGGGAGCATTTGAATGCAGCCATAGTGTGGCAGTAGGATTTTGATTAGCAAGCCAATTGCAAACAAGGAGGGGTAATGCCTTTAGCAGTAGTAGCAGCAGGGGGTCACCTACTATGGAGGACCAGGTAGAGGGGGCATATGCCCATGCCTATGCAAGCAGACCAGTGGGAGGGTTCCTGTGTGTGATTTAGTATCCTGGAGTGAGATGAAGGTTTGTGTAGTCTGAAGTCAAGTTGGGGGTATACGTAGTAGTTCAATTGTTAAGGGTGTGAGTGTTAGGTTGAGGTATCAGTCGATTAGTTGGAAGGGGGGACATGTTTCTATTTATATGTACTTGTTAATTAGAATATTGCATTCATATATAGGTAACTTTGATACTAATGTATCATATGCATTCCAAATATGCATTCCAAATATGACAGTATCAGATGTAGGTAACTTTGATACTAATGTCAATTTAGGAGATGAATCATCTTAGGAGATGAATCATCTTTTAGTAATCTGACAATACAGAAAATGCTGACGTCAAAGTTACCTACATCTGACAATACAGAAAATATTTTAGTAATATTTTAACTTTGATACTAATGTGATAATGCCTTAGTTGGAAGGGGGACATGCATTATTAGCAACATAAATATACTTTGCTTACTAGCAATATTTTCATTTCTCTGCTTCTCATATGCTGACGTCATTTTGGCTGCTTGTCCAGGTCTTAAATATACTTTTCTTTTTGATTTTTCCATCTATGACAATACAAAAATAAATGAATTCCACAAACAGTTGAACTAATGTGATAATGCCAGATGTAGGTATGTGGCAGAAGAAAATTGGAGAACCTATGGGTAGAACCATTTTCTTCACATGAATGCTTTAAAGTGGAGAAGCTAAGAGATTTAAGATTTTTAATACCCATAGTTCCTGAATGTACTCCTTTGAGTTATCCTAAGTATAATTTCTATAAGATATAAATAGTCCCTTGACCACTTAAAGACAGATCTGAAAGGAATATCAACAAAATCCAACATACCATCTTTGTACACCATCTAGGATAGATGAAAAATTAAATTATTGAAGTAGCTCCAAGCTTCATTGTGTAGATAAATATCCCAAAAAAATCACTTTATTTTGAGTGCAAAAGAGAGAGAAAGGGAAGCAAGATGACCATGTCATTGGCTATGTTAGCATCACCGGAGGGGTGTTCTTCACCAATCATTGTGTGGATGTATCGTGTAGATCCAAGGGTTGGTCGAAGTAGAAAATTATGCTTTATTAATTAAAACTACACTTATTTTGTTTTCCAAGGGCTTTATTTGGATTTTTTTGTTGGGGCCGTCTGGGGAGTTATGAACTCGTAAAGAGCTGGGGTACATATAATTCATTTTGTATTTGATTACTGTGAAGGAACTTTCTGTAATTTAGCCAAGATAAATCAATTTTTCACCATTCATATATACTAATCCACTATATTAAGAAGCATCAAATACATGACATATTTATGAAGGCGAATACTCAGAAATTTTAATCCTTCAACAACTAAAACATGCCAGATTTACTTGACCATTACAAATCAAGGTTGAATGTGTATACTACTGACAAACATCAACTATCCACAAGAAGTACTAAACAAGTAAGAAGGTACTATGATGATAGCAATGGCATCAATAATGCCAGGTTCAGGCTATCAGCTGACATAGAGGCAATTAAAGCATACCAACATAGAAAAGATGCTGTCAGACATCCAAAACCTACAAACATATAAGCTAGCCCATGTACAGAATTAGAATGCTAAGAGGGAGATGAGTAGCAATATGTTACAAGATAGGATTGTAAGCAAGTGCACGCCTAGGAAGTTAGAGGTGATGGCAATTGAGAATAAGATGAAAGAAAATTACCTTAGGTGGTTTGGACATGTGTAACACAAACCAACAGAAGGTAAGGATGAACGATAAGATAATAGTTAAAGAAGCTGCTAGGACTAAGGGTAGGCCTAAACGAACATGGATTTATGTTTTTAAGAAGAATATGGATTTTTAGTGTTATAGAGGACATGGCACTTAACAGAGCTGAATGGAAGATAAGGAAGAGGACATGGCATATAACAGAGCTGAATGGAAGGAGAACGAAGAGGACATGGCACTTAACAGAGCTGAATCGAAGAAAAGGATCTGAACAACCTATCCAACATTTTGGGATAAAGGCTTTGTTGTTTGCCAACAAGAGAAAATCCAGTAATAGCTCCTAGCTTCTTAAACCAATTTGTACGGGTAGAGAGTAATTATCCTAGTAGAGGGTTCATGGTGCCGAGATGGATTTCGGCCTTCGACCAACATTTATGGGGTCCTTCAACTTAGTCTTACACATGATGAATTTTTTTTTACTAAATTGTGGGGTCCTTCGACACGGGAGCCAAATATTTGTGGGGTCCTTCGACCCAGTCCTTACAAGAATATTAAAAAATTACAGAACTCATCTGAATAACCATGTGGGTTTCTCTCTTTGTATCGACACGGACACGGATACTTCATAAAGGTAAAAATAAATTTACAAAAAATAAAAAGGAAAATAAAACCAAAAAATTATACCATTGAGATATACATAAATCTGAAAATTAAACCCTAATATATCAACTAACATGATATCCAAATCAAACCCTAACAAAATTGATTGAGAGAGAAAAACCCTAACAAAATCAAACCTAACAAAATTGAAGTAGAGACGATGATTTCACTATGGTATATGTATAAAATAAATGCCAATCATATTCTCAACTAAGAAAATTAACCTACAAAAAGATATTAGGGAAGAAGCTCACCACCGATGGGAAGGATCTCGAATCTCTATGGACGAAGGAGTGCGCGCGAGAGGGAAACCCTAGGAACGATTTTGGGGAGAGAACCTCCAGGAAGCGCCGCGGGAGAGAGAACCCAACGTCGCGCCGCGGGAGAGAGAACCCAGCGCCGCGGAAGAATAGCGGGAGTCTGGTTTCGTTTAGAGTTTTGTTTGATAGTATTATTAGGTTATGGTTCTAAGTAAAAAATTATATAAATTATATTTTCCTACATAGTTTTATGTGGCTGAATAGAACTGACCTTTCCGCGACAAGTTGATGTGTGTCGCTGAACATTCGCTATCTTTTTGCGACATGTAGATGATGTCGCTGAACATATGTTTTCTTTCTGCGACATGTGCATGTCGCAATATGTGGAAAAATTTTGGCGGGTCTAACTTTTGGTTTCCCTCCGGTCAATTATGGGTGGATTCTGCAACATACTAAAATGGATGTCGCCAAAACATGTAAAAAAATAGCTTTTGGGGACATAATAGGTCCTATGTCGCTAAAATATGTCGCTAAAAATGCAATTTCTTGTAGTGTGTGAAGACTGAGTTTGCTGATATCAATCCTTTCAAGGGTGTCGAAGCCTATTTTTCTGATTCAAGGCTTTATAAACAGGTGCATGTGAAAGAGATATCAGACATAGCTTAAGATCAATCATCTACTGAAGATCAGTCTATTAATGATGACCTGCCAGAAGAGCAACCATTGAAGATCATAGTAAAGGGACGAATCCAATCCCAACCTGTCGATGATCAACCTTTGATAATCAAGGTTAAAGGAAGAACTCAAGCTTCATCTGAGGAATCAGTAAATGTTCATGCTAAGAGCCAAGTTCAACCTTTTATGATCAAGGTCAAAGGGCGTACTTCTTGTACGAATGATCCAGGATCGCCATTGATTGTCAATCTTGGCAAATCTACGCAGAAAACGGATAATGGTCCACTAATGATTAATCCGAAGCATAGCAATCAGATTGTAAATGATGTAAATATTGATCATTCTGTACTTTTTGATATCAATGAAGATTTCCTTTTCGAGTATATGGCTGTCAAGTTTTATCTTCTGATAATCAAAGTCATCAATATAAAGACGACATAGAACCAGAGAAAACATTATACATTGATCATAAGGAAAATTCCTTTCCTCCTCATGTCGATGTTGGACCTTATGCTCAAAAGTTCTTAACATCTTCTCCCTATCTTCTTCCTGTAGTTGCTCCATCGCAAGCTTGTGTAACTTATAGACGTCACGAAGAATCTTATTTTGTGGTTCCGTCTGATAAGAAAAACAAGCACCAAATTGTGTTTGGCCTGGCCAGAAATATCCCTGTTGCTCAGACAGATGATCTGAAAGATAAAGATAAAGGAAGAATCCGAATTGACAAATATAGTCAACAATCTATCAAGATTATCCAGAATATGGGATATAATTTGAAGACTATGCAAGGTCTCAATCAAGGCAAGGGTAGACGACTACCATTATGTGGTGATTCGTTTTATCAAAAGACTCGTCATGGGTTGGGATATGATCCTTCACACATGTTTAATGACGATATACAAGAAGAATTCTCTTCTAGCTCTTCACAATCATCAGATTCAGAAGAAATCCATTTTATCGAATCTGATACATCTCACCTCTCATATATTAGAGGAGGTTATTGTGATGAATCTGATCAAGTGTTTTCAGCTTACATGGTTCAAACTGATGGTGAATCTGAACCATTCGAAAATGATCCTTGGGCCTAACACAAATTGGCTCAGCAGGGCGTGTCTCGATAATATCTTCAACTTTCCATTAGGATTCATTCATTTGCGGAATTGAATTGTCCTTTCTTTTCCTGAAAGATATGTTGGTTCATTCATTCTTTCATCGATATTGGCATATATTCTCAATGATATCTGTCTTCTTAATCCTCAGCTACCAAGGTTTGGTTAAGCTGATTACTCATCTTCTATCTTACCAGTTGGTATATAAAGTTGGATTTATTATTTATCATGTTCTCAAGACCTCTGGAAAAATGTTAAATCTAATTGCTTTTCTTATCTATCATGTCCATTTGACCTCTGCATAGATATTAATCTACTTTTCTTTGAGTTCTTACATGCTGTCATGTTCATATCACCTCTGATAGTATTATACTCTAAAACAGAAAATAAGATTTCATTATCTATCGTGTCCATATTACCTCTGGATAGATATAATGTATTGAGTTTTGAAGACTTGTCATGTTCATATAACCTCTGATAAGTATTTTCTATCTCACACCTATTGTTTAAATTCCAAATAAACGATAGGATCACAAAATATATATTTCATTCACTTCTTGTGGAAACATTACAAAATGGATAAAATAAAAATGACAAGGAGCTCTTTTAAGGTGGAGCAGAAACATCTTGAAGTAACTTCTGTAGTTCTTCTAGCCGCTTGCCACGAGAGCTCATAACTTTCTTGGTAGCCTTAGCACGTCGAGCTTCAGGGGTACAAATACAAGAAAGTTCAGCGAAGGTGATTATCAGATTATCCTTTGCTTCATCAAGGGTTCTGATGGTTGATTCAGCCCCAAAGGCTTGTTCTTCTAAAATGGAGCTTTGGGTGAGGTGCAGATTTCGAGCATCGATCATCTTTTCTCTCTCAGCCTTCAAGCGAGCTAACTCTGCCTCGACTTCATGGATTTTATCATTTTTATTCTGAATATCTATGTTCAAAGCATCATAAGCTATTCTGTGACTATGTAGTGCGGGCTTTATTCCAGCCAAAAAGGCTTTCTCTTTGGCAACCTTCAGACTATGTTCATGGAGAGCTTCATTATATGTGGTCTCCTGAGCAAGATAATCAGCCGTTAAGGCGTCATATTCTTCCTGGATGAGACTTTCAACAGTCTCACTTGACAGCTTGAGATATTCTCTGATCGGCTGTTCAAGGCCCTCCACAACTTTCTCCAATGCTGCAGCTCTCTCAGCATCATTGAACATAGCAACGTTCTTGATGGTCAAAGCCATTGCTGCCTTCAAAATCTTATAACTGAGGCCCTTATTCAGGACCATTTTTATCAGGGTTGCCAGAGTTTTATAAAAGGTTTCAGTATGAATCTCAACTAGGAGATTCATTTCTATGCTGGAGCTTGGTGTGGCAGCAATATCTAATAGATCTCTTCTCGGGAGACCGGGAGCAGATGTTGTTGGTGCAACAGCAGGATGAGATGAAGTCGTTGCTGTTACTACTGTCATAGCCAATTGATCCCTAGAAGCTTCAGGGATTGTATCTCCAACATCTACAGATACCATTGGTGTAACAACAGGCTGAGATGGAGCTGTTGTTGTCACTGCTGTCATAACTAATTGGTTCCCAAGAGCTTCAGGAGCAATGTCTTCAATATTTGTTACTCCAGCCGTTTCTGGAGTTCTGGCGGCAGTAATATTGGTGGATGTGGTGACAATTGCAGAAGCTGGTTCAGGTTCTGGCAGTGGCTTATCAGAAATTGGTACTGGATCAGTAGCAACAGTAGAAGATGTTATTACAACTTCCCTAGTTTCAGTTGGTGGTTCAAGTATGCTTTCATCATCTTCTTCAGTTGTTTGCTCCGCAGGATTTTCCACTGTTTCAGTTGTAGTGAAATTTTCTACAACTGATTCTTTATTCAAATCTAGTTCTCCTCTAGCAGCTCCATCATCACCTACAGTGAGGTCTACTGTAGTCTCTTCTTGGTGCTGGTCCTCAGCAGGAGAGGACATTTCAGGTTGTGCTTGTTGTGCCTCAAATGATGGAGGATGTTCTTCTTGAGGCTCTATCTCAGGTTGTTGAACTTCCTCTTCTTCAGCGTCTTCGTCTTCTGAAGAAGAAGTTTCCTCCCCAGATTCCTTGTTTTCTTCATAGATATCTTCTTCTTGAGGAGGAGGAGCCACAAGCTTTGGTGCAATGATGATATCTACAAAATAAACAAAATAAGTTAATATGCAAAATCATGATATATAATTCCGTATAGGTTTTGTATAATACTTGGAATATGTGCATTTTTTTCAAGATATGAATCATAATCACCATCCCAGTCATCATCTTCGAAGTCAAGACCCAGCTCGTCTGATGGAATACGGTCTTGATCAGCTGTGAATACAGTAGTAGCACCCCCCGTAACTTGTGCCTTGGTTGGCAAAGATAAATGGAATGAGGAGCTAAGGCGTCCAGGAGACAAAAGTGTTACAGCTTTTGGTGTTACTACTGGTGGAGGGGCTGAAGATCCCTCTCCTGGATGGACTGGAGGAGAACCGATAAAATGATCCTCTTCAACCAAGGTGTCATCTTCTGGAGTAAGGGCTCTTGGTTTGGAAGGCCCTTTAGTGGTAGACTTCTTCTTCTTTTCTAGAGTTTTCGTTGGAGATGTGACGGCTGCACTTTGTTTTCTTTTTTGGCCTTTGTAGGTCTTACATAGCGTAATGCTGTAGGAGCGTAAAAAGTGCTTCATAGAATGAGTCAAAGAGATGGATCATTCCACTCAAGATGATCTATTTTACGCCAAGGAGAGGCTAATCATTTTACGCCTAAAGAAGGCTGATCATTTTACGCTGGACAAAAGCTGTCAAGTCTTGCATTTAATGCAAAGTCTGACATGAAGATATTAATGATGGCATATACCACAGAAATCGAAGGGATTTGTTTTACACATAGACCAATGTTGTCGTTTAGTATGTGGACTGAGCTATTTTTACGCTCACAGTATGGCTTCTTTTACGCATGGAGACTATACAAGTTTTTACGCTCAAAAGTCGACGTGTGCATAAAGTTTATTTGGGCTACTTTACGCTCAAGGTTATTTAATAACCACTTTACGCGAGAAGTCCATGTCAGGGCTATTTTACGCCTAGTCTACTGCTTTACGCTCAGAGTATATTGGGGCTGTTTTTACGCCCTATTCTTTCTGACCAACTTGGAACGTGGTTTGCCTACATGGCTTTCATGCCACATATTTCGAAGAACGTGTGTACGTGCATCCTATTCTTACTGAAATGATGGGACACGTGTCAACGTATGCAGAGGATGACTTTGGTCATGGGTGGCAGTTGTTAGCGTAAAGACGGAACTTTTGCTGAGTTTTTACGCACAAGAGCCCAAGTCTATAAATAGACTTATTTTTCTCACAGAAGAGGCAGAGAAGAGACAGGAGGAGAGAAAACAGAGAGATTAGAACTCAGAGACTTTGATTCTCCAGAGCATTCTTCTTCAACCTTTCTTTTAGAACAGAGTGAAGCAAAGCAGGAAAGCATTCGGCCTCGCCATCAGTGCCCAAGTGCGTCGATACCTTTCTGGTGACTTAGTTCTTCCAACTGTTCATCTTCAAGCAGTGATCTTCATCATCATCGTATGGTCCAAGGAACATAGTGATCATTTACAGATCAGACTTCCATAGCAATACTTTTCCTGAATCAAATTTGTACTTCTTGTACTTTTTCTCGTTTTATTTTCAAAAGCTAATTTTCCTGGCATTTTGTTAAGTGAAACAAAAGAAATAATCAAACCTAGCCACGGAATAATCATGCCTTGACCGTAAAGTACACATGCTGCTTTTGCAGAAAAATGGAAGTCAACATGTGTTCATATGCCAATGTTCGGATCGGCTAGTCGATCGCAATGGTTCATGGTTCATACATGAACGTGTCTCATTCAATTCAATAAGACGACTAGCCAGTCTTCTAGTTCCAACTAGGAACACATGATCAATCATTCGTCAAAGTAACAATCGAGGTCAATTCATGACAAGGCATGAAAGTCAAACTAGTATTAAGCATGGTCGAGTCTATAACATGCATAAAATAGTTGGTAACATATTCTTGAAGCCAAGGAAAAGATCTACAACTTTTATGTTGGGAGTTGGAAGAAATTCTAGCCACAATTCAGTCAATTAGGACATATAACAGTCAGAAACAGCCAAAATAGGCATTACGCGGCCTATTCTGCGATATGCATGCGGACCAACTACGACATGCGGCTCATGCGGCCCATGCGGCTCAACTGTGACATGCAGCCTATTTACGACACCATATGTGGCTCAACTGCGACATGCGGTCTATGCGGCCCATTCGCGACACCATATGCGGCTCAACTGCGACATGCGACCTATGCGGCCCATTCGCGACATCTATGCGGCTCAACTGCGACATGCGGCCTATGCGGCCCATTCGCGACACCATATGCGGCTCAACTGCGACTGCGACTTATGCGACCCAACTGCGACACCATGCGGCTCAACGGCGACATGCGGCCTATGCGGCCCATTCGTGACACCATATGCGGCTCAACTGCGACAAGCGGCCTATGCGGCCCAACTGCGACACCATGCGGCTCAACTGTGACATACGGCCTATGCGGCCCATTCGCGACACCATATGCGGCTCAACTGAGACATGCGGCCTATGCGGCCCATTCGCGACACCATATGCGGCTCAACTGCGACATGCGGCCTATGCGGCCCATTCGCGAAACCATATGCGGCTCAACTTCGACATGCGGCCTATGAGGCCCAACTGCGACACCATGCGGCTCAACTGCGACACCATGCGGCTCAACTACGACATGCATGATAGATGAACATAGAAATGCCAAAAATACTTTTGGCCATAACTTCCTCAAAACAAGTCAAAATTTAACTTTTCAAAAGCCAAACTTTGGTAGAATTGAATTCTCTACAACATGGAACCACTTATTTTTCGAAAACAACAAAATTTGATAGATCAAAACCAAAAAATCCATACAAAAAAGCAAAAACTTAAAACTTAGATCTACACCCAACCATCCATGGAAATCAAGAGCTTCAAGACCAAAACTTGTAGAGGAAGAGAAGATAAACAACATGGACTAAAATAAATGGAGATGCATGAAATCTCTCATGGTGTGCAAGATGTACTTGCCTCTCCAAGTGGGTGGGTGGGAAAGTAATGGAGGATGAAGAAGAAGAAGTAAATGAGAGTAATGAAGAAAGAGAAAAGTAAAGGGGCATAAATATCAAGCCCAAGTTACTCTCCCACCACCCATTCCTTCCTACAAGATCTAGGCCATCCACTCCTTATCATGATGAACCAAGCTAAACCAAGTTGGTTCAACATGAACGAAATAAACCAAGAGCTTAAGCAAAAGCTGAGAATAAAATACAAAAAAATTAATTAGCATGAAATTTCAGAATAAATGTACGATAAATATTAAATAAATACATTCAAGCAGTACACGTATAAAAATACGTATTCTGGAAACGGGGAGTGACATCTCTACCCTCCTTAGAAAAATTCCTTTCGCGGAATTTCAATTCCAAGCAGGCTAGAAACATCAGTGCCAGACTAATACAAGTACAAGCAATTTTAGCGAGCAAGCAGTTATCTCACAATATCAATAGCAAGTAATATATCTATATTTACCAATCTACGACATCAAGCAAATTTTACTAATAGGGTGGTAAGCATGAGGAGTCAAGACAATCAAGGTACACGGAAAGAAATATACCTTGTGAGTCAAATAGGTGTGGATACCGTGATCGGATATCATCCTCACGTTTCCACGTTGACTCTCATAAGGTGTGATGACCCCAAGCAACTCGGACAAGGCTAATTGTTCGGTTCTTGAGTATCTTTTCTCTTCGGTCCAAAATGGATATTGGCTGCTCCTTGTAAGACATGTTGGTACTAACAACCAGATCAGAATGATCGAAGATATGGCTTGGGTCCGATACATACCTTTGCAACTGAGATACATGAAACACATCATGTACCTCGAGTAACGAAGGTGGAAGGGACAAACGATAAGCAACATCGCCTACCCTATCGAGGATAACAAATGGACCCACGTATCGTGGACTCAACTTCCTACGAACGCCAAATCTAAGGACCCCACGGGTAGGTGAGATCCGAAGGAACACGTGGTCCCCAACAGAAAATTCCAGCGGCCTACGATATTGGTCTGCCCATTGACGATGTCGATCTTGTGCTACTCGAAGTCGCTCTCTAATTCTCTTAACCACTTCAACCGTCTGAACAATCATTTCTGGGCCTAACATCTTCCTCTCCCCTATATCATCCCATGCTAGTGGCGACCTGCACTTCTTACCATATAGTGCTTCGAATGGCGCCATCTGGATACTGGCTTGATAGCTGTTGTTGTACGAGAATTCGACTAAGTGAAGGTGACTCTCCCAAGATCCTCGAAAACCTAGGGTGCAAGCTCGTAACATATCTTCTAGAGTCTGAATTGTTCTCTCTGATTGCCCGTCCGTCTGCGGGTGGTATGCCGTACTAAATCTTAACTTGGTACCCTGGCTTTGATGTAAACTCTTCCAGAAATATGACGTAAAACGGGCATCTCTATCTGAAACAATACTGACTGGGACACCATGCTGCCTAACTATCTGCTGCATATACAACTCTGCCAACTTTTCTCTAGATTGCCCCACTCTAAAAAGAAAAAAATGTGCTACCTTCGTAAGCCGATCCACTATCACCCAAATAGCATCTTTACCACTTGGTGATATCGGTAAACCGGTCACAATGTCCATTGTGATATGTTCCCAACTTCGACATGCGGCTTATGCGGCCCAACTGCGACACCATGCGGCTCAACTGCGACATGCGGCCTATGTGGCCCATTCGCGATACCATATGCGGCTCAACTGCGACATGCGGCCTATGCGGCCCAACTGCGACACCATGCGGCTCAACTGTGACATACGGCCTATGCGGCCCATTCGCGATACCATATGCGGCTCAACTGCGACATGCGGCCTATGCGGCCCATTCGCGACACCATATGCGGCTCAACTGCGACATGCGGCCTATGCGGCCCATTTGCGACACCATATGCGGCTCAACTGCGACATGCGGCCTATGCGGCCCAACTGCGACACCATGCGGCTCAACTGCGACACCATGCGGCTCAACTGCGATATACATGACAGATGAGCATAAAAATGGCCAAAAATGCTTTTGGCCATAACTTCCTCAAAATAAGTCAAAATTTAACTTTTCAAAAGCCAAACTTTGGTAGAATTGAATTCTCCACAACATAGAACCACTTATTTTCGAAAACAACAAAATTTGATAGATCAAAACCAAAAATCCATATAAAAAAGCAAAAACTTAAAACTTAGATCTACACCCAACCATCCATGGAAATCAAGAGCTTCAAGACCAAAACTTGTAGAGGAAGAGAAGATAAACAATATGGACTAAAATAAATGGGGATGTATGAAATCCCTCATGGTGTGCAAGATGTACTTGCCTCTCCAAATGGGTGGGTGGGAAAGTAATGGAGGATGAAGAAGAAGAAGTAAATGAGAGTAATGAAGAGAGAGAAAATTAAAGGGGCATAAATATCAAGCCCAAGTTACTCTCCCACCACCCATTCCTTCCTACAAGATCTAGGCCATCCACTCCTTATCATGATGAACCAAGCTAAACCAAGTTGGTTCAACATGAACGAAATAAACCAAGAGCTTAAGCAAAAGCTGAGAATAAAATACAGAAAAATTAATTAGCATGAAATTTCAGAATAAATGTACGATAAATATTAAATAAATACATTCAAGCAGTACACGTATAAAAATACGTATTTTGGAAACGGGGAGTGACATCTCTACCCTCCTTAGAAAAATTCCGTCCGCGGAATTTCAATTCCAAGCAGGCTAGAAACATCAGTGCCAGACTAATACAAGTACAAGCAATTTTAGTGAGCAAGCAGTTATCTCACAATATCAATAACAAGTAATATATCTATATTTACCAATCTATGACATCAAGCAAATTCTACTAATTGGGTGGTAAGCATGAGGAGTCAAGACAACAAGGGTACACGGAAAGAAATATACCTTGTGAGTCAAATAGGTATGGATACCGTGATCGGATATCATCCTCACGTTCCCACGTTGACTCTCCTAAGGAGTGATGACCCCAAGCAACTCGGACAAGGCTAATTGTTCGGTTCTTGGGTATCTTCTCTCTTCGGTCCAAAATGGATACTGGCTGTTCCTCGTAAGACAGGTTGGTACCAACAACCAGCTCAGAATGATCGAGGATATAGCTTGGGTCCGATACATACCTTTGCAACTGAGATACATAAAATATATCATGTACCTCGCGTAACGAAGGTGGAAGGGACAAACGATAAGCAACATCGCCTACCCTATCGAGGAAAATAAATGGGCCCACGTATCGTGGACTCAACTTCCTACGAACGCCAAATCTAATGACCCCACGGGTAGGTGAGATCCGAAGGAACACGTGGTCCCCAACAGAAAATTCCAGCGTCCTACGATGTTGGTCTGCCCATTGACGATGTCGATCTTGCGCTACTCGAAGTCGCTCTCTAATCCCCTTAACCATTTCAATCGTCTAAACAATCATTTCTGGGCCTAACATCTTTCTCTCCCCTATATCATCCCATGCCAGTGGCGACCTGCACTTCTTACCATATAGTGCTTCGAATGGCACCATCTGGATACTGGCTTGATAGCTGTTGTTGTAGGAGAATTCGATTAAGTGAAGGTGACTCTTCCAAGATCCTCCAAAACCTAGGATGCAAGCACGTAACATATCTTCTAGAGTCTGAATTGTTCTCTCTGATTGTCCGTCCGTCTGCGGGTGGTATGCCATACTAAATCTTAACTTGGTACCCAGGCTCTGATGTAAACTCTTCCAGAAATGTGACATAAAACGGGCATCTATATCTGTTACAATACTGACTGGGACCCCATGCTGCCTAACTATCTGCTGCATATACAACTCTGCCAACGTTTCTGTAGATTGCCCCACTCTAAAAGGAAGAAAATGTGCCACCTTCGTAAGCCGATCCACTATCACCCAAATAGCATCCTTACCACTTGGTGATCTCGGTAAACCGGTCACAATGTCCATTGTGATATGTTCCCAACTGCGACACCATGCAGCTCAACTGCGACATGCGGCCTATGCGGCCCATTCGCGACACCAAATGCGGCTCAACTGCGACATGCGGCCTATGCGGCCCATTCGCGATACCATTTATGGCTCAACTGCGACATGCGGCCTATGCGGCCCAACTGCGACACTATGCGGCTCAACTGCGACATGCGGCCTATGCGGCCCATTCGCGATACCATATGCGGCTCAACTGCGACATGCGATCTATGCGGCCCAACTGCGACACCATGCGGCTCAACTGCGACACCATGCGGCTCAACTGCGATATGCATGACAGATGAACATAGAAATGGCCAAAAATGCTTTTGGCCATAACTTCCTCAAAACAAGTCAAAATTTAACTTTTCAAAAGCCAAACTTTGGTAGAATTGAATTCTCTACAACATGGAACCACTTATTTTCGAAACAACAAAATTTGATAGATCAAAACCAAAAAATCCATACAAAAAAGCAAAAACTTAAGACTTAGATCTACACCCAACCATCCATGAAAATCAAGAGCTTCAAGACCAAAACTTGTAGAGGAAGAGAAGATAAACAACATGGACTAAAATAAATGGAGATGCCTGAAATCCCTCATGGTGTGCAAGATGCACTTGTCTCTCCAAATGGGTGGGTGGAAGAGTAATGGAGGATGAAGAAGAAGAAGTAAATGAGAGTAATGAAGAGAGAGAAAAGTAAAGGGGCATAAATATCAAGCCAAAGTTACTCTCCCACCACCCATTCCTTCCTACAAGATCTAGGCCATCCACTCCTTATCATGATGAACCAAGCTAAACCAAGTTGGTTCAACATGAACGAAATAAACCAAGAGCTTAAGCAAAAGCTGAGAATAAAATACAGAAAAATTAATTAGCATAAAATTTTAGAATAAATGTACGATAAATATTAAATAAATACATTCAAGCAGTACACGTATAAAAATATGTATTCTAGAAACGGGGAGTGACATCTCTACCCTCCATAGAAAAATTCTGTCCGAGGAATTTTAATTCCAAGCAGGCTAGAAACATCAGTGCCAGACTAATACAAGTACAAGCAATTTTAGCGAGCAAGCAGTTATCTCACAATATCAATAGCAAGTAATATATCTATATTTACCAATCTACGACATCAAGCAAATTATACTAATAGGGTGGTAAGCATGAGGAGTCAAGACAATCAAGGTATACGGAAAAAAATATATCTTGTGAGTCAAATAGGTGTGGATACCGTGATCGGATATCATCCTCACGTTCCCACGTTGACTCTCCTAAGGAGTGATCACACCAAGCAACTCGGACAAGGCTAATTGTTCGGTTCTTGAGTATCTTCTCTCTTCGGTCCAAAATGGATACTGGCTGTTCCTCGTAAGGCAGGTTGGTACCAACAACCAGCTCAGAATGATCGATGATATGGCTTAGGTCTGATACATACCTTTGCAACTGAGATACATGAAACATATCATGTACCTCGCATAACGAAGGTGGAAGGGACAAACGATAAGCAACATCGCCTACCCTATCGAGGATAACAAATGGGCCCACGTATCGTGGACTTAACTTCCTACGAACGCCAAATATAATGACCCCACGGGTAGGTGAGATCCGAAGGAACACGTGGTCCCCAACAGAAAATTCCAGCGGCCTACGATGTTGGTCTGCCCATTGACGATGTCGATCTTGCGCTACTCGATTCGCTCTCTAATCCCCTTAACCACTTCAACCGTCTGAACAATCATTTTTGTGCCTAACATCTTTCTCTTCCCTATATCATCCCATGCTAGTGGCGACCTGTACTTCTTACCATATAGTTCTTCGAATGGCCCCATCTGGATACTGGCTTGATAGCTGTTGTTGTACGAGAATTCGACTAAGTGAAGGTGACTCTTCCAAGATCCTCCGAAACCTAGGGTGCAAGCTCGTATCATATCTTCTAGAGTCTGAATTGTTCTCTCTGATTGCCCGTCCATCTGCGGGCGGTATGCCGTACTAAATCTTAACTTGGTACCCAGGCTCTGATGTAAACTCTTCCAGAAATGTGACGTAAAACAGGCATCTCTATCTGATACAATACTGACTGGGACCCCATGCTGACTAACTATCTGCTGCATATATAACTCTGCCAACTTTTCTGTAGATTGCCCCACTCTAAAAGGAAGAAAATGTGCCACCTTCGTAAGCCGATCCACTATCACCCAAATATTATCCTTATCACTTGGTGATCTCGATAAACCGGTCACAAAGTCCATTATAATATGTTCCTACTTCTATTCCGGGATAGGAAGCGGTTGTAATAATCTAGCTGGCCTTTGTTGTTCTGTCTTCACTTGCTGACATATTAAGCAACGAAAAACGAATCTAGCTATCTCCCTCTTCATTCCGTTCCACCAGAAGTGCTGCTTGATATCTTTGTACATCTTGGTCCCTCCGGAGTGTATAGAATACTGGGAACTGTGGGCTTCTGCCATAACCTCCTGTCTGATGTCTCCACTTGGCACACATAGACGCGATCCAAATCTAAGTGCACCATCTTTGTGAATTTTTATCTCCTTCCTGAGTCCTGACTCATATTCTGCCCTAAGCTTCTGAATCCTCGGGTCCTGTGCCTGAGCTGTCTTGATCCTGTCTACCAAGTCGGATTGAACCCGTAGACTTGCCAGAATTCCTATATCGCTAGGAAGTATAACCTTGATCCCCATCTCCTGAAGATCTTCTAAGATATGTTTTTGTGATGTCAAGATAAATGTGCCGTCTCTCCTGCTAAGAGCATCTGCTATCACGTTAGCCTTGCCTGGATGATACTGAAGCTCCACGTCGTAATCCTTGATCAACTCTAACCATCTTCTCTGTCTCATGTTCAGTTCCTTCTGAGTAAAGATGTACTTCAAACTTTTGTGGTATGTGTACATGTCCACTCGATCAGAGTACAAGTAATGCCTCCATAGCTTCAAAGCAAATACTACCAGTACTTCCAACTCCAAGTCATGGGTTGGATAATTCTTCTCGTGGTCTCTAAGTTGCCTAGATGCATATGCTATCACATTCCCATGTTGTATTAGGACACACCCAAGTCTCTTTCCTGACGCGTCATAATATACAGTGAAACCTCCGGGTCCAACTGGTAATGTAAGAATAGGTACCGATATCAACTTCTACTTCAAATTCTCAAATGATGCCTGGCATTCTGCCGACCAGACGAATGGCATATCCTTTCGTGTCAAGCGGGTCATGGGTGCTGAGGGTCTTACAAAGTCTGATATGAACCTTCTGTAATATCCTGCCAATCCCAAGAAACTTCGTACATCTGCTACAGTCTTAGGCATTGGCCAACTTTTTACTGCTTCTACCTTCTTGGGATCCACTGCCACTCCAGCCCCTGATATGATGTGCCCTAAAAATGAAATACGGTCTAACCAAAACTCACATTTGCTGAGCTTGGCGTACAACTGGTTTTCTCTCAATACCTGTAACACTTTCTTGAGGTGATCTTCATGCTCTTCTTCGTTAGCTGAGTATACGAGAATGTCGTCGAGGAACACAACGACAAATTGATCTAAGTATGGCATAAAGATGCAGTTCATCAAATCCATAAATATTGCTGGAGCATTGGTCAAACCAAACGGCATAACTAGGAATTCGTAATGCCCGTACTTCGACCTGAATGTTGTCTTGGGAATGTCCTCTTCTCGGACTCTAACTTGATGATACCTTGACCGAAGATCTATCTTGGAGAAAACTCTTGTTCTGCTCAACTGATCAAACAAATCGTCGATCCTTGGTAGTGGGTACTTGTTCTTTACTATTGCCGCGTTGAGCTTTCTGTAGTCAATGCAAAATCTTGATGACCCATCCTTCTTCCCTACGAGTACCACTGGTGCTGCCCATGGTGACTCGCTGTCTCGAATAAACTTCTTCGCCTTCAGTTCTTCTATGTGCTGATACACCTTGGCCTACTCTGAATCTGACATTCTATAAACTCGATCCGATATCGGTTTAGTTCCAGGTGCTAATTCTATACTGAACTCAATATCTATAATAGGTGGTAGACCTGGAAGTTCTTCAGGAAACATGTCAATAAACTCTTCAACTATCTTCGGGACTTGAATTTCTTCCATTGCCGCTACTATTCCTTCTTCTTGTTGAGTTGCCTCTGATCTGACTAAGGTAAACTGCTCCATGTCTGGAATATTAAAAGATACACTCCCTCTACGGCAATATATTGTGGCACAATTGTCTTTCAGCCAGTCCATGCCTAGGATAACGTCGAAATTCCTCATAGGAAATTCTATAAACCTGGCGGGTGGAACGCCCGCACACTACAACACTACATGCTAGAATAACTCTACTAACTCCTACGAGCCCATTACCAGTGAGTATACTCAACCTCCCTGGCAATGTATCGAATACCATTCCTAGCGGTGACGCAAATTGTACAGATATAAATGAGTGTGATGCTCCCGAATCAAACAATGCTACTGCGGGATATGAGGCGACGAGAATGTTACCTGCCACAACATCTCTCGATGCCAATGCTTCTTCCAAGGACAGATTGAATGCATGCCCTCGACCTCCTTGTTGGTTTCCATGCTGCGGCATAGCCTGGTGCTGCTGCTGGCCCCTGCCTTGGTGATGCTGGGGTGGTCTATATTGTTATTGGTGCATCGGCGGTCCCTGCTGCCGAAACGTCTGAGCCTGTGACATTAACGGACATTGTGCCAACGGTCTCACTACTACCGCTGGTCCTTGATACTGGCCTACCCCTGGTACTGGCAGAGCAGAAAATTGTTGTACTGGTCCTCCTGAGCTCGAATTCATAGGACAGGTGGAAACTCGATGATCTGGACTTCCACATATCAAATACTGTCCGTTCAACGCTCGACACACACCTCTATTGTGCCCTGTCTTTCCATAATAAGTGCAGCCCGTCGGAGGTTGCTGGTTCTTCTTCTGTTGCTGCTGTTGCCTTGCTAGGGGTGCTGGCCCTCACATTGCCACATCATGAATATGAATGCCAGGAGATTGTGATGTTATTCGGGGCACTACTCCCCCTCCTCCTTCAATCTGATTGTGAGATCTCTTCTAACCTCCAGTCCTAGATATGATCCTCTGGATGGTGATCTCATGCCTACGAGTTGCTGTCAATGCCCCATCGAAAGTCTGGTAGTTGTGCTCCTCTATCAATTGCAAAAGTTCAAGATGAAACCCTTGCTGAAACCTCGTAGTCCTCTGGCTCTCCGTTGCCACCAACTCCGGGGCGAACCTACTCAGTCTGCAGAACTCTGCTGCATAAGCATCCACTGTCTTGCCAGCCTGATTGAGGTTGATAAACTTCTGCTGCAGCTCAAACCATGCCACAACTCCATAGTATTTCGTCTTGAATCTCGCAGTAAAATCATCCTAAGCAATAGGACGTCTGATGCCCACTTCTTCTGATTCCCACCAATCACGTATGAGGTCCTAAAGTAACAGCTTCACTTGATCCACACGTTCTTCTGTCGGAACCTTAGCTGCTGTCAAAATAGCCTCGATGTCCTTAAGCTATGCATCCACTGAAATAGCATCTTTCGTGCCCTCGAAACGACTGGGGTTATACTTACAAAATCTGGTTGATGCTCCTGAATCAGTCCTCACCCCTCTTTCCAAAGCCATCTGCAATCCTTGGTTGAGTAATATATTCTGCTCTTGTAGCTGAGTGTGCATGCATTATTGGGCCAACATCTGATGTTGCTGAGTAGCCATCATCCCTGTCATGATCTCCAGAAGGGCTGGTGTGTCTACTTCCACGGGGGTAGGTAGAACTGTTGGTGGCGTTGGAACCTCCGGATATTGCGGTCCAGCTATTGGTTCCACTATCACCTCTTCTTGGATGATCTTTTGAGGTAGTACAGGCCCTTGTTGCTGATCAACAGGGTCATGTTGTTCGTGTTGCCCTTGATATTGCTGTCCAACTCTGACAGATGAGGATGAAGTGCCCCTAAGAAAAGGGACAAGAGAGCAATCAAACGATCGGACAGAAAAGATCAATGAAGTCAAAGGATACCGGAATGTCAAGTTAGGGTCGAGAGTAACGAATCATGAGATCAGAGGGAAACATGTGTGATTGAGACATCCTACAAATTAAAACACCCCACAAGTCTGAAATCAGACCTGCATGGGCCACCACTAAAACCTTGTAACGTCCCAGAACCAGAATACCGGAGAGCGGGGGAATGACTCAGCCAGCTACGTATTACGGGTAGAAGAATACCGTATAATACGATCAATATTGTCTAACGACGAGGGTGTGCATACTACATGAAAGTCTCACTATGGTCACCCAACATCTATTATCTCAATCATTCAAACAAGGAGCAATAATAGAGAACATGTAAGATAAAGCAGTAAGGCGTCCCAAACGCTCAGTCAAAATGTTCTTGAGATCTGGCTGTACAAAACATAGCCAGATGATATAGCAAGGTATACACAATTGTTATCAGCTGTAGTCTGACTTAGTTACAATTATGTAAAGGTAAGTGCAAGACAGCCCGACTAACATGTCGGTGCCAAACGGCAATAAGTAAAGTAAGTAGTAAAACGAGCAGGGAAGCAAGGAACCCACTTGTGTCCTCCTGCGATCATTCCTCTAGTATTGACCATCTTGGAGGTGAAAGTAAGCTGAGTCCTCGAGAACTGGCTCTAAATCTGGCCATGCAAAACCAGAGAGGTTAGACCTCTAATAGCAAGTACCACAAGGAAGCGCGATATGAGGAATTAAAACCAGTAATAAGAGTTAAGGATATGATAAATAGATCTCTGCTTGCTACTGGGGTTCGCGTAACATCACGACACTTCAAGCCAACTTCCCAACCAAACAAGGACTGAAGTTGACCCATCATGTCCTGACATTCTGCTCATCTCAGTAGTTAACAAAGTAGGTACAGTACACAAACAAATCAATTTAAATGGCCATGCAACTACTACGGCTTGCTATTGTAAGTTCCAAGTTGTCTTGGAAACATGCAATAAGAGATTCCTCAGTTCTTACAATGTACAAGTAAGGCTAGTCTACCCAATAATCAATTGCACCAATCATGAATTAGACGTGTCCCAGCGGGACACCCGTCATCAATATACAGAAAATGTAAACAGATACCACTCCCTACCCGTGTGGCAGATTTGCAGTATCCATGGGAACTAGCCGGAATGTCGGGGCACTAATTGTCCCGAAATAGCTGCCATGTAAGAACTCGAGAGTCTATTCTCTCCATGCAATAGTTATTTTTATTTAGCTTAGTAGTTCCTATGTTAATTGAAATCTCATGTCGTGGATCATGATCATTCTGAATGAGTACTCCCGTACAGAGTACGATATGCATAACTTTACAATAATGCCCGTGTGGCTAGGTTGTAGGTCTTACATAGCGTAATACAACAATCAAACCTAGCTACGGAATAATCATGCCTTGACCGTAAAGTACACATGCTGTTTTTGCAGAAAAATGGAAGTCAACATGTGTTCATATGCCAACGTTCGGATCGGCTAGTCGATCGCAATGGTTCATGGTTCATACATGAACGTGTCTCATTCAATTCAATAAGATGACTAGCCAGTCTTCTAGTTCCAACTAGGAACGCATGATCAATCATTAGTCAAAGTAACAGTCGAGGTCAATTCGTGACAAGGCATGAAAGTCAAACTAGTATTAAGCATGGCCGAGTCTATAACTTGCATAAAATAGTTGGTAACATATTCTTGAAGCCAAGGAAAATATCTACAACTTTCATGTTGGGAGTTGGAAGAAATTCTAGCCATAATTCAGTCAATTAGGATATATAACAGTCAGAAACAGCCAAAATAGGTATTATGCGGCCTATTCTGCGACATACATACGGACCAACTGCGACATGCGGCTCATGCGGCCCATGCGGCTCAACTGCGACATGCGACCTATTCTCGATACAATATGCAGCTCAACTGCGACATGCGGCCTATGCGGCCCATTTGCGACACCATATGCGGCTCAACTGCGACATGCGGCCTATGCGGCCCATTCGCGACACCATATGCGACTCAACTGCGACATACGGCTTATGCGGCCCATTCGCGATACCATATGCGGCTCAACTGCGACATGCGGCTTATGCGGCCCAACTGCGACATGCGGCTTATGCGGCCCAACTGCGACACCATGCGGCTCAACTGCGACATGCGACCTATACGGCCCATTCGCGACACCATATGTGGCTCAACTACGACATGCGGCCTATGCGGCCCAACTGCGACACCATGCAGCTCAACTGCGACATGCGGCCTATGCGGCCTATTCGCGACACCATATGCGGCTCAACTGCGACATGCGGCCTATATGGCCCATTCGCAACACCATATGCGGCTCAACTGCGACATACGGCCTATGCGGCCCAACTGCGACACCATGCGGCTCAACTGCGACATGCGGCCTATGCGGCCCATTCGCGACACCATATGAGGCTCAACTGTGATATGCGGCCTATGCGGCCCAATTGTGACACCATGCGGCTCAACTGCGAAATCATACGGCTCAACTGCGACATGCATGACAGATAAACATAGAAATGGCCAAAAATGCTTTTGGCCATAACTTCCTCAAAATAAGTCGAAATTTAACTTTTCAAAAGCCAAACTTTAGTAGAATTGAATTCTCTATAACATGGAACCACTTATTTTCGAAAACAACAAAATTTGATAGATCAAAACCAAAAAATCCATGCGAAAAAGTAAAAAATTAAAACTTATATCTACACCCTACCATCCATGGAAATCAAGAGCTTCAAGACCTAAACTTGTAGTGGAAGAGAAGATAAACAACATGGACTAAAATAAATAGGGATGCATGAAATTCCTCATGGTGTGCAAGATGTACTTGCCTCTTCAAATGGGTGGGTGGGAGAGTAATGGAGGATGAAGAAGAAGAAGAAGTAAATGAGAGTAATGAAGAGAGAGAAAAGTAAAGGGGCATAAATATCAAGCCCAAGTTACTCTCCCACCACCCATTCCTTCCTACAAGATCTAGGCCATCCACTCCTTATCATGATGAACCAAGCTAAACCAAGTTGGCTCAACATGAACGAAATAAACCAAGAGCTTAAGCAAAAGCTGAGAATAAAATACAGAAAAATTAATTAGCATGAAATTTCAGAATAAATGTACGATAAATATTAAATAAATACATTCAAACAGTACACGCATAAAAATACGTATTCTGGAAACGGGGAGTGACATCTCTACCCTCCTTAGAAAAATTCCGTCCGCAGAATTTCAATTCCAAGCAGGCTAGATCAGTGCTAGACTAATACAAGTACAAGAAATTTTAGCGAGCAAGCAGCTATCTCACAATATCAATAGCAAGTAATATATCTATATTTACCAATCTACGACATCAAGCAAATTCTACTAATAGGGTGGTAAGCATGAGGAGTCAAGACAATCAAGGTACACGGAAAGAAATATACCTTGTGAGTTAAATATGTGTGGATACCGTGATCGGTTATCATCTTCATGTTCCCACGTTGACTCTCCTAAGGAGTGATGACCCCAAGTAACTCGGACAGGGCTAATTGTTCGGTTCTTGAGTATCTTCTTCTTCAGTCCAAAATGGATACTGGCTGTTCCTCGTAAGACAGGTTGGTACCAAAAACCAGCTCAGAATGATAGTGGATATGGCTTGGGTCCGATACATACCTTCGCAACTGAGTTGTATGAAACACATCATATACCTCGCGTAACAAAGGTGGAAGGGACAAACGATAAGCAACATCGCCTACCCTATCGGTGATAATAAATGGGCCCACGTATCGTGGACTCAACTTCCTGCGAACGCCAAATCTATTGACCCCATGGGTAGGTGAGATCCGAAGGAACACGTAGTCCCCAACAGAAAATTCTAGCGGCCTACGATGTTGGTCTGCCCATTGACGATGTCGATCTTGCGCTACTCGATTCACTCTCTAATCCCCTTAACCACTTCAATCGTCTGAACAATCATTTCTAGGCCTAACATCTTCCTCTCCCTATATCATCCCATACCGGTGGCGACCTGCACTTCTTACCATATAGTGCTTCGAATGGTGCCATCTGGATACTGGCTTGATAGCTGTTGTTGTACGAGAATTCGACTAAGTGAAGGTGACTCTCCCAAGGTCCTCCAAAACCTAGGGTGCAAGCTCGTAACATATCTTCTAGAGTCTGAATTATTCTCTGATTGCCCGTCCGTCTGCAGGTGGTATGCCGTACTAAATCTTAACTTGGTACCCAGGCTCTGATATAAACTCTTCTAGAAATGTGACGTAAAACGGGCATCTCTATCTGATACAATACTGACTGGGACCCCATGCTGCCTAACTATCTACTGCATATACAACTCTGCCAACTTTTTTGTAGATTGCCCCACTCTAAAAGGAAGAAAATGTGCCACCTTCGTAAGCCGATCCACTATCACCCAAATAGCATCATTACCACTTGGTGATCTCGGTAAACCGGTCACAAAGTCCATTGTAATATATTTCCACTTCCATTCTGGGATAGGAAGCGGTTGTAATAATCCAGCTGGCCTTTGTTGTTCTGCCTTCACTTGCTGACATATTAAGCAACGAGAAACGAATCTAGCTATCTCCCTCTTCATTCTGTTCCACCAGAAGTGCTGCTTGATATCTTTGTACATCTTGGTCCCTTCGGGGTGTATATAATACTGGGAACTTTGGGCTTCTACCATAACCTCCTGTCTGATGTCTCCACTTGGCACACATAGATGCGATCCAAATCTAAGTGTACCATCTTCGTGAATACCAATGACGCACGGAGCGACGATGGCATCAAGGGCACGGAAGATGCGGTAATACCTATGATGCACGGAGCGGCGATGGCGACAAGGGAGCCTACTACACCACAAGCTGCAGCCTCAACTTCAAGCGGCTCACCCACACTGACGACAGACTCAAGCGAGCCAAGGATATACCGCCCAATTTCTGACATATATGCTGAAACTGAGGAGACACCTCTTGATCCAGAGATGCTATTTTTGTCGGGTGAAGAAACAGCAAACTTTTGAGATGCTGCACTTGAGCATGAGTGACGGAAAGCTTTGAAGAAGGAGTTGGAAGCCATCGAGAAGAATGGGACTTGGGTGCTTACTGAGTTACCATCTAGGCACAAACCCATCGGTCTAAAATGGGTATACATGGTGAAGAGAGACAGTGAAGGCAAGATCCTCAAGCACAAAGCTAGACTTGTGGCAAAGGGGTACGTCCAGCAGCATGGTGTTAATTTTGATGAAGTGTTTGCTCCAGTTGCCAGACTTGACACAATTCGCTTGATTATCGCTCTTGCAGCCCAACATGGATGGGAGGTTCACCACTTGGACGTCAAATCTGCATTCCTGAATGGTGACCTCAAAGAGGAGGTATATGTAGCTCAACCCGAAGGCTTCATCGTTAAGAACTAGGAGCACAAGGTATATAGACTATTCAAGGCTCTCTATGGTTTGCGGCAAGAACTGAGGGCCTGGAACATATGCCTGGATAGCTGCTTAAAGGAGCTGGGATTCATCAGATGCACTCAAGAGCATGCGGTGTACACGAGGAACAATGGAGAGGGTGCACTCATTGTCGGAGTGTACATTGATGACTTAATCATCATAGGCGCAAAAGCAACTGTAGTAAAGGCTTACAAGCAGCAGATGATACAGAAATTTTAGATTAGTGACCTTGGTTACTCTCCTACTACCTTGGTATAGAGGTAGACCAACAGGGTGATCGCATTACATTGAAGCAATTGGCATATGCGAAGAGAGTATTGCAGCAGTTTGTCGTGATAAATCAAAAATAAAGTGCTTCAATTGTGACAACTTTGGGCACTATGCGTCGGAGTGTCACAACAAGCATCGTGTTGAGGAGACGAACCTTGCACGAGCGCAAGACGAGGAGGCCGCATTGCTACTGGGAGAGACTTAGGAGGAGACGCCCGACCTCGTCATGCTCAATAAAGAAAAGATAGAACAAGACTTGCGCGGAGCTGGAGAAGCGCAGACCGACACCGACGTTTGGTACCTTGACAACGGCGCTAGCAACCACATGACGGGCCACCGAGGAAAGTTCAAGGACCTTAATCAGAATATCATCGGCCATGTTAAGTTTGGCAACGGCTCAACCGTGCGGATTGAGGGCAAGGGATCAATCCTGCTCCAATGCAAGAATGGGGAACAACGACTTCTGTCGGAGGTATACTTCATTCCAAGCTTAAGAAGTATATTGAGCCTTGGTCAATTAACGGAAGATGGAAGCAAGGTGGAGATTGTCGGCTCCTACATGAGGGTGTTCGACAGGAATCCTGCTGATGAAGGTGAGGAGATCGCCTAACTGCCTGTACAAGGTAGCTTTTGAATCTTGTAGGCCGATATATCTAATTAGGGGTGAGCATTATTCGGTTTTGGACCGAAAACCGAACCGAACTGAACCGAATAAGGAATTCGGTTTTAAAAAAATTCGGTTCAATTTCGGTTTTGAAAATACTAAATTTTTTATTCGGTTTCGGTTTCGGTTTTGGAATTCGGTTTCGGTCCAAAACCGAATAAGTATATGTTATAGGTATATACTGAATTTTTTTTTATATGTGTGTGTGTTAATTATAGGTATATACTAAATATATATAAGTATATGTTATAGGTATATACTGAATATATCTAGGTATATTTAGTTATTATATATATTAACAAAAAAACACAAAAAAAAACCCCAAAAACCGAATAAACCGAAAATTGAACCGATTTAATTCGGTTCGGTTCGGTTATTGACCAATTCGGTTCGGTTTCGGTTTTGCTTATTCGGTTTCGGTCCAATTCGGTTTTTGCTTATTCGGTTCGGTTGGAACCGAATAAACCGAATGCTCACCCCTATGTCTAATGTCCAAAGTACAAGACCCAACCTGGTTGTGGCATGCAAGGCTCGGGCACGTGAATTTCTTTGCGCTCAAAATGATGGCAGAGAAGGGAATGGCCACCGGATTGTCGAAGATTTCTCACCCAAACCAACTCTGTGATGGGTGCCTCATCGCCAAACAGGCACGACTACCGTTCCCACTGCAGACAAGCTTCAGGGCTGATAAGACACTACAACTTGTGCACGTCGACATTTGTGGCCCGATTACACCCGCTACACTTGCAGGTAACAAGTATTTTCTTCTACTTGTTGATGACTTCAGTCGCATGATGTGGGTGTATATGCTCAAAAAAAAGAGATGCCTTTGATGCTTTCAAGAAATTCAAGTCTCTTGTAGAGAATGAGTGTGACACCAAGATGAAGACACTCAGAATTGATCGAGGAGGTGAGTTCATGTCCAAGGAATTCGCAAGCTTCTATGACAGCGAAGGCATACAACGGCACCCTACCGCACCATATACGCCAAAACAGAACGGCGTAGTGGAGCGCCGAAATCGCACCGTAATGGCAACGATAAGGAGCCTGCTCAAGAGCTTGCATGTTCATGGAAGCATGTGGGGCAAGACGGTCAGACCTGCTGTGTACCTGCTCAACCGGTTGCCAACTAATGCTCTCGGTACGCTCATGCCGTATGAAGCCTGGACTGGTAAGAAATCGAACCTGGAACACTTAAGGATCTTTGGATACGTCGCACACATGAAGATTGTAGGTCCTCATCACAAGAAACTAGATGACCGAAGCACGTCATTGGTGTACCTTGGCATAGAAGAGGGTTGCAAAACATACCGCCTTTATAATCCTCAACGCAACAAGATCCAGGTGAGCAGGGATGTCGTGTTCGAGGAAGAAAGGAGATGGGACGGGAACAATGGTGACGGTACCGAACCACAAGGATGGGTAGATATCTCAGTCGAAGATCTTGTTGTCGAGACAATAATCACTCCACAAAGAGCGGTGGACGAGGCTGTACACACGCCAGAGGGCACGGGAGATGCGGCAACACCTATGACGTACGGAGCGACAATGGCGTCAAGGGAGCCTACTATACCACAAGCTGCAGCCTCAACTTCAAGCGGCTCACCCGCAGCGATGATAGTGGAAATTATTGTCGAGAATCCGGATGCCTCCATGGTTTCAGAGGTGAAAAAGAAGCGGCCGTCGGAGGAGCATGCCAGGATGTTCCAGCCCGACGTGCTCGAACAGGCTACGAAGAAGCCCCTTCCGCACTCTCTCTCCGTGACTCTTCCTGGCGACGACCACGGCGTTGACGTAGCAGTCTTCGGGGATCCCGATGCAGGACATGATGTCGGCAACATTGGAGACGGAGGTCCGCTCGAGGATCCTCTTGGCGTCTCCGAGGCAGCCTTGCATAACGAGCCACTGGGGGAACTCGTGCATGAAGAGGCCCCCGGCGTTGTGGAAGATACAAGGGACTACGCCGATGCCGAGCATGATGCGCCAGCCGAGCCGTAACACAAGATTGGTGAAGGCAATGTTGGATAAGTAGCCAAGAAGGATGTCGTAGTTGATGAAGACCTCGGGGAAGGAGGTGAGGAAACTGTGCGAGGAGGCGGGGTCCACCTCGACGCTGTAGATGGGGGCCAAGCCCATCAGCAGAGAGCCGAAGAAGAAGACTTCCACGATGACGATGGTATGGCGGCATCCCTGCCAATCGGAGGTGAGTCCAGCCAGGACAGAGAAGGTTATAAAGTTGGGCCACTGCCCGGACAAGTGCACCATCTGGCAAAACCTCTCCTGATCAACGTCTGTGTGCTTCTGCTGTGCCGAGGCAATAACCGCGGCATTCCGAGCATCGAGGTTCCTCTGGTGTCAGAGGAGATTGCCAAAGAATGTGTCAAACCTGATGAAGGGTGGGAATCATCTCCTGGCTTTGATGTTCTTGCGGATGAAGAAGTGGCAGTGGATCTGGCAGCCAAGCTCGAGGAGCGTGGACAAGGCGCAGACCCGAAGGTCACAAGAATCGATGAATTTGTCAATCTCCTACCCGACCATCGTCTAATCGGTTTGAAGAAGGTATACAAGATCAAGAAGGACGAGCACGGTGGCGTCCTCAAGCACAGGGTGCAGCTCATGGTGAATTCCATCCAACAGGATTAGGGGGTGATTTATTGGACTTAATCTTGTTGGATTTTTATTTGTCCTAGTCTTTAGCTTATGTGTGGTGAGGAGCCACTCCTTTGTTTGGTCTTTGGCATTTGTGCGGTCTGGAGCAAATTGCTCCTATACTTTAGTTTTTTTTTTGAAAACAAATAATGCATTACTGAAATTAAGAAGTCACAGAGCTCATATCCAGAAGAACATAAGACTCAATACAAGATGGAATCTCTGTATAAAGAGATGTCATATTAGGAACATTAGAAATGAGAGCAGAAGCTGCTAACAAGTGAGCACATTGATTAGCACTTCGAAAAGTGAAAGAAAACGTCAAATGAGAGATAATTTGAGAAGCTCTTCTTGCATCTTCGATCAAATGTCTAGCTTGCCATAGAGGAACTGAATCAGTTTGGTTGATTGAATCTATCAGTTGCTTGCAGTCACCTTCAATAATAACATCACAAATGTTTTCTTTTTTGCAGAGCTCTAGAGCCAAGGTGATGCCAGTTGCTTCAGCTTCAATAGGGGATCCTCCTTCACGTGTAGTTGAAGTAGCCATAAGAAAACACCCATGTGAATCTCGAAGAATAGCACTTGCTGCCATCTTTCCATCTATGTAAGCGCCATCAAAATTGATTTTCCAGTTATTAGGTGGTGGTGGCCTCCATCTAACATTGCTTAGAGGCAGAGAATGTGACGATGAAGTTTCTGGACAGCTGCGACCAAAGTTTGAATACTTCTCCTTCAAACGCATTGCCTCTTCATAGATCCTAATGCCGGAGATTGGAGAGTTGTTGAAGATTGCCTTATTCCTTGTCTTCCATATCAGCCAAAGATGATAGAAGAAAGATGCGATTTGATTTGAATCTCCTTGTTTTAGAATGGTAGTTGTCATAATTGATAATGTTGATGATGTAGTAAGAAGAGGTGCTACATCTGGATTATGTAACCATGAAGTACCTGTGATTGGACATTGCAATAACAAATGGTTAGTAGTTTCAATATGTACCTTGCAAAGAGGACAGCTGTCTCCAATGTGATGCATTCTTCTGTGGATGTTGGAATTTGTGGGTAGGGAGTTGGTTAAGGCTCTCCAAACAAAAAGCACCACCTTAGGACTAATAGAATTTAAGGACCAAAGCCTCCTCCATTCAAGAAAATCATGTCGAGCAGGATGTTGAAGATGAGGATATAATTTGCCATGGTAACTTTATATGCAGATTTTGTTGATAACTCTCCATTGTTTGTATGAATCCAAACCAACTTGTCAACAGAGCAATTTGCAGACAGGGGAATTTTTAGAATCTCAGTAGCTTTAACTGGAGGAAAAAGAATATTGATGAGATTAAATTTCCAGGTTGCAGTCTCCTTATTGATAAGATCACTGACATTGTTGGCCCAATGATTACTGTGGGTGTAACCAAACACTTTGAAATTGGAAGAGTTGGAACCCAAGGATCGCTCCATATATTAATTAGAGTGCCATCACCAACTGACCAAAAAATATTGTTAAAGAGAAACTCTTTACTGCAAAGAAGACCATTCCAAATACATGAAGAGTTACTAGTAGGAACAACATTCCAGAATGTATTCGAATGTAGGTACTTGTCGTGCAGTAATGAAGCCCAGACTGAAGTAGGATTTGTAATAAACCTCCATGTCAGTTTTAAGACTAATGCCAAATTAGAGATATAAGGATCCCTTATGCCAAGGCCTCCATGGAATTTAGGCTGAGAGAATTTATCCCAAGATGAAAAATGGATCCTTCTTTTGTCTAATGAAGACCACCAAAAATTACATTGCTGTTGAACAAGTGTCTTAGCCACCTTTTTTGGAATATGGTATGCAGACAAGTAGTAGGTAGGAAGAGAGGATAGGGTGGACTTGATTAGGGTTGTTCTTCCTGCATGAGATAGGCATTTACTTTTCTATCCCTGTAATTTCGAAGCACTAGCATTCAGCAGATTAGAGTAAGTACTTGATCGTTTCTTGGATTTAAGGAGCAAATGACCAAGATATCTATCACTCGGTTGCATCAATTGGACCCCCAACAAATGAGTATACAGCTCCTTCATAATAGGATCAGTCTTTTTTGTGAAGAAGATGGAAGATTTATCGAAATTAATACGCTGGCCAGACCAAGTTTCAAATGTTTTGAGGATGAGTATCACTTGGGTAAAGTTATGAAGGGAACAATGTCCAAAAATGAAAAGATCATCAGCAAATGCGAGATGTGAGTAAGTATGGTGAGAATTTCGAAGTTGAATGCCATCATACAATAAATTTCTGATCATAGCATTAATCAGGGTGGATAGAATTTCAATACAAAGGATGAAAAGATATGGAGACAGGGGACAGCCCTGTCTTAAACCCCTGCCAGGAAGAAAAGTTTCTGTAGGTTCACCATTAATCAAGATTGCAAAGGATGATGTAGTTACATATTGCATAAATAGGTCTTTTGATTTACCTTTGATTCCCATCCCATGTAATACTTGGCCAATTACTCCCCAACCCAGCCTATCATAGGCTTTGGACATATCCACTTTGAAGGCAAAGGAGCTGTTATTGGAAGAAAATTTAGAAATAGTATGGATAAGCTCTTGTGCAATGACTATATTATCACCAATGTATCTACCAGGAACAAATGCATTCTGGTATGGACTGATCAATTTGTGCATAATAGGCCGTAGTCTATTAGCAAGAAGTTTTGAAATAATTTTGTATAGAACATTGCAAAGGGATATAGGTCGATAGTCTACTGGACGAGAAGGGTTTTGAACTTTGGGAATGAGAGCAATAAATGTATGATTGAGATTATTAGGCATTGTACCAGAGATGAAAAAAGATTGTATGAAGGAGGTTACCTGGGGTCCAACAGAATCCCAACATTTGTGATAGAAAATTGGAGGATATCCATCTGGGCCAGGAGACTTATAAGGACTCATGCTCATGACAATTGATTTGATTTCTTCAGCATGTGGCAGAGCACTTAGCATTTCATTTTCTGAATCATCAACAGATGGTAAATCATATAATATGTGATCAGGAACACAAATAGTATCCACTGCTGCAAATATAGAACTGAAGTGTGAGACAAAAGCATCTTCAATGTCTTTGTAATCTGAAACATGTATACCACTAGCATTGATAATATTGTGAATTGAGTTTCTTTGCTTCCTGGAGGTTGCTGACATGTGGAAAAAACGAGTATTCCGATCTCCTTCTTTTAGCCAAGATACACTTGACCTTTGTTTCCAATAAAGCTCCTTCTGAAGATGTAACTTATTAAGAAGAATTTGAATATTTCTCTCTTCAATATAGCTTTCATCTGTAGGTGAGTTGGACTGTATTTGCAATAATTTCCTTTCCTGCAATTTGATTTCTTGATCAAAATTACCTCTCATTCTCTTCCCCCACTGATGAAGCCTGGGAAGCATAGTCTTTAAGTTAGTTTGTAGATCATGAGAGCTTTGATTATTCCATGTTTCAGCTAGGAAGTGATTGAAACCAGGTTCTACAGTCCATGAAGCTTCAAACCGTGGCAAATATCTTCGTTTTCTATGAACAATTTTTAATAAAAGAAGAATAGGATTATGATCGCTGTTTAAGCAGGGAAGATGGAGTAATCTAGCATGAGGATGTTGTGAACGCCACTGAATATCAACCATTGCTCGATCTAAACGTTCTGCCACATACTGAAAAGGACTTCTTCTATTAGACCAAGTGAAGGCTGGACCATAGAAACCAATATCCATAGCTGCCACTGAATTATGCCAGTTGATGAAATCTTTATGATGATTATAATTAAAACTAGCACCTCCAAACTTTTCCTCAGATGATAAGATTCCATTGCAATCTCCAATACAAATCCAACGGTTAGATAATGATAAAATGGGATTTTGAAATTGATGCCAAAATGATTGACGATGGGATAAATCAGGAGGACCATAAATACAGAATAAGTCCCATGGTTGTGTGTAGCCTGGATAGAGAAGAGAAGAATGTATGCAATTCTTAGACATGGAGATGATAGTTAGATGAATGTTAGAATCCCAACAAAGAAGTAGACCCCTTGAAGAACCAACAGAAGATACTGAAGTACAGTTATCAAAACCCAGAGATTGAGCCAATTTTGATGCTACGTTTGACGAACATCTAGTTTCGGAGAGGAATAGGATTTTAGGCCTAGATGCACGGAGAAATGATTTGAGTGTGTGAATTGTAGGGTCATTCCTCAAACCCCTACAATTCCATGATAGGATCATGGTAAAAGAGGCTGTTGAAGGCCAGCCGCGCCTATGACATCATTTGATTCAATAATAAGTCTTTTAAGAGGTCTGACATGTTCAGTATCAGTATCATTATCCTGATTTGAAGATCGAAGTCTCTTAACAGAGACTTTCTGAATGGAAGTAGGAATAGAGATTTTTGTATCAGAGTTTTCAGGTTCTGGGATTTGGTTTTGAGGATGAAGGGATTTCAGGAGAGATATGAATGAAGATATGACAGATGGAGAAGAATTAGATGCTGATGATGTGGTACACTTTTGGGGGAAAGTTTTCTGAGTTTTGTTGATGGTGGGAGTAGAGTTACTAAGATGATCGTTCTTTGCAGGAAGAGGTAAGTTCATAGGACAGTGAGAAGTAGGGGTGTGAAATAAAGATGGTGTAGATAATGATGGTACTGGTATGGATGTTTGTTGGACTAGTTCAACTGGTAACTGATTTGTAACAGGGAGAACAACTAGATGGTTTGTTGTGAGTTCCTCATTTTCAGTTGAATTAATCAAAAATGGACCATGTACAGGAGAGTTGGGAACTGAAACATCCTTAATTTTCGGGGTAGTGGAAAATAACTGATTGCAACCCTGTCCTGAGGGATCCTTTGCCGGAGATGTAACTTCCTCCGAAACTGTAACTGCAATCGGAGATGAAACTGAGGAATGAATGGTAGTGTTGATAGCAGTATCTATGGTAGATGTAATTGGACGAGGATTTGTAGAGGACTGATCGATGGTCATTTCCATGTCTGGAGGATAAATTGATGTGGATGGTGGATAATCATTGTTGTTAGGGGGATCCTGTGGTAAATCAGTAGGAATGGATGATTGGAGATTTGAAGGATCCATGCGTTTGGACTTAGATTTGAATCTTTCAGCATGAGTGACACATATGGATAAGTCAAGGCGTTTAACAAGTAAAGTTTGAAACTGAGCCTTTTGATCAACAGTCCAGGAATCATTCATCATAGTGGTGTACTCCATATGGACACTGCATTTTTTGATATTGTAACCCAGGCAGCCACAGAACTGACAGAATTTAGAAAGGCGTTCATACTTCAATGAAACAGTGCATTCCTTGTTGTTGCACAAAATAACTTTCAGATTTCTGAGAAGAGGCTTAGTAATATCAATAGAAATCTTAAATCTGGCAAATAGAATCCACTTACAAGCATCTGCTACTGATGGAGGATGGATTGTACCAATCCGAGAAGCCAATGATGAGATGTAATCAATGGTGAGAAGGTTGACTGGTATACCATGCAGTCGCACCCAGAAATCACATTCTTCAAACATGTACTCGCTTGGTAGTTTATTGGGATAACACCTTTCAATGATTAGCAAATGATGATTGATCTTCCATGGCCCATTTGCAACAACATACTCTAGATCCTCCAGCGAAGTGAATTTAGCAGAGAAGGAACCTTCATGATACTCTGATACTTTGACAGGCTTCTTGTATTTCCAGATTTTTGGAATGGTAGAGGAAATTATGTGGGTTGGATAGTTTTTCTTGGACATGATCTTGAAGAAGATATACAATTGCCAATCGGCTTAAGGATTGCATGAGGAGGATTTAGCAGCGGAGTCTGGATCAATAGAAGTGGAAGAGAGCAATGAAGACAATTTCAACAAGACATCTTCATATGTAGATGTTGAGTTGCTCCTATACTTTAGTTACTACCTTTTCTCTTTGTTAGCCTATATAAAGAGGCACTTTGAATAAACGAAATGCAACAACGAGTAGCAATTACACAAAGTCTAGAAGCTCTCTTCACTTCCTGTCTGTGCTTACTCTCTTTTAAAGTTCCAGCTCCAATAGTTGGAGTATGATGCTGGATATAGTTGGACAGGGTTCATAGGGATAGAGAACGTGGGTTGCGGTCAAAATTCTTCAGCGGGATTCGACGGTGCACTGGCGGGTCGAGAGGATGATACCACGGGTCTGACAGCATCAAAGAATTTCGGGTGACAGCATCAACTTCTAGCTCAGGCATGAGTTTGGAGACGATGGAGGAAGGCATGATTTGCCAGGCTTCCGTGACGAAGAGGCTGTTGGATGGCGGTGGACCGAGCGATGATACGTAGAGAGATTGCTGGCGCACAAGAGATAAACAATGGTAGGGAGGCTTGGTCTCAAAGTACATAGGCTGATACGGATTTGAGTCGGCAGGGCACGGTGGAAGGAGGTGGTTACTATTTGTAGAAAAAGGAGAAGGAGAAAAAAGCTGGTGATGATGGTTTTATATATAATGATGGGAAAGAATAAAAGGCTTGCTTAGATTTAAATAGGTTTATATAGATAAGGTGGTGGCATATAATATATATTGGACTTGATATGATTACCTATATATCCATGCTATATAGGTTTGTGGCTATGGAAAGGCACATATGGGAATTAACAAGAGAGAAACGGATGCGTATGCTAAAAAAAGTTGAATAGGTATATATATATATATATATATATATATATATATATATATATATATATATTATATATATATATATATATATATATATATATATAATAAATTTGGATGCAAGACTATGATTTGGATTACTTGGGATATACATACAAAATTGCTAAGCTAATCCCCTTTATATGTACATGATGTCAAGGGTTACTAAATGGAGCAAGTTTATCCCAATTTAGTACAAAACCGTACATTGAATTATATCTTGAATTTAAATTTTATTAATATTACGAAAAAAATATGATATTTAATATGAATATATATATAATATTATTTACCAATGAAATAATATGAAATTTCCAATGTATGAATATAGTTAGACTAAAGTAGTACAATAATTTTGAGATATGAATACCTGAACTCAATACAATATTTATATAAATTTCAAAAATTGAAAAATCTTACTTACAGTAATATAAACTACAACAAGATATTAATTTTTAAAATAAAATTTTGCATGATATATCTAGTACCATGATTCATCTTTGTAACATTAATTAGATATAATTATCTAGAAATAAAATAAAAAATAAGACATTCATGAAATTCGAAAAGTATATTAACAAATTTCATTAACATAAAATTCATACAAGGTACTACACAAAATCTCATGGGTATTACACTTGTGATACTTTCTAGACTGGACTTGACTTGACTTGGTAGACTCTAGACATGGGTTGGAAAAAATGTGACTGCAATATCAGACTCTTTTCTAGTTGCCTATTTTATTCTAGTGTGCATTATCTCTAAAGCAGAGCTTTGACATTTGTTTTCTAGTTTGACCTAGGTTCCATGACATGGTACTTGGGGCAATAACCTATTGAGGTACTTGTGAGCTTCAGTGGCATAAGTCTGATACTCTAGTACATATTCTCACATGCATATCACGTAGACCAGATACATTAGATTGCCTTAGATCATATTTTCTACATGTGTGCCTTGGCATGTATTTATGTACCTTGCTATGTCTCTTGAGGACCTGGTCCTTTCCCAAGTATTGATGAAGTAGATTTAGTTGCTGGTCTTGACAGAGTTGGTACTTCTCATTCAGGTATCTTATCGTGCTTTCATATTTTATCAATTGTTTATATTCTGCTCTTTAGACTTGTTTTATGGACCCATGTCATTCTTCGGGTTTAATCAAACATATATGTTATTGGACTGCTGACCAAGACACATATTGTTTATTTTTGATATTATTTATTCTATGGATTGAGATAGATATGTGATAGTTGATTGGTGGGTAGAGTTAAAAAACCAAGACAGCTTATATGTAATCGAGCTGGACTGGAGTCCTCTCGATACATAGCTAGCATGTATACGATCTTCTAGTCCTACGTATTCTGGGACTGGGGTGTTTCTTTTTTTTGGTGGTAGCCCATGCAGGTTAGAGCATATTGTTTCGGTTCGTTATTGTACCGAATGAGCCTGCAATAGGATATTGTATTAGGATCGCAATCTACAATTGTTTGAAAATTCTTTTGCTCTTATCTATCGTCCTTGGAACTTGTCACGACCTGCACCCAATATAGGGGCACAAGAAGCGGGTACGTCCAACCTACGCTGTAGTGTCTGCGGTAGAACGCTGTCCTAGGTCACATACATCTAAAAATTATAAGGTACCTGTACAATATATACACTCCGAATGGAGGACAATATAGAAATGTACAACTCAATCACGGCTAAGGTAGAAAAAATACGATAAGATAGACATGGTAGTCGCCAAAAGAAATACAATATGAGAAGAAGTCTAAGTATCTATGATAACATCTCCACAATATCCAAAATAACAATATCCCAAATAAGTACATAATGTATCCAAAATAAGACAAAACAATAAAGTAAGATAACTAGTCTAGCTAACTGTAGAAGCATGAAAAATTTTCAGCAAATGAATCCCCATGCGCCCAAGTCAGTATAGCTCCATGCGCTCAACTCAGTGTAGCTCCATGCGTCCAGTCAGTGTAGCTCCATGCGCCCAAGTCAGTGTAGCTCCATGCGAGAAAAACTCCCCTTTATATAGGGTAGGTGTGGTCCAACCAACATGCCACGTGACCGACAGTCAAAGTACCCAGATTATTGGAATGAACCTAAAACTCAGCACAACGAACCTCATTTAATAGGTTCATTCCACTGTGTCATGACCCGCACCCGGTGTAGGGGTATGAGTACGTGGGTACGTGCAGCCTACGCCGTAGTGTCAGCGGTCGAACGTTGTCCTAAGTCACAACCATCTAACACAATATCAAAATCTGATTAACAAGATATACTCGCCGAACGGAAGACAATCTCAGAAGATACAGCTCAATCATAATTCTAAGATGGAAATAGCTCGATAAGATAGATACGAAATCTCAAAAGAGAAATACAAACAGAAGGAAATAAGTCCAAGTGTTTAAACGACACTTATAGCTCAATATCCACGTAATACAGTCAAAGACAACACAAATGAAATAAGATAAACAGCCTAGCTACCTAGCCTAGGCAATAGGGATGATGTCCTCAGCTAGGGCTGGATCCTCCTGTGGGTCAAACTCACAAGTATCATCTTGGTGTGCTCCATAGCAGGTTGTACAGAAAACCCTCAGTATCATCTGTAATATTTTCAATAGTTCCAGTCAAGACAGGAACGAGCGCATATCTCTCAAATAGTTCAAATCATGGCAGGAAATGTAAAACAAGCAATTTAATAATATATATGAAATGCTGTAAGACATAAAGAAGAACAGTGTAAATAGACAAATATGAGTACATGAAACAGTTTTATAGAAAATAAGAACTATAGTAAAATATAAGTGATTTAGAGCACAAGATGGTTATATAGTCGGCTTGGGTTGCACATGAAGTAACCTGTGTTGCACATGAAGAACACAGTTGCACAAGATGAAACAGAGTTGCACAAGATAAGATAGATCACATAACCATTTATACTCACCCTACCCCCGACCAATACACAAGGATCCAGTCAAGTTACATTACCTGTACAAGAGATTTTATCCATGAAGCTCATGTGATCATGAGAGTACAAGAGCGCACAAGAGTATACACGAATGGGGTGTACAAGAAATACAAGATGTTCGTGAAAAGCACATGACAAAATGTATTCGATAAACCCGGGGGGATATCATCGCACGACAAGATACATATAGTACTAATCCATGATAACAACGTGACAACATTAAGTAAAGTAGTCTAGAGCAAGAATATAAATCCTAGCAAGTATGAAATGATCAGAGAATGTACTCGCCTGATAACCTGAACAGCTGATATGTATAGATGTCCAAACTGGAGCCACAGAGTCCTATTTAGAGCAGTATAGGTTATAATAAGTCTAATATGTAATAATTGAAGTATACAATGCAATCTATATAATTCTAGGTCAATCTAGGTCAAAGTCAAATCTTGGTCAACTTTGGTCAACCTTGGGTCAAACTAGGAGTCAAGTCAACCATCTAGGGTTACATTGGTCAACTAAGTCAAACTTAGCCAATCTTGGTCAATCTAGGATTTTGCAACTTAGACCATTTAGAGTTAAACTATGAGATACAATCCTATATTTAAACCTACTCTAATATGTTATCATAGATACTTCCCTTCATTATCTATAGGGTATATAACCTCTAGCTGTTGCCAACTATATACATCCACAACCCTCTAATCCATCATCTATAGGGGTATCATCATAACCTTACCTACTAGTAACATTGTATAAATAGTAGGATACCAACTCATTAACAAACTACCAATACCTCCCATATATAATATATATAAATGTACATCACATAAGCATGTACTGTACAAAAGTGGTACTCCCATCTCTTTCACACCCCCAAGATAATCCTGTATGGACTAACATGTAGGAAGTAAAAGGAAGGGTGTGCTCCTTAACCAAGGACTGACACTCAAAACAGGACTGGACTTCACTGTCCCAAATTCTCTCAAACTAATTTGCCCAAGCTTATCTCTCTATACATACTTATATAGCCCAAGCATTTGGCCTCTTTATTACACTTAGATAGCCTCCCTTCACGGACACATATAGGTATCTCCTCTTCTCCTTAACTAAATGCAACTAGATCCCCCTTCCCTTCTAACCAACTGCATGTACATATGGGAAACTTTCATCTAAGGTATGGACTAGATTCTAAGGTATTAGGATCGAGTCAAAATCCTAAGAGTCAGAACTAGATGGGATATGCAGGGCAAGGCAAAAAGGGGAAACTAAACTATATAAAGGTATTAGACTCAACTCTCATCTAACCCTTTACCTGAAAGACCCTCAAGTATACTGATACTATAGGATAAACCTGCATATGAAACTGAATTAGAGATCATTTGGGCAACCATGTGAAGATGACAAGGAAACCATAAATAAGCCTGACATCAACTGCTAATACTATGATGTCACAGACCTTAGATGATCTTAAGAGGTAAATGGAACAGTAACATTGATATACATGACACTCAGATCCTAATAGGAATAAAATACTCATTACTAAAATCACAGGGAGCTAATGGCATGAGTCACACTTGACTGAACCAAACCCAGGTTTAGAGCACACATCATTAATAAAGTGAATAATGAATCCTGGCACAAGGATATGCAAGATACCCAAATTGAAACATGAAAAGGGGGTGAGTGTCAAATAGTGTTCATGTGTTAATGTGTTTTTAACATGGCAAAGGGTACCGATATGAAAACATATGTGTGTGTCGAGCAAAGTACATATGATATAGCATAGCAATGGGGTGTCAGGACATGGCAGATAGATAAGTGTGTCCACATGGTGTCCAATGTATCCCAGAAGTGTCCACAGACGTGTCCAAGTGAGTATATAAAGTGTCGAACATAGGTGTACACAGTATCAGAAAAGGAAAGAACATACTGTGTGGTGCGCACGTGTCGGGGGAGATTGGACACGTTCGTATCCAATCCTGTATCGTGCAGGTGTGCCATAGGAAGGGTAGGTGTCAAGGTTTGTGTTTGTGTCCCTGCATCGTGTCCACACTGTGTCGTATCGTGATATAAACCCCGTATCAGAGGCCAGAATCACGCGTGTGTAGTCAGTGCAAAACCAGTGCGATCGTGATAACTCTGTGAATACTAAATCAAATAACACCAAACTTTGTGGGTGGCCTGACAGTCATGGCCCCCACGTGTCCACCAAATATTAGGTCTCCAAGTGTCGTGTCGTGTCAGTTCTGGACGTAGCAGCAGGGGATGTGCACACAGTCTCGTGTAGTATCCCCATGTCCAATTTAGACACAAAAATAGTGTCAAATCATGCTCAGAGTTTTAAAAGTGTAATCTATAAGTAATTAGCTACAAAATTATGTAATTTGTTTTGAAAATCATTAACATTCATTTCTTTGTGGCCTTTCATCAAACATATTACATAGAACTCCGATACTCCTCTGATACGCACCCTAAATGGAATCGGCTTCCTACCAAACTTGTCCTAAAGCTAGGGGGACCCTAAATGAATACATCTATAAAGAGAAATTAGAATATTAATGGGTTTATAGTCCATTACCTATTGAGAGTTGGAATCTCAATGAAATTGCACTTGAGAGCCAAATCTCTCCACTTCCAATGGTCAACTTGCGTCAAATCCTTCCTAGCTAGTAACTAATGACCTCTTTTACAGTAGGGGAGTGTGTTGCAATTAATTTGACTCAATTTGGATTTGATTTGGAGAAAGGGGGTGAATTTAGGGAAGAACACAAGTTAGGGTTTCAAGATGCAATAAAAAGAGGCAAGGGGTGCTACCATGTGTTTATATAGGCAAGGGGATCCTTTGATGGCAGCAAGGGGTATCTCTTGGGTTAGGGTTTAGTCCTAAGTGAAACAAAGGCCTCTACATGCATAATTCAAGCCCTTTTATTAAAGGCCCATATAAATTTGGGTTTCTTACAAATATCTCCATTCTAACTTAATATCTAGATATTCCTAAACCTTGTCATTTAGTTGGAAGCTATTAATGAAATATCTAGGCTCATGACTAACATCTAGATTAGGGCAATTTTAGGTTAAGGCTTAATATATAATTAGCACAATATTAATTAATCAAAATTCTAATTAATTCAAAAGTCACAAAATGACCAAAATATTCCTAACCTAAAAAGTGGTAATTAGTCAATCTAATCACATGGTTTGGTCTCCATGGTCATGGTTAGTCTCTAGGCTAAGTAACTCTAAAGTTACACTAGTAAAAATGCCAAAGTCACAATACACTAAATTAAATAGTATTAAAATAATTAAAAATTACCAAAAATCATTAACATGATTTAAATTCTATTATTTAATGATAAATTTTACAAAATTTCAAAATTACCCTCATTTTAGAAAAGTGGTGGTTACAAGTCTACCCTCCTTAAAATAATTTTATCCTCAAAATTTAAGGTGGTCATACTCCTCTTAAGGTTACGTCCCCAACAATCATAGTCTCAGAAACTTATCTAAATCATATAATTTGAAAGAGTAACCTACGGGGTCATGGCATGTAATGTTAGTCTAGGGTCTCATCTAGTTATACTAACCATATGACAGTACTAGGCAATCACAAGGTATCAAAACATTCAAGCAAGGGGTGTATCAAAATATCTCCAAAAGACATACTAAGGTTTAGGTCAAAACTCACCTCCAACTAGGTCTGAGAACTTGAACTCTCTCCTGAAAGTAGGGCCTAAATCCACAAGGCATTTCTTATGAATCATGCTCTTGTTAAAACTCTTCTTCCTTCTATTTGATCTTATTCTCCCTTATCAACTTAATCATCCCAAAAGCACAGAGGCTCCGTCGTCTTCAGAAGAGGCTCCGTCGTCTTCAGAAGAGGCTCAGTCATCTTCGAAACACAACTTACTCATCGCCCAAAACCACAGAGGCTCCGTCATCTTTAGAAGAACGGTCTATTCGTCGCCTAGAAGCATAGCAGTACTGAAGCTTCGCCAAATGCACAGACATCATGGTCCCACCCAATCGGTTTGTTTAAACCACCGCTCTTACAGATAAGACAGAGGTTGATTCTGTTGATAAGAGCAATATCTTATCAATTGGTTTAAAATTACGGATAAGGACAAAGTTTATTCTTATGGATGAAGTCCATATCCAATCGGTTTGTTTAAACCAATGGCCTCCTAAGATAAGATAAAATCTAACTCTGTGATGGAATCCAAGATCTACTCGGCTTCATTTGAATAGAAGACTTCGTGCAATAGACACGCGCCATGTGTCTTTTTCTTCGGTTATGATGATAACCACCCGAGATCTCGATAGAGGGGAATCTCAATGTCCGCCACGTGTCAGCTCAGCATTAGCCCTCACCGTACAATAATAGCAGATTCTTTCATATCTCAAATCCTAATGCACATCACATATGTGCCCCCTCCCCTATAAATAGAAGGAGTTTTCCCTCGAAAAAGAGGCTTCAAAATCTTCAACTTCGGTATCCTCTTGATTGGTAACCCTAGAGTTTCGATTACCACTACCAAAAATCTAAAGCAAGTTCAAATCGTCGTCCGATTACCAATGGAGTAAAGGAACCGCTGTAGTGCTCGATCTCCACCGACATACTTTTCCAGAAATTTTGTACTTAGATCTCCTGTTTAGGAATCGATTGTACTCTATTTATGTTTATAATACAAAAAGTTCGTATAACCTTTTGTCATGGCAAACAGCATCGTCCTTTAGAAAATGCCCCATTACAGTGGCAAAGTACCTCAGATATCGACGGTGAGACTCTTTCCCCTCGAATGGTGCAAGAGTCTGTGGTTTATACTTTGGAGGGTATACCATGTTGTCCCACTCAGGAGGATATGGTTATCGAATCCCCAGCTCTTGAACCTATTTGTCCCGGGCTTCGAAATGAGCATACAACTCCTTGAGAGCCTGTTGTATGTCATTTGACTTTGTGGGTCCAGACATTGGCAGAGCAGATGATCGCAAAAGTGCTTGGTTTACAATCGGAGGCGGAGAGGGGCATTGGACACCCCCATTTGATCCTGGGTCTTGACTTGCTGCAGCAGGAGGGTTGGACGTCAACTTGTCCTTGATCTCCATAACTACTGAAGTCAAGGCTTGTATGGTCTCATTTAATGTATTCAGGCCCGTCTCAAGGGACTCTTTACGTTGTTGATGGTTGAACCCCTCGTTGCTTCCTGCGTTATCTCCTTCGGCCATATAAATGGTCATTAGGTAGGGAAAAATAGAGGGCATCATGGATTTTTTCCCTCTTCGATTCAGACCCTTGAGTTTTGCTTTCATGGGGGTAGACGGGTAGGTTGCAATCATCCTCCAACTCGAAGTAGTTGCTACCCCTAATATTTTGATAGCTTGCGCTTCCTGTCTCATCAAAGACATTCATATGCAAAGATTGTTATCAACTGTTGCTGCTCAAAGGCAGTTGATCAACTAGCTTGACGATCTATCTTCCAAAGTTACAACCAAACCTACCGGATTTGTCATGTCTTGGACGATAGATTTCTGATAATAAAGATAAGAGCAAGATAAAATCTCTCTATACTCTACATCTAGAGGACGTCAGGGAGCCTCTTCACCAAAGGATGTTTATCAAAGAACTCGTTCTCGATTTAGACATTCTTTTGGCGTACCTCAAGTTCTGGAGTAAGATAATACTGGGGGTACCACTCTTCCAGTCTTTGATCATTCTACATCTCAGTATGATGACATAGTATTTCAGATTTCAAAAAAGAAGATGCAGTCTCACAATCAGGATCGAGTAGTACTAATTCTAATAATACTTTCTTGCATGCTTCTTCATCTGGCAGTCCATATACAACATCTGTGTATACGACGAGTAATGAAGAAGGAGGTAGTAGTTATCGATAGAGAATTGGTAATCTTGAGAACATGCTAGAAAATGGTATGACGATGATGCAGTAAATGCGAACAACAATAAACCTGCACACAACTTTAGATCAATCTCATCCATTAACTCAATCTCCTGCTGATCAAGATATAATTGGGGTGTCTTTGAACCCTAATATACCACAGATAGTTGGAAATGTCCCTATACTAGTATTATAATAGGCACGACTGACTATCATACAGTCCAACTCTGCATGTCAACCAATTGATACTCTAGAAGTTATTCGAGGCATCAATGCTCGATTAGATTATATGACTTCAAAGGAGGAGCTCCATCAAATGGGAATATCATGCCCTTATCCTTCAGAATGGGATGATATGGTTTGTCCTCCAAAGTACAAACCCTAATCACTGATTCCTTATGATAGAACAGGCTCACCTAGATAGTCCGTTCACATACCAAAGAATAATATAAATTGTTTATCGGTACCCTGAAGAGAATGGCCTTCGAATAGTTTTTGCAATCTGCCTAATGATTGTTTTAAAACCTTCAAAGACATAGATAAATTCTTCCTTACGAGATTCTATAAGGGACAAGTGATGTCTCCATGTTGAAGCTCATTGCAACAAAGTAGGAAAACAAAGAGCCGGCTCGTGAATTCATTGAATGGTTCAGGAGACGAGCAATGAAGTTACATCCTGAGACTCCTCAGTCGGTGTTGATTGATATATGCAGGGGTAATTTTATACCCACATTCAGATTCTACATTGGCCCTGGAGGCTATAATGATTGGTCGAGTTTCATCGTTGTTGCTGAGAAGGCTGAAGAATTTGTCCAGATTTTGCATCTGATTGGGTTGAAGTCACCGGAAGATAAAGGGAAGGACCACCAGAATACTAATACTTCTGGGAAAACCCACAGAAGGAAGAAGTCCTTTACGGTGGATGTTTCCATAGCTGCTTTCCACCCAAACAAAAAGCTCTAATTGCTCCGAGGCCTAAGCCATGCTATACATTCAATGAAGCCCTCGTACTGGACATCTTCTATGTGCTCATAAAGGGTAATAAATTATAATTGCCTCCTCCTCGAAGGCCAAAGGAAGTAGGTTTCATGACCCGTACCCGCTTTTCAGATACGAGCCAGTGTCCAAGTCCAGCCTACGCCGTAGTGTCGGCAGTAGAACGCTGTCTATAGACTCACAAGTCAAGAAACATGGCAATCTAGATCAATCAAGGTAATCTATATCTCATCTACAGAAAGTAAAGAAACAACCAACTCTAATAAGCAACAAATAAATACCGATAACTGAATACTGGAGAATAATATAAAATAAAGTTTCAAGTAATTAAGAATTCAAGTCACGTCCGGTGGATACAAATCCACTACCAGTAGAAGAAAATAAAATAAAGTCATGAAAATAAAATAACAGGATCCAACTATGCTAAGCATCAATGACATCATCAGCTGTAGTGGAACCGTAATGCAGCTCATATACCTGTTCGTCTGCACCTGGCTCAATCTCGGCTAAACTTGAAGAGATCATCAGGTCCTCAGGGGATTAGCAAGATACATAAAAATATACCTACTACTATGATAGTAACATATGGAAGATAATAACAGTACATGAAGAACATCTAAGAATGACATGTCATGTGGAAAATGTAATACTAGACTTGGCTAACAATCAATCAAATAACTCCTATAGACTGTAGTAGAATGCAAGATACTCCCAATCTATAGTATGTCTCGATTGTAGTATAATGCAAGATACTCCCAATCGAGAATAGCCAATCCTAGTATCAATCTCCTATCCTAAAAGATCCGGTCAAGTCAATCAAGGCATAGCGACATAGTATTAGACAATGACAATCTCAAAAAATGTATAATAACACGAAGATCTAATACGATTAGAAATAATAGAAAATAAGAACAATTCTACGTGAACGTGTAAGGAGGAAACATGTAATGCAGTAGATGATAATACAGGCACAATATAAGAAGAAGAATATCATGGAAAGAGATAACATGTAGATACTGTATGAGTTTGGCAAGGTATACTTGCCTGGGGTCCTGAGCTACGAATATGGGTCAGAATCCGTATCGAGGTCCAAGTAACCTATTTGATAATTTCCATGTCAATAGGTAGGTAAGAATCATTATCATACTTATCTATTTATCTAGTTTCTAAATTTAATTCGATGATAATTTGGGTTATGCTGGATGACTAAGCCAAAATTATCTATTAGACCACTTGCCCCCTTTCCCTACTTTGACTTGACTTATCTCCCCTATATACTTACTTCTAAATACTGACTTTAATTCACGTCATATTTAATCCATGCTAACTTACTTAGTTAAGTCATGCTCGAGGCCACAATTTCCTACTTGGTGTGTTGACACATGTATCCCATATCCTTTCTTACATTTGATTACCAAAGTAAACTTGCCAGTCATGACCCTAGTCCTATAGGTCACCCTTGTATTTGATGATACATGACTAAATATACAGTTCTGCTACCTCTTGATACGTACCCCTTCCCATTGGTCTCCATATGCCTTTGTTTAGTCTTTACATAGTCCTGGTGGTAGAGGGCATGAACCCATATTTTAGTTTATAGGTTGACTGCTGGCCCTGTTTCTAACTGGTATTCCACACCTTGTCTTGGCCATATTTGAGTTGTACCAAATTTACCCTTAACTTCCCGAACATACAGTAATCCATATAGTACTTAGCTGTGCTATTACCCCCTTCTCACTTCTTAATAGCCTTATCAAGATGTGTATATGGAGAACAAGCAACAGTACAGTAGTATCAGTAATATATATGATCGAGTTGCTATGGCGCCAAATATTATGGAATTGGCCAAATAGCAGTAGTACTATCGATTTGATACTAGGAAGTAATGCTAATGCCACTATCAAGTTTGTATACAAGGGAAGATTAACATGTCAACATCCATTAGATATAAGAAGAACTCATATAGCAGTATCTAATGGATACAAGAAAGTTCATATGGCAATATCTAGTGGATACAGAGGAAACTCGTATTGTAGTCTCTAATGGATACAAAGAAAGTCATATGGCAGTATCAGAGGAAAAGTCATATTGTAGTATTTAATGGGCTATAAAAAAGTTCTCATATCAATATCTAATGGATAACAAGGAAGAGTCCATGTCAGTATCAATTTAATGGTTCTCATGTCAGCACTAATCTGATCACAAAGGGAGATTCATGCTTCAATATTTAATGGATACAAAGAAAAAGAGTCTATGTCCTGACAGTACTCTTTTAATCTGATACATATAGGTCAATGGTCCTATGTTTTGAAGGTATCCTATAGCAGAGACCCTTGACATAGGGGTTTTGTCGAGCCCTGTACGACCCAGATGGTATACATTTACCTGTCACTTGTTAATTCGAACACATAAACTATACATATCCATACTCATTGGATATGGAACATTCTTGTTATGGATACTCTCCCTCTAATGTCTATACTATACTGTCAACACAGGTAAGGTGTCCACATATGGGATTCTATAATATGCCTTCATTCTAACTTTGATACCCATTGTACATTCTCAATTTTATGTAGTTTGCCTCTGGACAATCTAGTGTAGAGGTCCCCTCCACATGCTCTGCTTCTAGGAGTAGAGATACCCCAACTGTCCTATATGTATCCACTGAGTTGACATGTAGCCTCATGTGCTAGGTCTTAGACTTTAAGGAGATGAAATCCTCCAGGTCATGGACAGGCTCCCTTATTCTTATAGCCTTTTGTACATGCCTACTACCACCCTATTTGCTTGAGTACACACCTATGTCTACAGGTCATGTCTTCTATAGAGGCTAACTGACATTATGTGAAAGGCTTTATATATATTAGTGTACACTTTGGTACATCACCATGATCTGACACAAAACAAACTGCTACACTTTGATACTACCCATTGCTAGCAATGGATCATGTGTCAACTGACACAAGCTATGGACTCCAATAATCTGGTAGGCAGATGTAACTTGTTAATAGCTTTCTTCTTATGGTTGCAGTAATACATATGCATACGAACCTGTGAACATAGACCTGGTCCTATGCTACATATCAATGTGTTATCCTTTGGGGACCCCTGCCTCTTGGTATTTGAAGGTATCCTCCTATCATAGGTTGCTCTAGTCTTGACTGTCACATGGTACAGGGACTTCTTTCCTTCTATACAGGATCTAAAGTTCATAAGTTTAGAGTAATACATTGATTCCTTATAGACCTAAACACGAGCAACTTGCAGACAAATCAAGAACTACAAAAATAGGAGACGGGATTACATACCTATTGAGTTGCCTGTTGTTCTTGAGTTATTCCTCGACTGCGCCTATCTCTCTCTAAGTACATTATCCTATTTTTTTATTACCCTAAATATGATATTATATTATTCTATTTTTAAACCTATTTTAAATATAGTTTAAACAAAAAATTATTTTGACAAGATTTAGCCATAAAATATTTTCTAGTTTTTTATAATTATTTAAAGATATTTTGATTAATAAAATTTTTAATTTTCTACCTACAAAATCCTATTTTTGAAAACTTAGAGTTTTAGCCAAAAATGATTTTCTTGACTTTAAGTATTTTTCTATAATTATTTAGACTCATAAAAAACTAGTTTTCAAGTATAAATATATTTCAAAAATCATATATATATTATTTATCAAATTTTCTTCGATTATCCTTTTGTCCATGACTAAGTTTATTATACCTATTCCATTGTCAATTCTAATCTTTCTTATATGGACCCTAGCTAATTTGACTATTTTGGACCAGATGGAACAATTTGTGCCATCATCGGACGTCATCTTACGTAGTTGTAACACCAAAGTCATATTTTATGCCACCATGATCATCGCACCACACCAGGCGTCACTACCAGGCAAGATACCTTGCCATTTACTGTCTATTTACTTGCTCACATATTTCATGCTTTTATTTATTATTTCTTTTTTTGCACAATAAATTGTGCAACATAGTCATTGGGATATGCAATTCTACTGTTTAGTTTTATTACTTGTTATTTAATATCCCATGCATATTAACCATAGATTTAAGAGCCCACCCCTCGTTTGTGTTGCATTTATTGTCCTTGATACATTAGTGCCATGAAGTTGCGAGTCGCATATAAAACTCTAACATACGTAGCTAGCTGGCCACAGGTACGTATAAGCCGTGCGATAGGATTAACTACTAATAGTATTGCATGATTAGTTTGACTTAGCGGTTAATAGAGGTTATGTGGTATAAAGACAACATCTAGGCATGGGATGGGGAGGACATTTTCTTAGCATATGGGCTACCATGTATATTACCTTTGTGATCGTACGCTCCACCGGAGATGCAAATTGATGACCCCTTTATTTTATTGCTGGCCACTTAATTTAGAGGAATGGTTATGCTTTGAGGCCCCTGGTGCGTAAGTAGGGACTATGTCGATCCTACATTTAGCTAGAGAGCCCATGCGTTGGAGGTTTGTTATTAAATTATATTCACATAGAATGGTTAGGCTACCTTATCCATTAGGTATAGGAACTTTTGGTTTGTGTACTTATACCTAATCGCAGCTTGGAACAATATCTTGCGCAAACTAGTTTGTCATACCTTGTCCTTATTTGGTTGTAGGTGTGGTTCACTGCTTCGATGGGAAGGTACTGAACCTTGTTCTGGTCCGGGTACTATATTGGATTCATGGCATAGAAAAATACTTCATCGTGGATTAGGTTGCCATCTCATATCCTTGTTTGGTTGGGGGAATGGTACGCTGATTCAAGGGTAGAGTATTGGACCATGTTATGGTCGGATTTGACTTATTATTGAGCAGTTTACATTTAGTATTATGGTATATTTTTATGTATCTTATTACGTCCATCTGAGGACCTAGTAATTTCTTCAAGTGTGTATTTTTGTGACTTTCTGCAGGTATTCTAGCCAAGGTCATGATTATCTCTTTTCTATCAAAATGACTTGCTCTTGGATCGTTCTTGCTGCTTTTGACAAATCATGGCCTTACTATGTATTACTTCTCTTTTTAGTTGGTAGTGGATTTGCCTCAGCCAATAAGCTTATAAAATGACAATTCATAGTTGAATTATGATATCTTTATTCTTTTATTTTATTGATAAGATTAGTTGTTATGGTTATACTACATTTACAACTTACGTATATTTATTATACGACTAGCATATCTATGTACCTAGTCCTACGTATTTTGGGACTGGGACGAGACACATGGATAGTTTGTCCCATTACGTAATGATGCATATTTTGGATTATAAAAATTAAAGTAAGACATTCCTTCTAAATGGAGTTATATCGGTGCTCTGCGCCGATCATCATACGGCTCAAATAATAGATACTTTGTTCATGCCCTTTATTATTCTTTTGAGCTAACAGTGAACCAAGAGAATGTTCTATTGCACGAACATATAGCAAGAATGGTTTACCCACAACTGGAGTTACCAAAATTGGAGGATTTGTGAGATACCTTTTAATACCTTCGAATGCTTGTTGACATTTTTCATCCCAGACAAAAGAGACTCATTTCTTTATTAACTGAGTGAAGGGTCGACATCATCCAGATAGGTTTGAAATGAACCTTCGAATTTAGGCCAACCTGCTTTATAAACCCCGAAGTTCTTTAATATTCTTTGGGGTCAATATGTATTCCCTTTGAAGTTATGACAAATCAAAGAAATTTGCCGCTAGAGACTCCCAAAAATTACATTGTAGGATTCATTTTGAGTTGGTGTAGATGCATCAATTCGAACATCGTTCTCAAGTCCTAAAGGTGATTACCCTTTGAACGACTTTTAATTACAATGTTGTCTACGTAGCATTCTACCATTTTTCGTAAATATTCGCAAAAAATTGTGCTCATGGCCCGTTGATATGTAGCTCCAGAATTCTTTAAACCGAAGGACATCACCGTATAACAGTATACCCCCAACGGTGTTCGAAATGATGCGTGCATCATCTGGAAATATTTTAATTTGATTGTAGCTTGAAAACCCATCTATAAAGGACATTCTTTCGAAGCCACAAGAGTTATCAATCATGACATTTGTGATTGGAAGAGGAAACTCATCCTTTGGACAAGCTTGATTACGATCTCCTAATCAATGCATACCCGAATTTTCCTTTTTTTTATGATCGGGAAAATATTAGCGACCCAGTCAGAATGTTGCTCATCTTGGACAAAGTCACTGTCTATAAGTTTCTTTACCTCAGTCATACTAGCCCCCATCATATATGGACGGAACTGCCGTTGTCGTTGCTTTACAGTTTTTGCATTAGAAAGTATATTAAGATGATATATTGCTATCTGTGTATCAAGCCCAGGCATATCTTCATAACTCCAAGCAAACACATCTATATACTCTTTAATGAGCTTGAGAAGAGAATGTTTATCTTTATTAGATAAACTTTTGCTGATGAATATTGGTTTAGAAGCCTCTAAGTTACCTAAATTAACTTGAACAACTTCATTTTCACTAAGAGGCTCCCATTGTTTAAACCGTATTTTCCATTGGGTCTCAAGCTGTTGAGCCCAAGGCTCGACTTTAAAAGGCTCAATAGAGAGGCTATCATCCTCTGTTTGATCACTAGATACCATATAAGCTAAGAAAACATCTCTAAATATTGCTTCCCTACTGTGATATGAATCTCATACTGAAGAATCAGAAGAATGAGAATATGTATCACTATCTTTTTCGTTTGAAATTTCTGGTGTAGTAGAATGAGCTCATCAAATGAAACGTTAATCAATTCTTCAACTATCATACATCTTTTTATTAAAAACTATGTATTCTTGGTCTTCAGGAAAAAAATGACATCCAAAACTTTGAAATAAAAAATATTTGGATGTAGTCAAACCATAATTCATAAGGTGTCTTCTTCGATATAGGTCGAATCATAACCCTATTCAAAACATGATAAGCTGTACTTGTAGCTTCAGCCCAAAAATATTTAGGAAGATTATGCGGGTTTAGTATGACTCTAGCCATATCGCTTAGAGTTTTATTCTTCCGCTCCACAATATCATTCTATTGGGGAGTTTTAGGACATAAAAACTCATGAGAAAAACTATTTGTTTTGCAAAACGATTTGAAATCAGAATTTTCAAATTCGCTTCCATGATCACTTCAGATACGAGTAATCATGAAACCTTTTTCGTTTTGGACCTTTTTACAAAATATCACAAATTCAAAATGTGCATCACATTTGTTTAATAAAAAGAAAATTTATATATATATAAAGAAATCATCAATAATAACAAATGAGTAGAGCATACCCCCAAGGCTGGCGACACTTCTAGCTCCAAACAAATCAATATGTATCAACTACAAAGGTCTAGAAGTACCTACATCGTTATGGACTTAAATGAGGATTTAGATACTTTATTTTTTCGCAATCAGCACATACCAAATCTCTCTTAAATGATATCTTAGGTAGTCCTTTTACTAATTTTTTCATTGATAGCCTTGAAATGGTATCCATGTTTGCGTGTCCTAGTCTTATATGCCATAGCCAACTTTTATCTTGGTCGACTACTAGGTACTTACCTGCACTATTAGTACTATGTAAAAAGAATACATAATTATTATCCTCCCTGATTACTTCATAAACGTGATTACCATTAGATATATCATGTATTGAACATTTGCCTTTAATAAAATTAATACCATAACCGTTGTCAGCAAGATGGCTAATTCTTAGAAGGTTATGTTTTGATTCAGTTACAAGACAAATGTCTTTTATTACTGGATAAGAAAAAATACCAATAGTACCATTACCTATAATATTACCTATCAGATTATTACCGAAGGAGACATATCCTTCTCTTTTCATCGATAGCGTCACAAATAGATATGCATCACCTATCATATGCCGCGAACATCTGCTATTGAGGATCCATTTACTTTAGAATGAGAGGGTTGGCCCACCTACAAGTTGAGTAGATGTAACCTTTGGTCCCCATTTCTTTGAGGGTCCAGCATTATTAGTTTTGGGTATCCATGTGTATTTATTCATGTCTACTAACTTTCCAATTCTATAGTATTGTGATATGTGCCCATTTGACCATAGTAGGTGCAGATAATTCTGGAGTGACTATCCTTTTATTTAGTGTAGACATGAGTCTTTTGTGTCTTGTGTGGATACTTGTAAGTGAAAGCATGATTATGTGGAACAAGTTGTTTGCGTGCTTTCTTTGATCGTGTCCTATTTGGTATGTATTGTATAGTAGAACAGATCTTAGGCAGTATAACAAGAGCAACCTGTTTGCCTAATTTTATCTCTAACTTTTTAGAGATTGAACAAGTTGTTACATGTTTCTCAGTCATATTTTTTAGCCTTTGTTCAGTGTCGATTCATAATCTCTTCTCAAAGTCATATAAAACAAGCACTTTTGCATAGTCCTTCTCTCTTTAATTAACTGTGCATTGAGCCTCATAAAGACTTAGCTTAATGTTAGGCAATTCTTTCGTGTTACCTGTGGTAGATGTCTTCTTTATTTCTTGTAATAAACTAGACAATCTAGCCACTTCGACTGTATATTGTTTTGTCACTTTTCAAGATTGTTTATACTTGTCTAACATATTTTTGTATTCGTCAAGTATGTCGCTAAAAGCATCAGAGAGTTCATCGAAAGTAAAATTATTATATAGAGGATCGTCTGATACCTGATCAAATGTTATTAAGCAGACATTTGCTGAACTGTTGTGTCTTTTCTCTTCTTCTGATTCATTGACCTCGCTTTCATGCCAGATGCTAGTATTTGTATACTTTCGACCAGTTGTTGACTTCCTGCTTGATTGGTCGTATCGACTGCTTTTCTTGGCTGATGGATAGTCCTTTATATTCCTGATCTTTTTGCATCCATAGCATATAGTTTCTTCTTCATTGCTTTCTTGGACGTCTTCTTCTTTCGGTTTAATTTCTCAAACCTTAAGAACTTTATGAAGTTTTTGACCAGTACGACTTGTTCATCACCATTTGAATCTTCATCGTAAATGTCTTCCCTGGAGAACCTTTTAGCTTGTACTTTGAAGGCGACATATTTTTTCTTTTGGGGTTGCGTCTTCAAAGTCTTATAGGTCAATCTCATGAGTCATGAGTTTATCCATATTGTCTCTAGTGACATTATGGTGATATCGTTTCCTACAATAATTACGGTAGCCTTCGGGTTCCAATTCTTGGTCAGTCCCGTGGGCACCTTCCTGATCTTATCATGGTTACTGTAATCTTTACTAAGAGAAGATAGAGGATTAGTTATATCTAGGATATGTATGATCGATTTATTTGGCTTCATCTTGAAAGCGTCAGTCTCCTGATCTTAGATTCCTTCACTTGTGAAGTTCCTTCATGAGTTACCTCAAGAAGTTTTTAGATCTCGTGCGAAGTGACACATGTAGATACTCTATTGGATTCAGTCTTGTCTATGGCACATAATAAAGCATTTATGGCTTGTGCATCTAGACTAGCCTGCTTCTTTTCTTGGTCAGTGTATCTATCGTGTGGCTTTTCTACTAGATTACCATCATCACAATTTTGGCCGATTTTTTGTAACCGTCCATAACTATCGACCAAAGATCGAAGTCAAGTGATTTAAGAAAAAAACTTATGCGTGTTTTCCAATAAGTATAGATTGTTCCATCAAATAGTGGGGGTCTATTTATGGATTGCCCTTCACCTACGAATATAGATTTTCACGGCTGCAATATATAGTCTCTAGGGTGTTATATATATGAATATAACCTGCTATGTTACCAATTATAGGAACATTGAGCACCTCTAAAGGGGGTAAATAGTGTGTGTGTGTGTGTGTGTGCAGCGGAATAAAAATTACCAATTAAAAGTTATGCAGTGTCACAAGTGATAAGTATTAGGCAGATGATAACAAACTATATGGAATTTTAATGCGTAAAGTAAAGAGCATCAGAAAAACAAACTCATGATACAACGATGTATATTGGTATCCCTCTGAGAGGACTAGTCCAGTCTCAAGTACTCTTGCTAGATGTTAATCCACTATGATACAAGCTTTGAATCCGAAGCGTTTGGAGTTCCTTACAACCACAAGTTTTTATGCGTAGGACTCGCAACTTCAAATAATATATATTTTGAAAAATTGAATATTTTCAAAAAGCCTTCTTTACAAACTCGAACCAAACTCTAGATCGAACCAGAAATGACACTTGGCTTGGTTAGGAGTTGTTAAAGGCTAGATATGAAAGTGTAGAGCTCTCGAATGCTTCTAAATAGATAGAGGAGAAGAATGGATGGGTGTTGGAATGTGAACTTCTCATCTATTTAGAGCATTTTTGTCGGAAGAAGTCGACGTGAGTTCGGGTCCATATTTTTTGTAATTTGAAAATTGGTTGTAGATCTTTAGGAAGACCAAAACAATCAGGAACTAACTTGACCGAACTCGGGCAGAGTTTGAGCGAACTCGGGCCGAACTCATATATAGAGTTCTCTGACCAGTTATTGGTTTTTTATGAAGATTGTTCATTGGTGTTGGACTTTTTGGTTATTGGATATTGGGTATAGGCTTAGTATGAAATGTGGAGTAGATAGGTAGCCTATTCGGAAAGTAGAGTTTAGTAGAATAGCCAGTTGCCAGTCCGATCGACCTCACATTTTTCTAAAACTCAATAAAATAAAAAGTACATAAAAAATGTAAAAAAGATGTCTTGATCAGCATCCGAAGTCTTTGTACGATGAAGATGACGAGTGGTAGCAGTCTAGAAGTAGACGTTCTGTTTGTGCATATGTAGATGCATATTATTTGTATATCGACCAAAATTTATGTTGATTATCAAAATCTGGTGTGACTATGACCAATGGGCCAACATAGAGTACTTTTGTTAAATAGAGATGGGGTAGAGGGATAACACAATTTAATTGGGGATTAGTAAGAAAGGCAAGTTATGTTTGTCAATCATAAAGATCGAAGTGGTTGGAAGACTATAAAGTAGAATTTTAGAGTTAGATACGGTTTTCAAATTAGAATATGATCACCCGCATGAAAGACTGTAGTTGAAAGAATTTGAAAGTCTTGATATGGATAGGATGATTCGATAAGGTACTATAGATAGGTATGAATCCTTATAGACATTTTAATTGCAATAAGGTTTAGAAAATTTTCATTTGAAGGATATAGAAATTATGATAGTGTGCATATGTAGGAAATAAGTTACCTTGGACCGTGACCTGAAGGATCTTCACTAGGGAGATTCTTATTGAAGGAATAAAACAAAATGATGCGTGATGATAGGTTGTGCTATGGTGTCGATCTAGGAATATTTTTTTTGAAGAATGGCAAGAATGGTATTAAACTAGATATACTACTATATACATATGAGGAATAGCTGGAAAGTATCTATTAACAACCATGACTAGAAGATTAGTCGATAGGTACGTGGTTGTCAAGGTGTCATATATAAGCATTGTCTAGCATTAGCATGCCCATTACCTAGGAGACTAGCATAGAAGGGTTAGGACACAGTAGACCACATTTTAGCATAAAAATACCATATTGTTAGGAGGGACGATTGGAGAAAACCCAAGCCACTGAAGTAGGTGAACTGGTTGGAATCAAGTTATACCTCTAAGGCAGTATGAGTTAGACCATGACTTTAGCAATTAGCTAGTCTCATTCTTAGAAAATCTTGATAGATAGTTTATACTTTAGAATGAGTTAGTGATCATCATCTTCAGACTGATTGATCATATGAAGCCCAAGATCGCTCCGATAACTCGAAGTATAGTTCGCCCTCGATTGGTTTGACTGATTGGCAGAAATAAAGGTATATTTTATTGACTTAAGATCGGGATACCATCGGGGACGATGCAAAATAGGATATTCCAAGGACAGCACTCGAAATCCGCTACGACCACTACCAGTTTGTTGATACCTTTTTGGACTAACAAATACACCTGTAATATTATAAACAAGGTATTTCACCAGTACCCGGAGTAGTTGAGGTAGCTTTGATTGTATTTTATCAAAGGATAGAAGCTATATTAGTAAAATTTATTAGGATGGTGATTATCTCAGGTATATATGAGTAGGGTAGAACAACTATAGTAGAAAGATCAATTAGAACATAGTGGCATTCTATTTTATAGGAGTTTTAGTTTGGTAGAAGAACCCTCTTAGTCAATTGATATGCATTCCTACACCTACCAAACAGATAGGGTGAATTAGAAATTGACATATCTATAGAGATTTGTTAGATAATAAGAATAGAATTTATCCTGAATACTAGATATACGATTTTAGAGATTAGGTTGTTAAACTTGTTATTAGTTATAGTGCCTTAAGAAAATAGGACCCATTGTGGTAGATTTTATTAAGTTTTGTTATGAATAGAATGGCTTGGTAAGCCTTATACTTAATGCTGTACCTAAGACCGTGTAGAACCATTATTGTATGAATTTTCATTTAAAGAAGATAGGACTCCATGCTTTACAGGAATAGGTATATAGCTAAGGTGGGTAGAATTTCATAGATATTTCCCTAAGGCATAAGTCAGGATACAGTAGAGTTTAAGACCTGGCCCTAACAAGCAACCATAAAATTATTAGACTAAATCCTGCTATCTTTTGCTTAAGATAGGGCCTATGATAGGAGTACTAGAGAAATTATTATTAAGATGATATATGAATAGTGTAAGAAGATATGTGTTAGAAAGGACGATCATCTCCATACATGGTAAGACTAGTCTTGAAATGATTTATAGAAGGCCAGGACTAGAAGGATGACCAATAGATTTATATAATTGTCTAGTTCAGCCTCGACCTTTACCCCGCAGATAGTTATCAATGGTTAAGCATACTTGTAAGGATTGTATAGATTGCTTATAGGTAGTGCAACCCTTGTTCCCAAAAAATTTTCAATTTTTATTTATTCTATTTATTTTTAAATATTTTGTATTAGAGAATAATTTATATTTGAAATATTTTATGTTATAAATTTTTTATTTGACTTTCTATAAAGGAAATCATAAATATTTTCGAATGACAAAATAATTTTGACAAATTATATTTTCAAAATTATATTTTAAGTTTATAAAAGTATTGTTTAAATAATATTAATTATTATTATAGTCAAATATTAGATTTAGATCTGAGTAATTTAGTTTTAAAACTAATGATTATTATCTTTGACCAATAAAAAGATTTTCTAAATTATTTCTGTAAGATTTGGATCTATAGAAATATACTTTAAATTTTATTTGATAATATTGGATTTTATTTTAAATTATTATTATAATCAATTATGGATTGATATTTGATCAATATAGTTTTGAGATTGATTTGATTTGAATTTAGTGGAATGATTTATTCATTATATTCTTGACCCTTCCAAATTAGGAAAATATGTGTCAACCTTCATCTATTTCAGGAGAGACTTTTTTTTATTTTCTCTCAACACTAAAACCCTTCCAACCTAATCTCCTAATTAAGTAATTTCTACCCAGTATATATATCCTTATAAACATCTCTCATTTTTTTCCTTTCTCAAAATTTCTCTATTTTTTGTCCAAAATAAGCCAAAATTCGTCATAAATTCAGCCTCATTTTTTTGAAGTTATAGCAACTTCGCGAATCTGTTATGACCAATTCTGGACTCCGTTTTACCTCCAATTTTTTGTTAGAACCTTATCGAGGTTAGCTTTCCAAATATATAATTTATTTTCTGTAATTATGAATGTGAATTTCTGGAAAATTGTTTGAGTGCAAGTTGTTTAAAAAATTGATACGTCGAACGGTTTTCGAGATTTTGAGAGATCCCGAACTTCGTTTCGCAAACCGTTTGATCTTTTGGAAAGCTGATACGGATCTATAGTATACTAATTTTCCAAAAAATAATATATTTTTTTAATATTTTTTAATTTGTAGAACCCATAGATGGTTGGTGATTTACCGAATTAGTGGCGGTTAGCCATAATTACAACAGCTTTCAACCAAATCGAGACTGTGTCATGTATGTCAACTACAAATTAACTTAAGGCAAGTACACTATTGCTTTATGTTCTTAGTATATTATAATGCTATTCGTTATTGTGTTTTTATTGGTATCCAGTTGAGACACGATTGTGACATGATATGACTTGTTGTTTCATTGTTTGTTATTGTTGTGTTAGTGAGTCGAAAGGGAAAATGGTCAATATGTATTGAACAAATCCCAATTATTATTATTGTGGATAGCTAAGTCATACACCTCATGTATGGGTTAGTCGTACCTATTTATTGTGGATAGTCATCTATATGATGTGTCTTATTAGCCTAGTCGTTCAAATGTTGAAAGGTATTTCACACACACTGTCGGTTAGTCTTCCTTGTTCATGTTCATTGTCCAGTTATCTTGGTTATCCCTAATCCTGCCAGTGGTCTTCTTGTTCGTGTTAATGTTTCTGGTTCATATACATGTTTCCATAATTGCTAAATTGCCTCTCTATCATCAAGCTTTATTTTGTGGTGAGTTATATTATTGCAATAGGATTATACTTTGCTCCTTTCCTAACTGAATATATTGTAGGTGACTTTCTATTTTGCACCATAGACTTTCTACGGAGGTAGATTCTTGTTGAAGGACAATCTTAGTTTATAGACAGATTTAGATAGTTGTTAAATTTAAATATTTAGCGGGTTTGTTCCCGAATGCCATTTTGATGTAATATTGGATTTGTAATTTGAATAATTATTATGAACGAGCAAATAAATATAATTTTATTGTATTTGAGATTGACATTAAGGTCTAGATAGCATTCTACCACCGATACCATGACTTAGGCTGGATTTGGCAACGTACTTGTATCACGAAAAGCAGGGGCGGGTCATGACAAGTTTTTATGGTGGCCCATGCAGGTCAGCTTTCCTAAAAATGTGCAAATTTGTGGTAGTGCCTATATTAGTAGTCCTATTGCGAGCCTGCGATTAGGAAGTGCTCATTCACAATTAGGAATTGATTTGATTTATAAGAGCATGACTAGGAGTAGGGGTACAATAGGAAGTCCTTATTCAATTTGATCGCTTGGGTAGTCAAGGTTGCTACATAGGCTATGTGATTAAGATAGGAATATACATTGAGTTTGAATTTTCGTATAAGGATTTAATATTGTATTTTAATAAAATGGTGTGATCAAAGGTGGGTAGACTATTCATTCGGTAAATTTGGACTTTCTAGGATTTAAGGCCCTAACCTTGATAATTTGTTCAAATTTTATTTTCTGCTCTCTCTTAACATCATCAAATCGTAAAGTCTTACTTGTTTATTTCCCCTTTGGTCGTAGGGAATTATTTTTCCAAAATAATTTCTGATTTAATTATCCATATATTAATTTTGAGTTAGTTTTTGGTTCAAAGTATATAAGTTTTTCCCTCAATCATTGAATATCTGTGAAATAGGGATGAGAAAATTTATACTTATTTTGGCTTCGATCATTTTCTTCTTAATCGATAGTTTGACTTTCAAGAATTGATACTTACACTTAAAGACAGATACCTACACCATTTTTCTATCATGATCAACTTGGAAATTACTTGAATTTCTAGAAGCTCCTTTGAAAATTTTTATGGACAAAGTTGAGAGAATATTCAGTAAACTTGCCATGGTGAAGCATATGCGCACTACAATCATTTATCTAAAATATGAAGACTGCGGGTTCACTGCAGCCATCAGCGCACTGCCAAAGCATGACCCTAAATTGAAGTAATTTTAGGTATGTATAGGCTTTCAAATGTTATTAAAACTACATCCTAATTGCATCATTTTGATCTTTAAAGTTGATATAATATTTAATACCCAGTCATTATTTGAGTCATAAACCAGGAGTTTACTGCAGTCAGATGTACACTGGCGGAGCATAGATTCTTGGTAAAATAACTTCAGATATACCTACGATTTTTGGATACTATAGAGACTATATCTCTTTTTAACATACGACTATTGATTTTCGTGGTCCGCAAATTCTGTTTTCTCACTTCAATTTGATTTGGTATACCATTTCTTATAATTTCTTTGTTACTTTTCCTATTCTTAAATCGTCATTTGATTTCCTTCTAATAATAATTTAAAACCCTATTCCTAAATTTTGATTCCATTCCGCTAGACTCATAATCGTACTTAGATTTTGAATCTATGATCGTGTCTAAATAATTTTGGTTGAAACGATTTCTATTTGATCATTCTTAGATGAATTTAAATCATGACTTAATCATTTTGGCAATATTTGATCATGCCAAAGTTGTATCTTTTCTTAAGTTTTGATTCTATTCGCGATTATGTCTAACTGATTTTGATCATTAATCATGTCATACTTGATTATATTCTTAGTCGTGCCTAGTCGTACCATTGAAATTTCAAAGACAAAAATTTTCTAAGGTGGGTAGATATGTAACCCATGTTACCAAATTTTTTCATTTTTTATTTATTTTGTTTTTTAAATATTTTTTATCAGAGATAATTTTTATTTGAAATATTTTATGTTAGAAAATTTAATATTTGACTTTCTATAAAAGAAATCGTAAATATTTTCAAATGATAAAATGGATTTGCCAAATTATATTTTCAAAATTAGATCTTAGGTTTATAAAAATATTATTTAAATAATATTAATTTGAATTATTATTGTAATTAAATATTAGATTCAAATTTGATTAATTTAGTTTTGAAATTAATGATTATTATTTTTGACCAATAAATAAATTTGCTAAATTATTTTTAGAAGATTTAGATCTATGCAAATATACTTTAATTTTATTTGATAACATTGGATATTGTTTTAGATTATTATTACGGTTAGTTATGGAATGATATTTGATCAATATAGTTTTGTGATTGATTTGATTAGAATTTAATGGAAATATTTATTCATTAGATTCTTGACCCTTCTAAATTAGGAAATTATATGTCAATCTCCATCTATTTAAGGAGACTTTTTCTTATTTTCTTCCAACACCAAAACCCTTCCAACCTAATCCTCTAATCCTGATTAAGTAATGTCTAACCATTATATATACTCTTATGTGTATCTCTCATCTTTTCCTTGTAGGTCCTAAAAAATCAAGTTGCATCAATCAACAATGTCAAAGAATCAATATATACATCATTTTGATGAATTGTGCAGGCAACAGATTGCGCACACTGGTTTGCGCACACTTCCAATTGCGCAGGCTGACGTGGCAAAAGTCATCATTACCTGAATCAAATCAAATCTTTCTGACAACTGACAGCACGGATAACGAGGAGACTGTTCGTTTTTGGCGTCGCACAGTGCTCGAAGGCGGCTGACAGATGGCAGCACAATCCAGGATTGCGCAAACCAATCCTGTGCAAACTGAGTCTGCGCAAACCATTCCTGCGCAGTCTGAGTCTGCGCAAACCAAACTCTGCACAGTTCAGGTTGCGCATTCCACCAACATAACTGATAAAGTACATGTGGCGTTCATGCCATCAATTGCTCATTACGTGGCAACTGTCTATGCACGATCATGCGCATTTCAATTAAATGATGCCATGTGTCCCAGATAGTCGGCCCACGATCCAGTAACTGCCTGCGCAGTCCAATGCTGCGCAAACCAGTTGCTGCGCAAATCATCTTGCGCAGTCCTGAATAACTAAAAGTTAGTTATTTTTCATAACTCTATAAATAGAGTTTCAAGTCTTCATTTCAGGGGAATCAAGATCAGACATAAAGTTCAGAAATCAGAGAGTTCAGGAGTTCTTGCCGAAGTGCTGCTGCATTCTTCCGAGGCTTTTGCCTTCAACTTCCGAGGCTTTTGCCTTCAGTTTCCAGAGTTGTTCTCAACTTCAGAGGCTTCGTCTTCAAAAGTTCACATCGTCCAAGGGATAAAGCAATCGTCATCTAGATTGGATTCCTATAGTTGTAATTTTCCCAGAATTCTTGTAATCTTTATTACACAGTTTGTATCAATAAAGTTTTATACTTTTGTTTTTGCAAACAAAATGGCGACTCTGCTGGGGACAACTTTCTCCTCCGACGAGGAAGTAGCAACTCAATGTGACGTAGCGTCTATCGGAAAGACGCAGAAGACGCTGGTTGTTAAGGTCAACCAGACAGCCTACGAGGCGATGCTCAACTCCAAGACCACTCCCCGTACTGCAGCCACTTCTGCCAAGAGCAAAGTGCGTTCAGTATGGATCTCCAAGACTGCTGCACAATCTGGCAGTTTTGCCACTAAAGATGTTGTACACTCTGTTGTACAATCTGCTAGTCAGAATGTTGCACAATCTGCTGTGCCAACTGCTATACAGTCTATCTCAACAACTGCTGCACAATCTGTTGCAGTCAATGCTGCGCAATCTGTTGCAACTGTTGCACAGGCTACTTCATATGCTGCCTTGTCAAAACACAAGACTCCTATGACTCTGGCGCAATTGGCAGTGGCTTTTCCTGCGCAAACTAATACTCCAGCCAGCAAAGTACATTCTAAGCACTCTAAAGCAAGGACTCCTGATGCGCAAACCATAGCTTCTGTGGTTAGAACCAATACACTTTCTGCCAAAGCTTCTAATGCACAAGTGGCCCATGTGCAAACCAAGCATGCACAATCCAAGAGTAACAGCCCTTTGGCTAAACTCTCCTCTTCTAATAACAAAAGGGAAACTTCTGTTCCTCCCCTTAAACACTCTGCTATTCCTACACAATCTACTGGGGGTAGTCCTTTGGCTATTCCTCTTCCTCCTCAAAATAAAGGAAAAGGCCCGTTTGGTCTTTTCTCAGACTTCCTTGTCTCATGACTTGGAAGACAACAGAAGGAAACGCTCTTTAGCTAACCCTTCTTATCAAAATAAAGGAAAAGGCCCTTTGGTCTTTTCTCAGTCTTCCTCGGTCTTTACTGAAGAAGATCAAATTGAACGTGTTTCGGCACCTATCAATACAAGAACTCCTACAAACAAGGATTCTTCTTTCCTTCATGACAAGGGAACTTGTACTGATCAAAGAGGTATTCTGCCTACTCCAGTAGCAGAATTCCAAGATCTTCCGACATTCAAAATATCCCGTTCCAAACAGGGAAAACTGTTGGTGTCTCAAACAGAAACCCCTGGGGGTGAATTTGCTGATCTAAGAACATATCTTAACAGGCCAACTTCGGCAAAACGTAAACAATCTATGCCGAAGGTCAAGCCTCAAAGACAAACCTCCAGGAACAAAAATCCTGATACCTATGCCAATGAGGTGAGCACTTCTTTGTACACACAGGGGACAAAACATTTGAAGAATCGGAACCATGTTCCGAATGTTGTTAAAGAACATATTCCTCGAACTTTTCCTCATCCTGGCATGGTTTCTGATCTCCGAGAACATCTCAAATAGAAACGAGATAATGCTTCAACTCCTTCAGTTCAATCATCTGATCATCATTGCAATCATAAAGTCATCATCCAATGTTGTTGTCAAACAACAAAACGATCTGTCTTCGATCGTTTGACTTTTGCTAAAACTGAACCAATGTCAGAGGATGAAGATGAAGTCCTATATGCTTCTGTTAACATGACTTCTCGAGAAACTGGGGGTAGAAGATGCTCCAAGCACGGCAAACCTCGGAAACCAAGTCAACGGTATCTGGATTTACTTCAAGAATCTTCTGAGGGAGTATTCCAATATACCCGTTCCCGAAGCCGAGATACAATCGGTCAAAGGAATCTTCCTCAAGATCCTTCTGGTCATTTCCTTCTTTCTCAGTCAGGAGATGACTCTTTCTCCGATTATGATGCATACAGCGAAAGTTCTGAACAGACAGTGTCTTCTACTGTACCAAGAGAAGTGACATCTTATGTTGTCACTGATGATCAAGATGCTTCAACGTCTGCAAATCAAGAACAGCGAATCGCTGCACTTGAAGACAAGCTAAAAACCATGGCTGAAATGGTCGCTAGCATGCATTCTATCATTGTGGCCCAACATGCCACACCACCAACTATACCTACCGCAAGTCCGGAGATCATAGCATCTTTAATACCTGTCAATGCTGGGTTGGGAGTAATGCCTTCTCAAATGCCTCCTGTACAAGTGCAAGTTCAAACTACACCTAGTCAGTCTGCTGGGGGTAGTGCTTACAATGCTGTTCCTCCTCCTACTACTCTGACTCCGCCGGTTCCTTCTTCATCATCTGAAGACACCAATGAAGCTGTTAAACTCTTGCGAACTCAGTTCGAAGCCTTCAAAGAGAAGGATAATTCGTAAAGGTTGGGAATCAAGCAGCCATACCCAGTTGAATGGAAGGAAGTTCCATTTCCTCCCAAATACAAGATTCCAATAATCTCTCTTTTTGACGGCAGTACCTCACCAAGCCAGTTCATCAATCATTTCGAGGTAATGACTGTTCAACTCCAACCAAATGACGCTCTTCTTACCAGGGTGTTCGTCGGTTGTTTAGCCGGCGTAGCATACGACTGGTACAGAAGTTTGCCCGATGGTTGTATTACTTCTTTTTCAGGACTTAAGCAGATCTTTCTGGAAAGATTCTATGAGGGATTCAATGACATGACTATGTCTGTCCTCAATAAAATCAAACAGAAACATAATAAAACTACTGAGAGTTTCATCGAACGTTTCCGTCGAGAAGCCTTGAAGATGCCTCCGGGGACTCCTGCTGCTGTTACCATAGACACTTGCAAGGCAAATCTTTTGCCTATCATCAGTATGTGGACAGGCTCAACTCAGTTCCAAGACTGGCCATCCTTTATTGTTAATGCCAAAGCAGCTGAAGTGAGTACTGAGAAATTCAAACAGCTGGGGGTACAGATGTCTAATCCTGATCGGGATGAACATCAATCATCAGGTGGCAGTAATCGTCAGAACAACCGCAAGAGCAAAGAAACTCTGAACATTAACCTGAAAAGCAAAGAGTCCTTGGCTGTCAATGTAGCTCCGCCTACAACTACTTCTACTCCTGCTGTACCTCAACCGAGGGAACCTCGCCCTAAGGTAGAGTATTCGTTTGATGAAAATGACATAGCAAGCATCTTTGAGTGTTTACTCAAAAGCAATAAGATCCAGCTTCCAGACCCAAAGAAGCCTGATGAAGTCGGTAAGACCGATCATCCTAAGTATTGTGTCTACCACCGATTCATTGTACATCCTACTCGAGCATGTTATATGCTTAAGGGTAAGATTCAAGAGCTTGTCAATGATGGAGTTGTTACTCTGCAACAAGATGAGAAGACTGTTACTGCCAATATGGTTTCAGTCCAGTTTGGTAACTTTCCCTCGCAGATGATACAGCATGGTGTCATTCCTATTCCGAAGGCTACTCTCGAGATTGAAAATCTTCCTTCTCCACCAAATGAAGGCCTCGTTCCTTTGTCTCTTGACAATGGCGAGGTTATGTGGATCCATCCCGATCTTACTTCAGAGTTCGAGGATTCTTCTTCTTCCAAGAAGAAAGGTCGCTCTAAAGGCAAGATGAAGATTTGCAACATGGTATCTTTTGACCCCATAGTTGATGAAGAAATTCTGTTGGGCACCAGATCAGGGAAAACTTATCTGAAAGATTACTCTGAATCTCAAGAGAATCCTGTCTCTTCTTCTGAACCTGTCCCAGCACAACCTGTTGCTATTGAAGAAATTCCTTCTACGTCTTCACCAGTTGTGGTTCCTATTCCTCCCAAACCAGTGGCTGCTGATAAAGGCAAACAAGTCCGCTTTGATAAACCCTTGAAGAAATCATCCCCTACAGGGCTTGAGAAGCCTTACAATTTTGATATATTGGCTCAACTAGCTAATACCCCAGCAAGGTTATCTATCTTTGAGCTCTTGCATCTTTCCAGAGAGACGCGAGAAACTTTAAGTGAAGCTCTTATGCAAGCTGAGACTTATTTAGCCTTTCTTAAGAAGCCAGAAGCAGAACCAGTCTCTTGTCTACATTGTCATAGTGTTATGGAGTTGATTCCGAACATTACTTTCACACAAGATGACATGCTGATGGAAGACAATAGGCATGATCGTCCTCTCTACTATACAGGATATGTTGATTCGATGAAAGTCGATCGTATCTTGATAGATCCAGGATCTGCTCTCAGTATCATGCCGAAAATAATGCTCGATGCTCTAAAAATTCCTGTACATAGTCTCTCCACTACAATCACCACCATCCTTGGATTCAATCAGGGTAGGAGTGAACCTTTGGGCAAGATTCGCTTAAAACTCCAAATAGGCAATCTTCGCACAAAAGTTACCTTCTATATTATTGACAATCATGGTTGTTCTTATAATGCTCTATTGGGGAGACCATTCTTATATGAGCATAATATTGTTCCATCAACCCTTCATCAATGTTTCAAATATGTTGATGATAAGGGAGAGGTCCATAAGGAAGTTGCGGATCTTTATCCCTTCAAAGGCGTTGAAGCATACTGCAATGACGCTCGGATGTACAAGGATAAATTCATGAAGATTGTGTTAGCTTTAGACACTGAAGAAGAACAAGAAGCAGTGCCTAAAGACACTCTTATCATACCTGTCAAAGGGCGAGTTTCACATCCTCAGTCTTCTAAACCACTGGCTATTCACTTGCCAATTCAAAAGAAATCAGTTGATGCTGATCAAGATCAAAGGGAGCTCATCTCTTCTGAGCTACTTGTTATCGACCTACGTCGTAACAAGGACAAAAAAGAGCTCATCTCTTCTGAGCCACTTGTTATCGACCTACGTCGTAACAAGGACAAAAAGCAGCTCACTCCTTCTGAGCCACTTGTTGTTGATCTCACACGCAACAAGGAAAAAAAAGAGCTCACCTCCTCTGAGCCACTTGTTATCGACCTCCGTCGTAACAAACCTTCCCCACGTTCTTCTTCTCCCCCTCTTGTAATTAATCTGACCAAGCCTGCCAAGGCTAAAGGTCCTGTTATAAATATTGATGTACAAATGAATGAAAAAGCACCTACTTTCCAGTATACTGATGTTATTTATTATACTAAATACTATTTAGATATGATAGATAGCTTCCAATCAATTACAATAGGAGTTGTACAATCTCTTCAGACAGAAGTATCACTTGAAGATCCAGATGATTCTTACCGTATTCATCCTTCTCTAAAAAAAGGTGAAAGTCCAGCATTTTTTAGTAAAGGACCAGAAAAATAATTCAGCTATACGGATGATAGCAAACTTAACGATACAGGACGTCTCCAGTTCCATCGTTATAGTCAACAATCAAAAGACATCATCCGAAAAATGGGCTATGTCTTTAAAAGTGGCCTCAACTACGGTAAAGGTAGACGAACTCCTATCCGTACGACTGTTCCGGAAGGAAAGTCGAAAATGTATTACAACAGGACTAAGAAAGGTCTTGGATATACTTCTCCTCCACTGTTATCTCCAGCAGTCTCTGACTCAGACAGTGAAGAACGCTCTAATTCATCTGATTCTAGATCTTGGGATTCTGATACTAGCATTAGTGAAGTTCACAGGCTGATCGTATCATCTAACATGGTCTCCGCTGAACTACCAGAAGGCTATGGTGAAGACGTTGAAGAAAATACTAAAACAGATCCTTGGGCTCAACATATGGACAATCAATGGGTACTTCGCTTTGAACAACGTGAACCTCCTACTGAAGATCAATTAGTTCAAGTTGATGTAGGGGAGAGTGAGTTGCCTCGTCCAATCTTCATCAGCAAAAATCTTCCAGAAGCAGACAAACAGGAGTTAATTCTTTTTATTAAAGAATACATCGACGTCTTTGCCTGGAGTTATGAAGACATGCCAGGTTTAGATCCTAAAATTGCTATGCATAAACTGAACATTTTGCCTAATGCAAAACCAGTTAAGCAGCAACAACGGCGTTTTAAACCAGAAATGATGGACGCAATCGATGATGAAGTCAAGAAGCTCATTGCTTGTGGTTTTATTCGAGAAGAACAACATCCTGACTGGGTGGCCAATGTCGTTCCAGTTCTAAATAAAATCGGTAAAGTTCGAGTCTGCATCGACTTCCGGGATCTTAACGAAGTATGTCCTAAAGATGAGTTTCCTTTACCTATTACGGATGTCATGATCGACAACACTTGTGGGTTTGAGCGAATATCCTTTATGGATGGGTTCTCTGGATATAATCAGATCAAGATGAATCCTGAAGATGAAAAGCATACCTCTTTCCGCACTCCTCGTGGTGTCTATTGCTATACGGTGATGCCATTTGGTCTCAAGAATGTTGGTGCAACCTACCAACGGGCTATGAGCACTATCTTCAAAGACCATCTTCGCAAAACTGTGGAATGCTATGTTGACGATATTGCTGTCAAAAGTCGTCTAAAAGAAGATCACATCCAAGATTTGAGAACAATCTTCAATCTCATGCGCCAACATCAACTTAAGATGAATCCTACCAAGTCATTCTTGGGTGTCTCTAGTGGCAAGTTTCTCGGCTTCGTCATTACCTCTAAGGGTATACACGTGGATCCCGAGAAGATCAAAGCCATTCAAGAGATGCGTCCTCCACGCAACCTAAAAGAGCTATGAGGATTTCAAGGCCGACTTGCGTACATCAGGCAATTCATTTCGAACTTGTCTGGATGCTGCAGACCATTCACTCAACTAATAAAGAATGGTGTATCTTTCGTTTGGACTGAAGAGTGTCAACGAGCATTCGATGATATCAAGCGATATCTCATGAACCCACCAGTTTTGGTGCCACCTATCTCTGGCATTCCATTCTTGATGTACGTCCGTGCTATGGACCATTCATTGGGTGCTTTACTTGTCCAAAAGAATAAAGAAGGTCATGAGCAGGCCATCTATTATCTTAGCCGTACTATGATTGGTGCTGAACACCGTTATAGTCCGGTCGAAAAAGAATGCCTGGCTCTCATGTTTGCTGTGCAGAAGACAAGGCATTACATCATTGGCCAAACTATTTATGTCATATCCCGAGTTAATCCTCTTCGGGTACTCATGAAGAAGCCCAGCACACTCAATTCTTGGCTGGCTACGTGGGTAATCCTGCTAGCTCAGTATGACATGGTGTATGTTCCACAAAAGTCTGTTAAAGGTCAAGCACTGGCGGACTTCTTAGCAGCTCATCCTGTGCCTGAGACATCTAAGCTCTATGACAAAATTCCAGACGAGACATTGGAAGCCAACATGATCTCTGAAAAATTTCCAACATGGCGTTTATTCTTTGATGGTGCATCGAGAATTGGACCAAATGGTGCTATTGTAGCAGGAGTTGGAGTGGTCCTCGTTTCTCCAGACGGATCAACTATCCAAAGAGCCTACTCTCTTGATGAACCTTGCTCCAATAATGTAGCGGAGTACAATGCTCTACTCATCGGTCTTCAGTTAGCCAAACAACTGAATGTTGAATATCTCGAAGTCTACGGTGATTCTAAGCTGGTTATTAATCAGGTTAGAGGAACTTATGAAGTTCGTCATCAAGACCCAGTGCCTTATCACGAAGCAGCGATCAACATAGCTATATCATTCAAAGCTTTCTTCATAGACTATGTTCGACGAGCTTGCAATACCGAAGCAGATGCTTTGGCCAATCTTGCAGCTGTCTTAGCCATCCCTATCAAAAGACAGCAGGTCGTGGTTATCTCCAACCGAGAACTGTTCTGCATCGAAAACAATCGTAATATTGAATTCAGCAACTGTGCTGAAGTTAATATTATTGATGAAGATTGGAGAACTCCTTTCATTGACTTCGTGGTTTATGACATACTCCCCGAAGATCCTAAGGAGGCTACAAGCGTTCGTCGACGATCTCTCCGATTCTATTACAATCAAACTACCAAGACCCGCTATCGACGAACTTATGATGGTCTTCTTCTACGCTGTCTCGCTGGTGACGAAGCTAAACAAGTTTTGCGTGAAGCTCACGATGGTGTTTGTGGAGCACATCAACCTGGTCCTAAACTACAGGACCGCATTAGACGCATGGGTTATTACTGGCCTTCTATGGTATTAGATGCAATTGAATATGCAAGGAAATGTCGTGCTTGTCAAATCCATGTAGACTTCATTCATCAACCATCAGAATTCCTACACCCGACTGCTGCTTCCTGGCCTTTTGAAGCTTGGGGTATGGACATCATAGGTCCTATTAACCCTCCTTCTTCTAGAGAACATCGGTTCATATTAGCGATAACCGACTACTTCTCCAAGTGGGCTGAAGCTATACCTCTGGCTGAAGTCAAGACTAGCAGTGTCATCAACTTCATTAAACACCACGTCATCTATAGATTTGGTGTACCTCGAAGAATCATTCATGACAATGGACCTCAATTCATCAGCCAGAAGTTCACCAGATTCTGCGATGATCATCGGATTGACAATGTCGTTTCAACAGCATACAATCCTGCTGCTAATGGTTTAGCTGAAGCCTTTAATAAAACCATCATTAAACTCCTCAAGAAGTTTGTATCCACTAACAAACGGAACTGGAGCGAAAAACTTGGCGAATGTCTTTGGGCCTACCGAACTACGGTCCGCAATCCTACGGGTTTTACACCCTTCTCTTTGGTGTTTGGCTGTGAAGCTGTTCTTCCTTTAGAATTGCAAATTCCTTCTTTAAGGATTGCCATTGCTAACGAGCTTACTACAGAGAACAACGATCTTCTTCGACTTCAAGAGTTGGAAGCACTTGATGAGAAACGATTAATGGCTCAACAACATATTGAGTTATACCAAGCCCGCATCTCGAAGACTTTCAACCGCAAAGTTAAAGTCAGAACGTTTCAGCAAGGAGAACTTGTTCTAGCGGTCAGACGTCCTATGACTATGACTCATATGAGCAAAGGGAAATTCGATGCTAAATGGGAAGGTCCCTATGTTATAAGCAAAGTCTTCTCAAATGGAGCTTATCAGCTCTCAGAACTTGATGGTCGAGTTGCTATGATGCCTATCAATGGCAAGTTCCTTAAGAAGTATTATGTATAAATGTAAATGCTTGTAAAATCATCAGACAGAATCAAGTTCATAAATAAAATTCAAATTTTATTTTATTATATGATAGTACATGATATTAAAGGTCACTATCATCTTTCTCTACATTGGGACGCGGGCCACTGCCGTCCTTCTCGAAAACGTGATCAGCAAAAGAACCGAGAACCTCCTTGCTGGAACCCACGAGGAACTTGCAGGCGGCCATCCTCATGGCTTCTTCTTCTTCAGTCCTTCCCGGTTCGAGCAGGAAGTCCAGAATGTCCCGTAGTGGCTGGGGTGCAGACGGACCTTCGCTTGTTTCTGTCTCTTTCGGCTGAACTGGATTGGCAGGGCGTTCTTCAGTGCCCTTTTCAACCTGCGAGGCGATCTCAGCCTTCTTAGATGCTTCTCCGGACGACATTTTTATGTTAAAAGAGCAGAAGTGTTCGTTCCTGTCAGATTTCTGCTATATTTATAGGCAGAAGTTCCTCAACTAACGAAGCGATACATTCATCCGACGGTTCATCCGTTCATTAAACTCATAACGGTTCGTCCGTTCATTTATTTACATTCATTCGACGGTTCATCCGTTCATTAACTACTGACGGTTCATCCGTTCATTTATTACATTCATCCTAACGGTTCACCCGTTTGTTCATTCACCACTAGACGATTCACTTGTTCGTTCATCATCATTTGACGGTTCATCCGTTCATTCATCATCACTTGACGGTCTACCCGTTCATTCATTGACGATTCATCATCGTTCATCAGCAACTCGTCATTTTTGACTAAGTTGTCAAAATCGAAATAATAGTATTCAATATATTCTGTCACGTCCATATTACCTCTGAGCAGATGTAATGAATATAATTATTTTCTACAAGAAATATATCATGTCTTGCACCTCTGAATATATTTTCTATCTCTATTATTTATATTTGAATAAGATATGCAATAAATAATGGAGCCACAACAAAAATGTCTTTTATTTATCCAAATGTGAGGCATTACAGAAAACGCATCAATAGTGACAAACACAAAAATGCAAAAAGTCCTAATCAAGAAGGAGGGATAATCAGATTGTCAATTTGCTGCTTCAGTGTCTGCAGCTCTTCTTCGTGAGTTGATGCTACTATCTTTCTCGCTTCCTCCATCCCGCTTTCTTCATCAAAAATGGGCATATCCACTGTCCGGCGGGTGATTTCTGCACCATGGGTTGTCTCATACTCATTCCTCTCTTCAATTAAAGTATTGAATTGTTCAATCACCAGTTGGTGATTAACAGTTTCTTCTTCAAACTCTTGTTGGAGGCGAGTAATTTCTGCTTTCAGCTCAGCAAGTCGCCGTCCTTTGCTTTCAGCCATTAACGTAACTGATTCTATTTTAGAATTGTACTCAGCTGATTTTGCAGAATGAGCCTCTAACAGATTTTGAAGGGTTAACCTTTCCATATCAGCAGCTTGAGCCAGTCGCTCAAATTTAGCCTGTACTAAAGAATCTATATCCTTCTTCTTGAGCTCCTTGTACTTCTTGATGGAGACTTCTAATTCGTTCAAAATGTGTTCAAGGAGAGTGGCCTGAGCTTCGTCTCCTTGGTCTCTTATGGATCTTATTAAGAAAGAAGTTGGCTTCCTAACCATAATGAAGTCAGCCCCTTCTTTCTCTATCATTTTATGGACAAGAGATTCCAGCGACTCGAAGAAGCATCTGGTAAAAGATTGGACAACTTGTTGATTGATGGCCAAAGTTCCAGGAGTCGCTGCTACACCTATTGAGGATGGGGTAGCAGGTTGCTCGATTCTTTGTGGTTGGACAACAGGCTCTTTAAATAAAGGAGCCAGAGTAGAACTGGTCGCTCCTCCTGTTTGATCCTCTACAATAGTAAAATTATTATTTTGCTAATTGTTTGCTGATGAACAAGAAGATCAAAAAAGAACAAATCTTACCTTGGTTTGGTCTAACAACAAGTGCATCCCTTGCTGGAATGGACTCTCTTTGAACAGAAGTAGCCTCAGCTGCAACAGCCTGGCTACTGCCCGCTTCCGAACTGCAAGATAAGTGATGACTACTACTGACCACCACAGTTGGTATGGGCACCATAGCCAGGTCTATTGGAGGTGTTGGCAGAGTCTCAAAATCTGCAAGAATTACAAATGAAGATATTAATCATCAGTCTATTTTTAAAGAAGATTGCTAGATCTCATTTTATACCTTGATCAGGGTCGGTGGCAGGATTTTCTTTCAGCACGCCTTCATCGGCTACTTCTTCATGAGATATTTCTATCTCAACATTTTCAACAGGATTTTCAGCAGATGCCTCCACTTCAATATCCTTTTTAGGATCTGAAATATCATCGGCAGTATCAAGAGATATATGTTCTTCGTTATCCTTTTCAGGATCTTGTATATACTCATCAACATTTTCAGTCGAAGAACTCTCTTCGTCTTTTTCTTCTTCTGCTGCTGCATTCCCACTGTTAGTGGCGGTCTGATCTTCCTGCAGGCTATAACTGCAATCCTCCAAAGCTGCAATCATTTCACGGTCTTCTTCCTCACGAAGAGTCCTGGGAGTAAGAGGAGGTTGAGTTGTCTCCACGACAGGTGAATGAGGTTGTACAATATTTTGTCCTTCCTCTAAGATGTTTTCTCCAGGTTTTTCAACCTCAGTTCTTGGGATAAGATCTCCCCTCTGTTCATTCTCTTCAAGAGTCTTGCTTCCAGATTCAGAAACAGGTGTGGGAGATGCCATTAGAATTCCTGCTGCAGCATCTACTGAAGTCAAGAGTTGTCTAGAAGAAGATTCTTCCAAAACTCTTCTGGTGACTACTCTCTTCTTTCTGTGTAGAGGTCTGACAGGACTCTCTACATTTACTGGCTCTGCTTGTTTCTGCACAAAAGTTGGTGTAGCGGCAGCTTCTTGATGTGTCTCGGCCAATTGCCGAGATTGGGATCTTGTAGTGACCTTTTCGGAAGAAAGATCTAGTATCAATTTCTTCTTTGCTGCAGGAGCAGGAGGCTCCTCTCTTCTCCTTTTCTTCGCTGGAGTTCTACCCACTCTCAGAGAAATACGCATTGCTGCGTTTACTTCTTGAGGGAACATCATATCCCTCGAAACTTCCAAAGGAGCATCGACCGGCTCGTGCACCTCTTCATTTACAGGGATCGATGGAGCAATCCTCTCTCTCCTCAATCTTGTTGCAGTAGCGAAACTATCTGCGAGATTAAAATTCTCGACAAAAGTATTCGCGGATGTGTAAAATACAGAATATGTGAAGAGCATCCGAGGACCCTGGGGAGTACTCCTTGTTGGCATTGAAAATGTGGCTTTTGTATCACGGGCATTGTAATAAGCCCAAGCTCTAGCCCCGTCTATCAAGTAACCTTTTCCTCGGAGGCAAGTAATTGCGTTCCCTACATGGAATTGATCATACCCAAACTGCCGAGCAAATCGGCTGGGAAGATATGGTTCTAAATAGCACTCTTCTTCGAACCGATAAACCAGATGTGATGGTCGAATTGTCTTCAACCATTCAAAGGCAGTACGGGTCAGAGGTTGCATCTTTGAATCCACCATATTTGTGGGCATTTGATCATACCCAGCAGGGAAAGGAGCACAACAGAAGTTCCATCCTCTATTCAGATTCAAAACGAATCTACACTTACTCAAAGAAGTGTATTTCCATTTTCCTTCAGAATATCTTCGGAGAAAACTGCCATCAACTGGTCCCATGCCGGGGTCCATTAAGGTTGGATAGTGAAGAAGTAACCATCCAAATAAATATGTATATGGCAATTCCAAGCGAGGGAACTCTTTCTCTCCCTTCGCCTTCAACATCAAGTCGACGTATAAACGAAGACTGGCGTTTAGCTTGCAGGTCATTGCTGATAACAAGTCCATCTTATAACCGAAGACTAACTTGACAGCAGCAAACAGAACACCGCGGTAAAAACGATCTACGGTACTGGATCCGGGAACCACAAACCTCCGAAGCCAGTATGTTAGGAATCCTGCCAGTTGTGCTTCTTCGGACATGGGTCTATAACCCATTCTTAAATAACTCTCCAAATTGTCCCCTCTCTTCAAAGGAGGATATTCATGATCATCTTTCACCTCTTTATCAAAGTAACCACTCTGTTCCATCAGTTTTATAACCTCTGCATTGCTCAAAGGTTTGAAGAAGGTAGGGTAGCATTTGTCGGTCTCCTTGGTCTTCTTCTCTTCTATATGGTTGAGAAACAGATATGGTAACCATTTTGAAGAGTAACAAGTGTTGGCGGTAGCACTCTTGTAATATAGAGAACATATTTTGTAATGGCATAATAGTTCTTCGAACACTGCAACCATCTCTGCATTCTCTTTTCGGAGCTTGTCCAGCTCATCATTTGTCGGTACATACTCCTCATACGGAGCATCTGCCATGGACAAGTATGAGATATACTTTATCTCGTGGAGTGCAAAGCCCATCTCTCCACCCGGGGTCATGAAGGTTCCCGTCCTATAGTTGTACCTCTCAGCTAAAGCTAAAAACATATGAGGATTGGGAGCAAATCTGTATACAGTGGCATGCACTGCTTGATATAGATCAATCTGTTGGAGTCTGTCTTGGAAAGTTGTCAGAATCCAATTCGCAATATAGCTCCATCGTTTGTAGTCTGGATTCACCAATCCAGTCATTCTGATGTCTTGTTCGGGATATCTTCCTTCAGCCTTCGCAAATTCATTTGCGAATATTGGTGTTCTAACAGGCATCAGCATAGAAGAGTTCTCTGGTGGAATGCATCCAGGTCTCAACCGTCTCAACAAGCAGCTATATCTATCAGAGGAGCTATAAAACATATCCCTCTTGTTTGGCCCTTTCTTTACGAAGATTTTTCCTGTACGGGCATCCTGAAACAGAGTGATGTTCCATTCCATTTTCCTTGGGTAGCTCGCATGAGCGTACCGCGACAGAGGGAGGCAGCGAGCAATGTCTGGTATGAAAAATGATCTATCTTTCTGGTGAACTATTCTATCCTCCATTCTCGGCCTAGGCTGAGAGACTTTCTCAAAGGCGTCACCGAACAGGAATAAGGGTTTCTTATGAATTACAGCATCCGCTGACTCTAGGGGCTGTCCATTCATTAAACACGTTAAAGTCTTATTATCCTGGGAGATCAGTATAGCCTGACGGGAGACCGGCAGATCGTATTGAGGATAGTGAACGTGAGACAGATCTTCTTTATATTCAGACTCTGAGAGGGTTCCCACAAAATGTCTATAATCTGGGTCTTCATTGACCTCAACTGCATCAACAGACAGATAAAGATTAGTACAAAGTTAAAATCTCTGTTTTAAAACATAAAACATTGGAGTGCGCAACCTCAGATTGTGCTGACATGACTTGCGCAACAACAGATTGCGTATCACAGAAGGATGCGCAAAGTGATAGTTTGCGCTGACAACCTGCGCAAAGCAATCAATTGCGCTGAATTCCTGTCAGCACAATTCAACAAGTTGCGCAGGAATGCAGCCTTCATAAAAATGAGGACTAACAGATTGATGCAACCAAAAACCCTAAAAAGGGTGGCACAATATGAACTGATCTCTAAAAAGAGATGAGTTTCGAAGATCAAAGGAAGTCGAATCACCCTAAAAAGGGGTTTTCGATCGATTCAACTACCTCTCAGAGCGGGGGCGCGGATTCGTGTCGAGATGCCCTCCGTGCAACTCTGTCAGATGACTCGGCCGGAGCTTTTCCTTCCGCGGCGGCGGTGGCGGCAGCATTGGATCGTCGTGGTGCCATGACAATCGTCGGAGGAGGAGAACAGTAAGGGTTGGAAGATTTTCTTCTCAAGAGCTCGAAAGATTGCAAAGTAAAGAAATAAAAACGAAGAGATGGGTATTTATAGTTTTTGAAATACAAAATGGATGCCTCGGATTGTGCCTAAAATTGTGATCTTTTCGCTTTGCGCAGACAGCTTAGCATCATGCGCAAAGTGATTCAATATTCAAAAATTCAAAGTATTTCGAAATTTTGAATAAAATCAACTTTCGAAAACTTTGAAGGGGGTCTTGTAGGTCCTAAAAAATCAAGTTGCATCAATTAACAATGTCAAAGAATCAATATATACATCATTTTGATGAATTGTACAGGCAACAGATTACGCAGCAGTCCGATTGCGCACACTGGTTTGCGCACACTTCCAATTGCGCAGGCTGACGTGGCAAAAGTCATCATTACCTGAATCAAATCAAATCTTTCTGACAACTGACAGCACGGATAACGAGAAGACTGTTCGTTTTTGGCGCCGTACAGTGCTCGAAGGCGGCTGACAGATGGCAGTGCAATCCAGGATTGCGCAAACCAATCCTGCACAAACTGAGTCTGCGCAAACCATTCCTACGCAGTCTGAGTCTGCGCAAACCAAACTCTGCGCAGTTCAGGTTGCGCATTCCACCAACATAACTGATAAAGTACATGTGGCGTTCATGCCATCAATTGCTCATTACGTGGCAACTGTCTATGCACGATCATGCGTATTTCAATCAAATGATGCCATGTGTCCCAGATAGTCGGCCCACGATCTAGTAACTGCCTGCGCAGTCCAATGCTGCACAAACCAGTTGCTGCACAAATCATCGTGCGCAGTCCTGAATAACTGAAAGTTAGTTATTTTTCAGAACTCTATAAATAGAATTTCAAGTCTTCATTTCAGGGGAATCAAGATCAAACATAAAGTTCAGAAATCAGAGAGTTCAGGAGTTCTTGCCGAAGTGCTGCTGCATTCTTCCGAGGCTTTTGCCTTCAGTTTCCAGGGTTGTTCTCAACTTCAGAGGCTTCGTCTTCAAAAGTTCACATCGTCCAAGGGATAAAGCAATCGTCATCTAGATTGGATTCCTATAGTTGCAATTTTCCCAGAATTCTTGTAATCTTTATTACACAGTTTGTATCAATAAAGTTTTATACTTTTGTTTTTGCAATATTTGATCAATATAGTTTTGTGATTGATTTGATTTGAATTTAATAGAAATATTTATTCATTAGATTCTTGACCCTTCAAAATTAGGAAATTATATGTCAATCTCCATCTATTTAAGGAGAGACTTTTTCTTGTTTTCTTCCAACACCAAAACCCTTCCAACCTAATCCTCTAATCCTGATTAAGTAATGTCTAACCATTATATATACTCTTATGTGTATCTCTCATCTTTTCCTTTCTCAAAATTCTTCTTTTTTTGTCCAAAATAAGCCAAAATTCGTCATAAATTCAGCCTCGTTTTTTTGAAGCTATACCAACTTCGTAAAGCCATTGCGACCAACTCCGTATTTTGTTTCACCTCAATTTTTTGTTAGAACCGTATCGAGGTTAGCTTTCTAAATATATAATTTATTTTCAGTAATTATGAAAGTGAATTTTTGAAAAGTTATTTGAGTGCCAATTGTCCAAAAAATTGACAGGTTGCACTGGTTTTAAGATTACGGGAGATCCCAAACTCCGTTTTGTAAACCGTTTGATGTTTTGAAATGCTGACACATAGATCTATAGTATACTAAGTTTTCAAAAGTTAATAAAATAGTTTAATATTTTTAAATTTATAGAACCCATAGACGGTCGGTGATTCACCAAATTAGTAGCAGTTAGCCATAATTATAATAACGTTCAACCAAATCGAGATTGTATCACACACGTCAACTGCAACTTAACTTGAGACAAGTACACTATTGCTTTATGTTCTTAGTACATTATAATGCAATTCATCATTATATTTTTATTGGTATCCAGTTGAGACACGATTGTGACACAATAGAAATTGTTGTATCATTGCTCATGAATGTTGTGTTAGTGAGTCGGGAAGGAAATGCTCAAGAAGTATATGAACAAACCCCAATTATTATTATTGTGGATATTTATGTTATATACCTCACGTATGGATTAGTCGTACCTATTTATTGTGGATAGCCATCTATATGATGTGCTGTATTAGCCCAGTTGTTCACATGTCGAAAGGTATTTCACACACAGTCGGTTAGTCTTATTCATGTTCATTATCCAATTATCTTTGTTATACATATTCTTGACAGTGGTCTTCTTGTTCGTGTTAATGTTTCTAGTTCATTATCATGTTTCCTTAATTGCTATATTGCATCTCTATCGTCTATATTTATTTTATGGTGAGTTACATTATTACAATTGGATTGTAGTTTGCTCCTTTCCTGACTGGATATGTTGCAGGTGACTTGCTAATTTGCACCATGGACTTTCTGGGGAGGTAGAGTCATTCAAAGGCCAATCTTAGTTTATAACAAATTTAGATAGTTGTTGAATTTAAATATTTAGAGAGTTTGTTCCAAAATGTCATTTGATGTATTATTGGATTTGTAATTTGAATAATTATTGTGAATGAGCAAATAGGTATGATTTTACTGTATTTGAGATTGACATTGAGTTCTAGACAGTGTTCTACCATCGATATCGCGGTGTAGGCTGGACTTGGCCACGTTCTCATATCCCAAAAAATAGGAGCAGGTCGTGACAAGTAGAAAGTGTTGGCCCATTGGTCATGGTCAAACCTGATTTTAGTAATTGATCAAACTCTGTCTCGAATACGAATCAATTCAGATGTTTACTAACGACGTTTTGGACACTGATCAAAGATTGGATATCTACTCAGTTCAAGACTCAGTTCAAGAAGATCTGTTTGCCATTCAAAATTGTATTTCCTTAAAGCAATGTAATCTTCATTTTTTTAGTCTAGGAATACATTGTACACCAAGTCGTACTGACAAATAGGCTATTCGAAATCGTTTTTCGAAACTGACCTATCTTTTTAAAAAATGACCTATATTTTTGAAAAACATCTATTTTACAAAAAAATTCTGAAGGATTTTCAAAAAGCCAAAAATTATTTTCACAAAATCAACCTGACCAAACCCTGACAGAACTCGGCCAGAGTTCGGCCATGGTGAACGTTATGTGAACGTTTGATTTTTGAACTTGGTCTTCCTTCAGTTGCTATTGGTTACAAAGAGTTATGTCCAAATTTTGTCCGAATTCTGCTAGAGTTCCGCCTTTGGAAAAACTATAAATAGAGAGGAATTTTGATCATTTCAAATACACCAATTCACTTTTATCTCTTCTCTTCTAAAGCTTTCGTTTCTTCCAAAGAGTTCTAAAAAGCTTCCGTTTTCAAATCCCAAGCCAGTTACAATCCTCTAGTCGATTTGCCAGAGCGGTATAATCTAGAAATTTCAGAGCGATTGTAATCAGAGGCTTGATTGAAGATAGACTCTTCAAAACTGAAGTTGGTCGAGTTTTTGGTATCAAAGCTCGTGTCTGTAGAAGTTGAAAGGACTTCGTATGAAAACTTGCAGGATTTTCCAATAGTGGATTCAACTGGAAGCTAGAGTTCTTCCGACTAGACTACTCCCAATAAGAGGGAAACCAGTATAAATCTCTGTGTTTGCGTTTGCCTTCTGATCACTCTTTTCATTACAGTTATTTACTTTGTGATTATTATTATTTCTGCGATCTAACTGCTAACGAGTTTTTTTTATTAGTAATATTCTGCTGCCTACTCTATTCACCCCCCTCTAGAGTATTCTGCTTTACGAATTCGTTCCTACAATTGGTATCAGAGCGGGTTATACAGGTAAAGCAAGGTAAAATTGTAGCAATATTCAGTTATTATTCAATTGTTATATAGATCACAGTATTACACATGGCAACTGTGAAATTTACAAGTGAAGGCCAAGCCACAAGCAGATCTCTACTGTTTGACAGCACAAACTACACTTATTAGAAAACACGTATGAGTTTCTTCCTAAAATCTTTTGATTTTGACTTATGGTATGTAGTTAGTGATGGCTACAAAAAGCCTCCTCGTGTTAATGTTGATGGAGTTTTAGTTGAAAAATCCCATGACAAATATATACAGAGGATGAAAAAAAGGCCAGTCTTGACGCACGTGCTATTAACGCTTTATTTTGTGCTTTAGATAGAACTGAATTCAACAGGGTGTCTACTTGTACAACATCAAATGAAGTATGGAAACTTCTCGAAGTAACCCATGAAGGAACAACACAAGTCAAGGAGTCAAAGATCAGCAGATTTACTCAGGAGTACGAGGCGTTCAAAATGAAGCCAAGTGAATCATTCACTCAGATGTTTACAAGATTCTTGGATATTTTAAATCCTTTGTCTTCATTAGGCAAGGAATACAGTAACCATGAAAAGATTTACAAACTTCTACGAGCTCTCACAAAGAACTGGATTCCAAAGGCTACAACAATCAGTGAAGGAAATGACCTCTCAACAATATCTCTGGAAACACTCATGGGTAAGCTACTCACTCACGAGTTAGAACTTCAAGACTTTGAAGACGCTACACCAAAGGAGAAGTCAAAAAAGTCGATTGCTCTCAAGGCTCAACATAGAAGAACTGTCGAAGATGATTCTGAAGACAGCGACTCTGACTCTGAAGATCAAGCTCTTCTGGTAAGAAAATTCAAGAAGTTCATGAGATTTAACAGGAGAACAAAAGATGGCAACATCAACAACAACGAGGAAGATCTATTTGCTACGGATGTAAGAAGAAAGGACACATGAAGAAAGATTGTCCAACAACATCATCATCAAAAAGAAAAAGCAGCAAATATGACAAAGGCTACCTGGAGAGATCTACATCAAGGAAGTATGCCAACACAACCATATGGCATGAAAGCGAAGCCATCGATTCAGAAGACGAACAATCAGATGACGTTGCAAATGTATGCTTGATGGCTTACGATCAGGTAATCACTAATCCTCTATTTGATCCTTATGATGATTTCACATTTGAGCAACTAGGAGAGGCTTTTAGTGACCTGTTAAATGATTACAGGAAACTGTGTAGTAAATATATAACCTCTAAGAAGGTACTCAAAGAGTACAAAGGTGAGATAGGAAGACTTACCGACCAACTAGATGATGTTAGAAATAATGACTCTTCAATTGAGTCTGGTGAGCTTTCATCTAGGAAGCTGTTGTTACACGAGACTATCAAGTTATCCGAAGAAAAAGACTAAACCATCATCCAGCTAAAGGAAGACCTATCTAAGGAGAGAAAGAGTCTCTAGTGTGCACAAGTCAGAATAGAAACACTTACATCTGACTATACTAGATTATATTACACCTCCAAAAAGTTGGAAATTAGTTTAGGAAAACGGCCTGAAGTTGCTGCTTCCTATTCTAACACGTGTCAATTACCGAATCATCGGAACACGCCCAAACCAAACACTATCAGACCAAACCATACCAAACCTATGCACAAGAAGACTAATAGGCATGCATTCTTCTATACTAGAAAACTAAAACCTACCAATCATGTACCTCACACAACTTTCAACACTCAACATACAAAACGTCATTATTGTGGCCTCATTGGTCATATATCCTCTGCATGTAGAATCAGAAAGTTAGTAGATTTAAATGTTTATGCATGGATACCAAAAACTAACCAGTCAGGACCCAACAAGAAATGGGTACCAAGAGTTTCATCTGCAAATAGTTTTGTAGGTGGAACGCCCTTCACCTGCTAGGAGCAAATGGATCCTCGACAGCGGTTGCTCACGGCACATAACCGGTGATGCTTCATTATTCGCAACACTGTCAAAGAAGAATAAAGAAGGATACGTCTCCTTCGGTAATAATTTAAGAGGGTACATAATCGGTATCGGTGACATTGGTAAGGCTCCCTATCCTGTGATTAAAGATGTCTGTCTAGTTACCGAGTTAAAACATAATCTGCTCAGCATAAGCCATTTAGCTGATCATGGTTATGGTATTAACTTCGGCAAAGACAAATGTACTATAGTTGATAGTTCAACTGGTAGTACTATCTTTGAAGGTATCAGGGAAGACAACATATATGTTTTCTATCTGTTAGAAGATGCTAACAAAGCAGGTAGATGTTTGATGGCCAAAAGCATTGAGAGTCAACTATGGCATATGAGACTCGGTCATACAAACATGGATACAATCTCAAAACTATCTACAAAGAAGTTAGTACGTGGCTTACCAGACATATCTTTCAAGAAGGATACAGTATGTAGTGAATGTGAAAAGAACAAAGCTACCCGATCCGCATTTAAATCAAAGAACGCTGTAAGTACCACTAGACCTCTACAATTGTTGCATATGGACTTATTTGGACCTAGTAGAATTGCTAGTCTAGGTGGTAAGTTATATGCATTTGTCATTGTAGATGATTTTTCTAGATATACATGGGTATATTTTCTTGCACGCAAGAACGATGCATTATCAGAACTCGTCACCTTTTGTAAGAAAGTACAAAATAAAAAAGGGTTCATGATTACTCGCATTCGTAGTGATCATGACAGCGAATTTGAGAATGCAGAGTTCAAGCAATTTGTGACACATACGATTATTTGCATGAATTCTCTTGCACTAGGACTCCACAACAAAATAGAGTTATGGAACGTAAGAACAGGACTCTATCTGAAATGGCTAGAGTAATGTTAAACCAGTTTAGTCTACCCAGATATTTTTGGACAGAAGCTGTCAATGCAGCGTGCTATATTCTCAATAGGGTTCTAATTCGACCTATATCGAAGAAGACTCCCAATGGACTATGGTTTGAAAGAACACCCACTGTTTCGTATTTCAAGATTTTTGGTTCTAAATGCTTTATTCTTAATACTAAAGACAATCTGAGTAAATTTGATGAAAAGGCCGATGAAGGTATATTTTTAGGTTATGCAGCAAAGAGCAAAGGATTCAGAGTCTTCAACAAAAGAACCATGATCATCGAAGAATCAATTAATGTCAAGTTTGATGAGCTAAATCAATACTTAGACGATGACGACAATAAAGACGTAATCACACCAAGTACAGCTACTGCAAAACCTTCACACAAAGATGCAAAACTTTCAAGCAAAGAAGCAGGAACCAGCAATCCTGAGGATACGCCAAAAGAGATGAGATTCTTGGCAGATCATCCAAAGGACTTGGTAATTGGTGAGATTACCAAAGGTGTAAGTATTCGTTCCTCCAGTAAAGATATAGCTTCTTGTGTTGCTTTTATTTCACAGCTTGAACCCAAAAATATTGAAGAAGCATGTAGTGATAATTTTTGGTTAGATGCTATGCAAGAGGAATTAAACCAATTCGAACAGAATCAAGTTTGGAAACTTGTTCCCAAGCCCATTGATCATCCGGTCATTGGCACCCGTTGGGTATTCCGAAACAAACTGAACGAGAATGGTTTAGTGACTCGTAATAAGGCTCGACTCATAGCTCAAGGATACAATCAAGAAGAAGGTATCGACTACGATGAGACTTATGCGCTAGTTACGAGATTAGAATCCATTCGCATGTTATGTGCATTTGCATATTTTCATAATTTCAAGTTATTTCTAATGGATGTAAAAAGCACATTTTTAAATGGTTTTATAAAAGAAGAAGTTTATGTAGCTCAACCTCCCGATTTTACTGATTTTAAATATCTTGATTATGTTTTCAAGTTGAAGAAAGCCTTATACGGTTTGAAACAAGCCCCTCATGCTTGGTACGATCGTCTAAGCTCTTTTCTACTTGACAACGGTTTTTCAAAGGAAAAGGTTGACACTACATTATTTATAAAATCTTTGAATAATAATATTCTTTTGATTCAAGTCTATGTAGATGATATTATTTTTAGATCTACTGATGAATCTTTTTGTCAAGAATTTTCAAAGTATATGTAGAATGAATTTGAGATGAGCATGATGGGAGAGCTAAAATTCTTTCTCGGACTACAAATCAAACAAACCAACAAAGGGACGTTCATAAATCAAGCAAAGTACACAAAGGATCTATTAAAGAAGTTCGACCTGGAAGCAGTCAAGCCACTTAGCACTCCAATGGCAACTTCAACCAAGCTTGATATTGATGAACAAGGCAAACATTTCGACATACGTAAGTATCGAGGTATGATCGGTAGCTTATTGTATTTAACTGCTAGTCGACCAGACATTATGTTTAGTGTTTGCTTGTGTGCACGTTTTTAAGCCAATACTAAGGAATCACATCTGTGCGCAGTTAAGCGTATCTTCTGATACCTTAAAGGCCCTTCTTCTGTCGGCTTATGGTATCCTAAAGCCACGTCATTTGACCTAACCGGCTATTATGATGCTGATTTTGCCGGATGCAAAGTAGATAGAAAAAGTACCAGCGGCACATGTCATTTCCTAGGAAAAGCTCTAGTCTCTTGGTTTAGCAAAAAGCAAAATTCTGTCGCATTATCAACAACCGAGGCTGAGTATATCATCGCACAACGTTGTGCACAAATTTTGTAGATGAAGCAAACTTTAGAAGACTATGCATTGTATTTTACACACATACCCATTTTCTGTGATAACACCAGTTCTATTAATTTGACTAAGAATCCAGTATGTCACTCTCGTACTAAGCATATCGAGATTCGACATCACTTTCTTAGAGATCATCAACAAAATGGAGATATAGACCTTGTATACATAGACACACAGAATCAATTGGCTGATATACTCATAAAACCTCTAGCGGAAGATCGTTTCAATTATTTACGTTAAGAAGTAGGAATTTTAGATATCAATAATATTAATTAATTTTGTTTTATTAATTAATTTATTCAATACTCAATAACTGTTTTCGAGACAAGCCTAAAAAGAGTCTGTCAGTCACCACGACTACGGTCGAAGCGAAGCGGTATTTAAGAGTTCCCCGGTGAACCTCCGTTAGCGGGGACAGTACTCCCACAGCTAATCTAAAACAGTCGCTGAGTAAAGAATATTAATTTATAAAATAATATTAATTATATTATTTGAAATTTAAGATTACTAAACTTTGAATTAAATATTTGAAATGATTTGATGAAAAGGATGTGGCCCACAAATTTTTTTTTATATAGCCAGGAGAACCCTTGGCGAATTCGGCCCGAGTTCGGTCCGAATTCGGCCAGAGTTCGGCTGGGTGTTTATATATTTCAGTCAGAACCCGAGGCCCCCATCTTCTTCATCCCTTCCAAAAATACATCAACAGCAGCAGAAGTCGCCCGAAAGCATAGTTCTTCTCCACCTCCTTCCTTCTAATCTACGTGGCGATCTTCGTCCAAAATTTGGATTCGTGCGGAGAATCGCGTTCTCTATAGCATACTTGATTCTCAGAAGGTATAATTCCTTCTCTCCTCTACTTTTAAATTTTTAAGGTTTCTAGTTTTTGGGATAGAATGCCTAAGGGATTCAATCCTTTCAAGAGGAAGAAGACCCATGCCAGTGAAGAGGCATCATCTTCTGATCCGTATACGGATTCCCTCTTTTATCCGGTCCAATCGGATGACGGTGCATCGGATGAGTTTTATTTCAAAACTTTAGACCAAGCATTACTTTGGTATGCCGACTTTATTATGCGTACTATATGTACCGGACCTCCGATCAAGTGGACTGTATTTTCTGACCACCGTCCTTACTTTGAGGCATTAGGGTTACATCACTTTGCAACTTTACAATTCCCTATCGCCACTAATGCCATTAGATTGTTTTACTGTAACTTCATGTTAGACACTTTTTCCGCGAGAACTCGTATCGGCGGAATAAATATCAAGTTCAATGATGAATCGCTAGCGAAAATCCTTGGTCTTCCAAACGAAGGTGCCCCGCTCGATGACATCACTGACTTCGATTTTTTCGAGGGCATTACTCTCGTTAGTTTCAAGAATGAGCTTTGTGCACCCGCATGTGCTCGTCCTGTAAAGTTCAAGGCTAATAACTTGAACTTGTTTAACTACGAATTACATAGTATCATCTATTCCACTCTTCTTCCAAAATCCACTTCAAAAGATGATGTCACTGCACTTAAACTTTCTGCTTTATATCACATTCTTAAAGGGATTCCTTTTTCTGCCCCTAAGACTATTATTCAGATGATAGGTCGATGTCACGGAAGAGATCGTAACCTCTCTTATGCGATGATCAACCCACGCATCTTTCAGCGATTTGATATTGACTTATCCACTTATGCTCTGGACCCTGAGCCCAAGTTCCTCAAGCTTTCTCGTCCAGCATTGCCACTGCTCCTCCACCTTCTGTAGCTGCTCCTACTGTACCTGGTCCTCCTCAGTCTTACCCTATGACCTTTGAGGGTATTCACCAGCATCTATCAGATCTGCAGACATTCTTTGTTGATACTTCCAAGGAATATGAGTTCCGTGACATGACTCAGTTCCAGGCTATTGCCAACTCCTTTGTCGACCTTAGATTTGCACAGACGGGTCACTCTGCTAGCTCTCTTCCTAGAGACCCTTCTGTATCTGGCTACCGCATTGATGATGAGGAGGTCCAGTCTCTGTTCCAGCCAGGGAACGCTTACAATTGGTATCGTACTTCTGGTGCTACTCCACATACTTCTAGAGCTGGCACTTCTGGAGCTGGTCCATCTGGACATGCTGGCACTGCAGCCGATGATGATGAGGATGAGGATCATTTTTGAGTTGTTACTTTTTAAGACTGATGACTTTGTCTTATGTTTACATGAAAATGCTCCGACATTCCAAGATAGTATCAGTACTTTTTTATGATTTGTGACATTTGATAGACATGTTTTTATGCCTCAGTTTGGCATATGACTCAGTTTAGTTTATTATTCAGTTTAGCACTTTATTTGTTTCAGCTTTATTATAACATTATCTTTCTTTATGCTTCCATATAAACTGCCTGTGACAACTACCATGCATGTGTTGTTTATACCATATCTGTTTATCTTATTTTTCTATAAATGTTTATACCATGCCTGTGTTGAATGTCTTTATTCATTTTTGTGTGTTTCTTCACTGATTGTTACTTATGCATTTATTGTGGGAGAGCTTTCTCTTTTACAATTATTTTGCTAAGTGACAACGGGGGAGAAATAAGATCTAACATCTTCATGGATACAGGTTACAAAGAATTTTTATATTTTATATCTCGGTACATTCGGTACACTTTTGAATTGATCAAGATCAAAGATGTTATATCTGTCAGGGTTTGTCAATTATCAAAATTGGGGAGATTGTTGGCCCATTGGTCATGGTCAAACCTGATTTTAATAATTGATCAAACTTTGTCTCGATATACGAATCAATTCAGATGTTTACTAACGATATTTTGGACACTGATCAAAGATTGGATATCTACTCAGTTCAAGACTTAGTTCAAGAAGATTTGTTTGCCACTCAAAATTGTATTTCCTTAAAGCAATGTAATTTTCATTTTTTAAGTCTAGGAATACATTGTACACCAAGTCGTACTGGCAAATAGGCTATCCGATATCGTTTTTCAAAACTGACCTATCTTTTTAAAAAATGACCTGTATTTTTGAAAAATATCTATTTTACAAAAAGCTTCTGAAGGATTTTCAAAAAGCTAAAAGTTATTTTCATAAAATCACCTGACCAAACCCTGACAGAACTCGGCCAGAGTTCGGCCAGAGTTCGACCATGGTGAACGTTATGTGAACGTTTGATTTTTGAACTTGGTCTCCCTTCACTTGCGATTGGTTACAAAGAGTTCGGCCCAAATTCTGTCCAAATTCTGCCAGAGTTCTGCCTTTGGAAAAACTATAAATAGAGAGGAATTTTGATCATTTCAAACACACCAATTCACTTTCATCTCTTCTCTTCTAAAGCTTACGTTTCTTCCAAAGTGTTCTAAAAAGCTTCCATTTTCAAATCCCAAGCCAGTTACAATCCTCTAGTCGATTTGCCAGTGCGGTACGGTCTAGAAGTTTCAGAGCGATTGTAATCAGAGGCTTGATTGAAGATAGACTCTTCAAAACTGAAGTTGGTCGAGTTCTTCGTATCAAAGCTCGCGTCTGTAGAAGTTGCAAGGACTTCGTATGAAAACTTGCGGGATTTTTCAATAGTAGATTCAACTGAAAGCTAGAGTTTTTCCGACTGGACTAGTCCTCACAAGAGGGAAACCAGTATAAATCTTTGTGTTTGCGTTTGCCTTCTGATCACTCTTTTTATTACAGTTATTTACTTTGTGATTATTATTATTTCTGTGATCTAACTGCTAACGAGTTTTTTTTATTAGCAATATTCCGCTGCCTACTCTATTCACCCCCCTCTAGAGTATTTTGCTTTACGAATTCGTTCCTACAGAAAGGAGTGGATCACTAAATGTACTACTAGAGATGTTGGTGATGTAACTTATATAAATATAGTATAGAGTTTATGGATTGATAAAGTTACGGAGGAATTGTGAATTTTCTATGGTTAGTCATAGATAAAGGTGTAAGAGCCAAATTCGAAGCCTTACCTATAGAATTGTAACCCATCGGTCATATAGAATGTGTTGGGGATGTGGCATATCGTCTTGCATTATCCCGTCTATGGAGGGAGTGCATGATGTATTCTATGTCTCACATTTTAGGATGTATATAACTGATCCCAGTCATGCGGTCGACAATTCTGAGATTACAGTGGGACCCAGTCTATCATACGTGGAGCAGCTAGTTGGTATCTTGGATACCATTGAGAAGACACTTGGAACACAGACTATTAGATTGGCTCGGGTTGCATGAAAGCATATTCTCCGAGAGAATATTTCTGGGATCCAGAGAATTTCATGCAGAAGCAGTACCTACAACTATTTGAGGATTCCGGTAAGATTCTTAGCTTATCTCTTTCGTTATAGATTTTTTCTATAGTAGTGTTATTTTAGTTTCAAGGACAAAATTTTCAAAGGTTGGTAGGTTGTAATCCCGCTGACTTTTGGATATTATTTTTTAATTATTTTTATTTAATATGGTTATTTAATATTAAACTATATTTTGTAATCAATTATGACTAACTTTACCGTAACTTTGACTATAGAAGTAATACACACATGCCAATTTTGTCCCACTCAATTGAGTCCCCATCAGCTATTTACTTTCAAATGGCACACAAGACCTATAAAATAGCTTTTCAAAGTCAATTTCGACTCCATAAACCTTATAGGCCTAGTAGTTCGATAGCCTTGGTTAAGCCTATAATAGGTTACCATAATTAATTAGGATGATTTTACATTGGTTTTTAAGGGTTTTGAAAAGCCATAGAGGGTTTTGAGCCAACTCACCATTGACCTTCCAATTATGGAAACTCAATATTAACCCATAGATTCACTAATGCATGAGTGGATGATTAGTTGTCAAACCCTCAACAATCCTTTCCAAAATCATCCTTAACCAAACCCTAACTATCATAACAAGTAAACACTATATATATAGCATAATATGGGCGGCCATCCTTCCTTCATAACCCATAAACCCAACCTCCATATCCCTTTGAAGCCGTAGGCCACAAGGAAACCCTAGCCTCCACTACTACTTTTAATCCTCAAATAAATTTCTTTGAAGCCCTAGGTCACGCTCTCACGTCCTAATAAGCCCCCGAGGAGCCACGACAACTTTGTAAGGAGTTATAAATTTTACACTCGAAGTTGGATTCCAAGTCTAAATTTGTTCCAGCACGTACGTTATTTTGAATCTTGGGTTTCGTGTATTTTTCGACCTCATCATTTCGTGAAATCAAAAATAATGGAAAGATCATTATGTCTATTTTTATTTTCAATTGGCTACTCACACAGTTCCAAAATGTTTGGCCGAAGCGTCCGTTCTATGGAAAGGTGTCTAGAACAAACCAGTTCTGTTGCGAGCCAATTTTCATCCACTTTTGGACCACTTGGACCTTCATTATATTTTTGGTAAGAAGCTATACTTCCTAAGATTTCCAACGCATATACAATTTGTAGCATTTTGATCTAGTTTACTATTTATTAAAAATCTGAACATTTTGCCTTAATATCGAAACACCAAAATTCATGAGTTCTATGTGTCCATATGCTTCGAAACTTCATGAGACGTCTCTAAAATAATTATTGTGCATGTTTTGACAAGAAAAACCTATTTTTTACATAACTAATAGTATTTTTTAGAATTAATATTTATTAGAAATTTGTCGTTTCGGGAGCCAAACTATGGAACAAGTCTATGCATATTGATGTAGAATCAATATATGGCTTGTGTACATATTTTTCTATAAATAAAATATATTAATTATTATGGAATATTTATAATATTTTTTCAGAACTAAAAGTGATATTTTTATGTTAATAATATATTACTTTTATAGGTAGATTTAATACTATATATGTTATATTAAGTAGAGTAGTCAATATGACTTGTTTTGGTATAAATATGTTGTTATTAAGGTCTATATATGTAAGTCCATATATAGTAAGTTATTAGTGTATTATTAATAGTAGAATGTTTATTATAGGCATACGTGATGGAGGTAACAAGGACCTTGGATCCGGACCATCGTACTAACAGTTGGAAGTTGCAGGCAAGTGTACCTTTCCATTACTACAGATGATTTCTCTCCTTTATTTTTTCTTTTTGTTTATCATGACGAAGGATTGGTCGATACTTTAATGTCCGTATCACATGCCGGTGTCGATGTTATTTTATCGACGTCGAATATCGATAATAGGCATCGCATTTTATTAAATCGTGTTCATTGACACGATAGACCGTAGGACACTGACACGAATCATGATACAGAGTCATACATGAGTATTCGCGGTTCGGAGTTTGTGATAGGATACTAGATTGTCACTTACAATTGTGATACTTGCTAGGCTGGACTTGACTTGACTTTCTAGACTCTAAACACCGGGTGGGGAGAATGTGATTGCAATATCAGACTCTTTTCTAGTTGGCTGGTTTTATTCTAGTGTCTCATTGTCTATGTAGCAGTGCTTTGAAATTTATTTTCTAGTTTGCCCTTGGTTTCACGACACGATACTTAGGGCAATATCCTGTTGAGGTGCTTATAAGCTTCAGGGGCGAAAGTCTGATATTCCCGTACATATTTTCACATGCATATTACTTAGACCAGATACATTAGATTGTTTTAATCATATTTTCCATATTTGTGCCTTGGCATGTGTGAAGCCCATAACCTAATAGCCTAAACCCAATGACTTAAACCCACTAGTTATCAACCTGACCCAAACCCATTAACTCTAACCCGTTCAAACCCACGTCCCCCTCACCCGCTGGTCCCGCGTGAAACCCCCACCTAACCGGATCTAGAGAGAATATGGAGAGTTTAACTCTCAGAAACTTTCTTTCTCATAAAAGCTCCACCATTCCCAAAGCTTCCCAAAATCCTCCTATCTCCCAAACCACTCCACAAAATACAATTCCGTCAGTGCCACCGAACTCCCCTCGCCGCCCTTTCCGAATCCAGTCCCCTCTCTCCCACCTTCCGAGTTCGTCCCCACCTTGCTCCCGTGACAGCGCCAGCCGCCACCGCCCGCACCGCGCCCTGCCCCCGCGCCGGCCGTCGACAATGCGGCCCCGTCCGTTCAGTGCCCGACCAGCGCTGCCCCGCGCCCGGTGCCATGCCAGCCAGCCAGCCCCGCCCACGCGCCCGACCAACGCCGTCCCCGACCGTGCGTGCACCAGTCCCTTGCTGTCGCGTATTCTGCGTGATCTCCCCGTGCGTACACCTATGCCCGTTCCCGACCTATTTGGCGTTCCGACGCTTCGTTCCGAGTCCGAGGCCTCCCCTCGGTGCTCCTTCAAGCAAACTTTTGGTAAGTTTCTGTCCCGAAAACCTTCTGTTATTTTGTATAGAACCTATTCTGTGTCCCAACCAATTGGCAGAATGATGCTCTGCTAATTGGAATAGTTTAGTTTAGTAATAATGATGCTTGGTTAATGGTGTAATAATGTGTAGTTTATTTAATTATGTTGGTTATTAATTATTAGTGTAGAAAAACCATAAGGATTAGATTGATAATGGTTAATTAGTATTAGTACTCTTTATAAGTAAAATATTTGGCCTATAAAGGTTTATATCAAAATGTATTTTTATGAATTTTTGGCTTATTAAGAAATATGGTAAATGAGTTCATTAGTAAAAAAAATGGTCTATTATTAATTAGTTTTACCAAAATATTATTAGTCTTTGATTTGTCACTAGCAACTTATATATATATTTCCTAAAACGTTTTATACCAAAAGTTTTCAATAATTAGAATAAATAATAAAAATGATATTATTTCTAATAAATGATTTTTATCTGCTAAATATTTGATTTCGATAAATAAAATGGTTTTTTAATAATAACCGAATATATTTTGCTATTAAATTAAAACGTTAATTTAGAAAAGTCCATATGGTTATAAAGGATTATTTTGCAATTAAAAGATATTTTCCTTTTATGATGGAAAATGGTTAGAAATGGATTTTTGAGAAAAATCGTTTTATTAGTATTGATCGGTAAATAATTTCTAAATTAGTAAAAAATATTTGTTTTGGAAAATCTAATTTCCTTATTAATATTAACCTCTAAAAAATACGATTAAATAGTTATTTTTCTTAATATTGATTATTTCGGCAAAACATGTATTTTATTCAAAAATGATTATTTTGGCATTATTATTTTATAATAAAATATATTCTTAAAAAAATATAATTATTTTCCAAATAGGTTTTTCCAACCTACCAGACTTAGCCTCTAGTGTTGTTTTTCTAGAATTAAGCGTAGTTCTAGTTACTAAAACTGGTACTATGATCTTGTAGGTTCTGTTCCCTAAAACCTTAGCAGTTACCCACTTGTTGCTACCTACGCTGAGGAACCGTCTGAGACAAGTTTTATATCTATTCCATGTCTGTGTTTTTACTTTAATAATTAAATGTATGCATCAGTTGATTTCATATAGTATAGTGACACTGATTCACCGTGGAACCATCTCGGACTCCACATCGATTGACGGATTGCTGGATTGCTATATATTGACTTATTGACTCATTGACTCATTGGCTCGGGGATTGCTTTGGGGAGTAGTATAACGTTTGTGACCAAAGCCAAAATTCTTGCTTGTCTTTCTCGCACTAACCTCTGCCACACAGGGTGTTGAGCCGTACCGTATGCTATTTGTTTCGGCCGAAACAATTAGTATACATATTGCCTCTATCCCAGCCAGTCACAGGCCCTGTTATATACTCAAAACACTAGCATAGCAATTCATCATATATGACATCAGAGAACATACTGCTTATTGTCTTTTACTATTATTTAAAAAAGCATATAATGTTATTTAAACTGTCTCGCATTTTCATTTATTTTAATTTTAGAAATGCTAGATGTGGAAGAAATATGTTTCTTGTTCACTCCTGATTTGAGACCCAACATTTTTAGGTGATTGCGACGAGGAGAAGCTAGCCGATAGTACTTTCTACGGACCGGACTTGGGTCCTGCAGATTTAGCTGAACCAGAACCAGGAACCCCAGAACCATAGATGTTGGCATAGTTTCTTTCCTTTCTTTGTTTTATCAGAACAATTGTAATAAATGAATTGTGATATTGTAGTCTTGTTATTTCCATTCCAGACCAGTTTCAGTTAAATAAAAAAATGTTTTATTTTCGTTAGATATTTGTCTGTGTGTTTCACTGCTTAACACAGCTTACTGTCGCCGTCTCACGACGGTGCAGGCTGGACACGATCCGACTGGACCCATTACATTGGGATCGAGTCGTGACAGCATGTATATTATGTACCTTGTTATGTCCCCTGAGTACCTGGTCCTTTCCAGGTATAGACGAAGCAGAGTTAGATGCTGGTCTTGACGGAGTTGCTACTTCTCATTTAGGTATCTTATCGTGCTGTCATATTTTATCCATTGTTTATATTATGCTCTTTAGACTTGTTTTATGGACCTATGTTGTTCTTCGGGTCTAATCGAACATATATTTTATTGGGTTGCATACCATGTCACATATTGTTCATTCTTGATATTATTTATTCTGTGGATTGAGATAGATATGTGATAGTTGATTGGTTGGTAGAGTTAGAAAACCAAGACAGCTTATACGTAATCGAGCCGGGCTAGAGTCCTATCGATATGTAGCTATTTATACGATCTCCTAGTCATACGTATTCTAGGACTGGGGCATTACTGAAGGAGTATTGTCAAAATATTGAAAATCCTATATAAAATATTGAACAATATATTTTCTTTAGGATTGTCAAAACTTTTGACTGTCCTTCCAATTGGTAGGAGTGTCAAACTTTTTGACAGTCCTACATAAAACAATAAATAGAATATTTTTTTAGGACCGTCAAAGATTATAGACTTTTCAATTGGTAAGACTGTCAAAAATTTTGAAAGTCCTATAAATATTTTTTTGACATCTCTACAACTACACAAATATTAGGTTAACCCATATGGTGCTCCTTTCATATTAATTATAATTCCCGTAGTAAGTAAAACAAATTATAGAATCAAACCATTTAATAATCCATCATAAAATTCAAACTTATATACAACTATATCTAAGTCAAATTCCATTAAGTTTGAAACAAAATTCAGAAGCAAGATCCTCAACAATCCAAAAATTGAAACTAATTCAAAGGAAGAATAGTAATAGCTTCAATATTTAGCAATCTCTATATAAACTATATGTAGGTGAAGCCTTATCGCATTTTGACAGTCAAATTTTCTTTAGGTAATCTCAAAAATATTTTCTTTAGGACTGTCATTTTTTTGACAGTCATACCAATTGGAAGGACTGTCAAATTTTTTGACATTCCTATGTTATACAACATATCTTTTATGACTATTATAGAAGCATGGAAATGTGCCTGAGCTATGTGCCTGATAAACCATATGTAGACTATCACATGCGCTAAACAGACCTACGCCCAAAGCAACATGTGCCTAAAAAAAATGGAGGGGCCAAGAGTTACAGCTACGCCTCACTACAAGAAACCAGGGTGTCTTATAACGGTCGAAAACCACTACAAAAATATTCTGCAACAGTTATTGGAACCATTGTAAATTTGAGCGTTGCAGATTCCTCCAACGATCAATATCAAGTACTTTTTTTTCCTCCAATGGGAATCGAACTCCCAACCTCCTGGATCGCATGTCTCCTCTCTACTACTAGGCTACAGGCTCATTTGTATGTAAATACTTATATATATAATATATATGTACTTATATCATTTTCATCAATTAAAGCTTTCGGATCGATGTTAAATATTAATTATCTAATATTTTTTGTTAGCGAACAAGGAACCAATTAATACGAGTAATTCTAATGCTTAAATACCTATTGTGTATAAACAAAATTCAAATTGAACATTGAATTTGCAACGACTATAAACAAACTGTTGCGAGATCAATATTTTTGTAATAGTTGTTTATTATTTTGACAATGGTTATCATAAACATTGTTATTAAACAAAAAAATTGCAACTGGTAGCATAAATCGTTGCATAATCATTACAAATAATAAGCCCACTCACAATAGGTTGCAAAACTCGTTGCGCAACTATTGCTAACAATGAGCCTTTTTACAAGGCTTTATGTAATAGTTGTAAAATATTAATAAATTTGAAACAAATACTTAAAACCCTTGCATAACCGTTGCCCATTCAACTCGCTTTGACAACACTTTCATAAAACTGTTGCTTGACCGTTGTAAAAAAGAAAAACGTTTAGCAAGAATTTATGAACCGTTGTAAAAATGTATTAGGCAATGGTTAATCTCTAACCATTGCAAATATATTTAATTTAGAAACGATTATTTCAACAGTTACGTAACTGTTGCAAATTATAATTTCAGCAACATTTATAAAAGCGTTGCACTAAAATCGTTGCAAAATAGGGGTATTTTTTGTAGTACCTATAGAGTCCTATGCCTAGGCACCTCCTCATCGAAAGAGCATTTAATGCTATCTAACAAGGAGGTCAGTTGTAAATTGGCACTTCGAGTAGAGTGCAGCATGCCTCGATCCCAGTGTAGATGAAGACAACTCAGAAACCGAAGAGCCACTCTCACCGCAGACTACTACGCCTAGCAATTGGCATAGCTTCAATTCAGGCGTAGCCCAAGCCCACACTATTAAATGACAAAAGAGGCTTTTCGAACCATGAGCCTTACATCAGTAGAAACAGCTATGCCATGCCAGGTGGACAACCGATGAATGATTCCATGAGCATGAATTATTCCATGTGCAATCCCCCATAACTATTATTACGCCAAATCTTCCACGAATATGGCTACGTTGAGTTGAACAGGGACAAAAGTTGTGCAAGGCGTAGGGTCATCCCTACACCAACAATTTATCTTTCCTACTATATATAATCTCATACGCCAAGGTTAGTGTGAAACCTAAACTTTTCGTGGCTTAGGGATCTTCTCCGCTCCAACAGTCTAAAATATTTGGACAATGCATACGCGCCACGTGTCATTGACTCAGTTCTAGTTATGAACGGGTGCCAACCACCCAATATCTTAGCAATGACTGAATCTCAATAATTGCCACGTGTTAGCTCCTCTGTAGCTCAACAGCGCAGTTGCAATAGAATTCAGTTCAGACTCAGGCGCAGAGCGCTCCTATGGGCCAGAAAGCCCATGCGCGTGTCACACATGTGCGCATGGGTTGGTTTTCTTCCTCGACTATAAATAGAATGATCATTCATGCATTTTCCCATGATATTCTTAGATTTAGAGCACACTTGAGAAAGCCGAATTGTCGTCCTCTTGCAACCAAACAAGAAGACTTGTAATTTTTTCTCTATCGTCATTGGATCGTCAACGGAGTAAAAGAATCTGAAGCAGTATTCGATCTCCATCGTCATACGTTCCTAAAAGATTTATACCCAAAAGATCCTATTAAGGATCAAAGTTGTACTTTTCATTCGTTTGTTAAAAGTAAAAGTTTTTACTTTTCAATGGCAAACAATATGGCGACTCTGCTGGAGATAACCTTCCCCAGCAATGAGAAGGCAGTGATGTAATCGGATGATAACAAGCTCGGGTCCTCCCAAAAAATGTTGGTCGTGTGATTCAAACAGCAAGCTTACGAGGAATTTCGATTAGAAGGCAACGCGAGTCCTTCGAAGCAAAGTCAAAGAAGACTCGCCAAGTGTGGGTGCCCAGCGAAGCTGCATCGTGCACCAACAGTGAAGGGAATGAGCCCCAGTGGGTCCGAACTAGGGTGCGTATCTTGCACCTACGCTGGTTCTCCTCACTGCTGACTCGGTAATAGATAAATTGCTGCTTCTCAGGTGGCACACGGTTCTGGGAGGAGTAGTACTGACTACCATTCCCAGTCTACCCGTTCCTAGGCAAAGGTACGACGCGGGAAGAACAAGGGTGCAACCACCCTACCGCACATAGAATCTGTTGCGCAAGGAAAGGCTTTGTCTTTGACAGAATTACTTGCCACCCTTGCAAGGAAAAATTAGATTCTGAATACTATGCACCCTCGCAGGCTAGTACAAAGAAATCCAAGGCCGTACGAGCGGTACGCGCTCATTGTGCTACGCCAACGGTAAGCCAGCAACGTGCGCTGACAGTCATGAGTGCGGCTGATGGTAAGTTGTATCGAAATGACTCAGGTACTTCTGTGCCCCGAATAAATTAGTCCTTAAAGTCCCCTTGCCACTTGGGCACATCTTTTGTGCAAGAACCAAGACAGGGGCGAATATTATGGTGACAGGGCCATGCACCCATTTTGGCTGTGTGCATGAAGTAGGCCTATCCCACAATCAATCTCCCACTAATGACTCAAGCGCATCTCATATGCCAGTAATGGGTCTGGGAGTGCATTGACATCAATCACACCCATGCACAACGTTTGGCCACACACGTGAAGTGGATGTAAACATGGACTTCCCTATACATGATTTGCGTAATATGATCTGTCACAAGCTTAAGATGAGGGAGACAACTACTATGTACAATGTGTCCCCCATAGGGCATACTTCTACTAGTATCACCATCAACTGTTGTTGTTGCAAAACAGTGACATCTCTCCTAAGACAGTCTGTATTCTAGTGACTGTAACCTGCGGTACACATTTAGCATCGTCTCGGAAAGAGGGTGCCCATTGAAGACGAGGAAGAACTTCCAACTACCTCGTGCCATGCTAATTCAAATTCCCTTGCTACCAGAAGGAATCATAAGGCCAATAATCCTTCAGTCTTGGCTAGCGCGTCAAAGAGCCGATCCCGAGGTAATAAAACGATAGACCCTACTATTGGGGTATTCCAGAATACCCGTTTAAAAGTTAAATTTGCCTCTATAATACGGACTAGAGGTAGCCTTGCCCAGACCATAATAATCTCTCGTTCCATGAAGATGATATCTATCAAGAAATGGATATCGATGCAACTGGGGGTAGCCAACTTTGGGACTATGAAGTGGAGGATTTGATGCTAATTTTTCCACATGATAGTGAGGCTGAAAGTTAAAGGTTCACTGTTCCGTCTACCTCCTTCCACAACATGCCCATCTACATGATAGGGGTATAAACAGAGACGATGGAGGGACCTAAACTTTAAGCCTCCTATAATGCATTACCACTTTGGAGACAGGGCTTCAAACTTTTAGCTCCTCGATGCAAGTCTTGACGTAGGCCGAACTGGACATCAGGGCTAGCTTGGCTGCCAACCTACGACACGAGCTCCCGCACATATAAGTCCAGATCCAGGAACTAACAGGGAATCAAATGTACCCTAACACATTCCACCTCAGCACGTTCCCTCGGGAACAGATAATCATACCCTGTCTCGGTCATCCTCTCCTATAACGATTGAGGAATTATTCGAGCTTATGAAGTATCTACGTACTCGTGTTAAGGATAAAGACAAACAAGAAGAACTCCAGAATCTTGGGATTAGGTAGCCTTATCCTCTTGAGTGGAACAATGTAGTCTATCCTCCTAAGTACAAGCCGCAATCCTTGACTCCGTTCGAGGGAAAGGACTCTTTCGATCGTTACTTGACCTATTTTGCCTCTATAACGGGACCCTTACCGCGTCGTGATGCCCTAATCACAATCTTGTTCATCGGGGATTGAAGGGGGTAGCTTACGAATGGTTCTGTAGCCTCCCTGACAATTGCATATCCTCTTTCGAAGATCTGAAGCACCTTTTTCTCTTCCGGTTCTATGAGGGAGGAATGGAAATGATAATGTCCTCCCTCATGGATATTACTCAAAAGAAGAAAAGCCGGTACAAGCTTATATTGAACACTTTCGACAGGCAGCTTTGAGATTACACCCTGGTATCCCTAAGCCTGTTTTGATGGACTCTTACTGCAAGAACATGTTGCCGAAGGTCAAACTCTACATCGACTCCATCCAATATACCTACTGGACCTAATTCATTATCGACAGTGATAGCGCCGAAGCAAAAGCCAGTAACGCTCAGCTTTTAGGGGTTAGTTTTCCTGGTTTGGATGACGAAGGGAATCACCCTTCCAACAGCAATAACAACGGACGCGAATCCAAGGGGAAACATGATTTAACCATCAACATCTCCAAGGGTGCGCCAATATCTACTCAAAATCCGCCACCAGACCTAAGTAGAAAGAGGTCTACTTTTAATGATAATAACGTCATATAACTCTTTAAAGTGCTCATGCAAGGCGGTAAAATCGAATTGCCTGATCCTAAGCGTCCTGACGAAGTGGACAGAGCTGGCGATTCAAAGTATTGTTATTATCATCGGTTTGTAGGCCATGCACACGAGACTATTATATACTGAAGAACTGCATCCAATGCATGATCAATGCGAATAACCTTACCCTCGACTATGAGGATAAGACAGCCTCGACGAACAAGGTATATATTCCCTCAATTTGGCACTCTTTTGCCGACTGAGGCCTAAGATGGCATCGTCCCCATCCCGAGGGCGACAATGGAATTGGTCAATCTTCCTCCAGCCCGTGACAATGTGACCGAAATAGTACCATTTACTACGTCTCAGGACGAGGTTATGTGGATTCCCAGATCTAGCCCCAGAATTGACTTAGTCGGCGGCACACTCTACCGCCAAGGGTAAGGACAAGAGGTGTAAGTTCTGCCACATGATTTCCGCTTCCCCAAAAAAAATATTGGCAGTTGTGACCATGTCGGGCAAAATACCTAGCTGGAGGAGGAGCCGGTCCTGGTCTTGGAGGCACCTCCCATGGCTACTCCAACTATTCCAAAAGAGGGTCCATCCCAACCTCCAGTGACGGACAAGCAAAAGCAGAAAGAGGCTCATTTTGACAAGCCTGTGAGAAAGGATAGCACTTCGGGCTTGCTCAATATAAGCCCTTTGAATTTTATATATACATTTAAATTATATATTGGTTGTTATATATTTTTCCATTATTATTTATGATCATAATATATACTTTTCCGTAGCTTTGATTTTTGGAGCACAAGAAATGCCAATCGCTAGAAACTTCCTTCATGTGTTTTGATCTGGACAAGTTTATCTTCAACTTGATATAGTATGTCCTACTCAAACATGTTCTCTTGTATTCTATTTTCATCGCCCAACTTTTGGGTCAACTTATGCCAAAAGCTTATCTACCATAAAAGTTGCCGTACATTCCTACTTAATTTTGGAACTCAACATTGATCTAACCTAAATGACCCAATATATAATTTTGGCCTATTTTGAGCCTGCTACACACATGCCTATGGTGTCCCACCCAATTGAGTTTCTATTTACTACTTATTTTCAAATGGGCCATGAGACCCGTTTATAGTCATTTCGGTATTTAATTTTATTTGAAATATTTTTGAGAATTAACCCTAGTCAACCCAACTTAGTGGGGACCACCCTAGGTTGCTAAACCATAGTAGAACCATATTAGATTGATTTAGTTTAATTTAGGAGCAACCATGTACTCAAATTCTAACAACTTTAACCAAAGTCAAACATCCCACCCATAGATAAAAACCACTTATACACCCAACTAATTGGATTGATTAGTTGACAAAATCAACTCCAAAGCAAAACCAAACTCTCCCTAACTTTAGTACCTATATTTACCTACCTATTTCTACCCTAAACTCAGCCGCCCACCTTCTTTACCCCCCCCCCCCCCCCCCCAACCCAAGCATCCAAGCATTCCATAGGCCGTCCAGTTGGCCGACCCCCTTGCCCTCTTCAACCACCATCTCCTCGACTTTTGAGCCATCCACCACCACTCCTACGACCCTTTCAACTTACTCTACCACCCTAGTTTCTTTTGGGAGCATCTCGTGGACTTCGGAGAGAGATACAACCCTTCCAAAGCACCAAAAATCCATCGTTTCAGTCTGAAATTCAGTAGCAGGTTAGTGATTTGTAGAATAGGTTTTAAATAATTTTTCTCATCTATTTCACATAAAACCAAATCTAATGGATAGACCTATATGTCTTACTTGTTTTCCAATTCCAAGATCACACCATTCCACTCCGTTTGCTCGTGGCATCAGTTGCACTAAAATGTGTCCAAAATTGATCTATTTCGGTGCAGAGACCTTCCCGACGACTTCAAACCTCGATTGATCTTAGACAAAACCTTGGTATGGTCTCTAACATCTATTTCTAACATCTAGAATCATTGTTTATGTATATTTGAAAGAACTTCATGTTGATATGTTATTATTTTGATCCTATAAATTTTTGGACATTAACACACCAATGAAAATCAATATATTTAATTCCAAACCTTCGTAGGATTTAAAGATGATATAAATCTGATAAATTTAGATGAAGAATAATATTTAATACTAATTATTCTAATTATTTCCAAAAATATATTTTTCTATATTTTATGTCGAATCACTTTTCGAATTGAACTCCGTTTGGCATAGTTGTGTGGAATAATGATCTAGTATGCATTGAAATAGTTTTTCCTAAAATAATAATAAATAATTTATATTCAGAATTTATTATGATATTTTACAGAAATTAAAAGTATATACTTTTAGTATATAATACTATATAATAGGTTGCTATATATAGACTGGGCTTCCGTCGCCCTCAACCTCAACGTCATAATTCTCATCGCCATGTGGTTCATCGAGGCTTTGATCATCATCATTAGGGTTCTGGTCGCCCTCATCTTCAACAGGGTGCTTACCACCCTCAACTGCAATCTGCCATCCTTGGCCACCAAATCTTAATTCTCTTGGGCCACTTCAAGATCAGAGGCCGCATCAACAGGGTCCTCCTCAATTGGTTCGTCTCCAAAATCATAATCATGCAACGCTTCTATCATCTCCTCACCCTTTCAGGATGGAATCTCATTCAGGATAGGAGCTACAGGAGATTGGATTATTGAAGGAGCTGGAACTTCTGGGATAAAATCTTTTGAAGTTAACGTTTCTTCTAGAACCGTGACCCTTGGAGCATCATCAGTCGCCAATGGCAATATTAAACCCGCTGAAGCAAACGCCGTCAATGTCCTCATAGACAAGGGAATGGTGAACCCAACGACTACTAGTTCTGAAATAGTAATCGGAGGGGTATCCGTTGCAGCAGCTGGAGCTGAAGCACTAGCCGGTGGAAGATCTGGAGATAAAGGTATATCAATACAAACTGCTACCAGATCAACGTCTACTAACTTCGATAGGATTGCGAGATCAAGAATATTACCTATCTGAGGGGGCACATCCTCCGATGGTGGCAAAGGCTCCTCTTGTGGTGGTAGAATTGAATCTTGAGGAGGTCGTTCTGGAGAGGATGGTGTAGGAGAAATTGCAGTACTCCCTCTTCCGGTTCTGGTGGCCAATAATTTCCTCATGGTTGAATGCTTGAGCGACGGTTGTGGAGATGTTGTAACCACCTCGGCAGGAATAGGCGGTTAATATTGTTCTTCTTCAGGAACGAGCCGTTCCTTGCTTGTTTCCTCTCCGACACCCATGCTCTCTCTTTGAAAGGGGGACAAGGTCGATCCTCTAAGGGAAGAGATCGATCCAGGTGAGAGCCCAGCTTCTATTTGCCGCATCTGAAGTCTGGTCCTGGCTACAGACTTCTCGACAGCGGTTGTCTTTTTTATTTTCTTCTTCTCCACAGTAGAAGGAAGAGGATCATCATAGGAAGACTGGATAGAGAAGGTCCCAGTTTTCTGCTTCTTGTTCTCTTTCTTCACGAAAGACTTTTCTTTTCACTTCTTAAGAAGGATGCACAGTGGGTCCTAAATTGTGTCATAGAAACTCGCATCTATTGTCTCCAGAGGTTTATCGGCAGGCACATCCTCTTCAACCTCAGTCAAATTAATGGTGGCTTTATTCCCATCAAACGCTTTCTTCATTCCAACGAAGCTATCTGCTATTGAATAACTATCACGACCTGCACCCGCTTTTTCGGATACGAGACGTGTCCATGCCAGCCTACGCCGCAGAGTCGACGGTAGAACGCTGTCAAGCCCGCAAAAAATAATTGCTCAAAATAAACTTTATTGCTCATTCACATTTCTAAATTTATTACAACATTTACAATATTCAAAATTAAAGAAAATACAAAGTTCTTACAATTAATAAAAATGATTCAACTGTTATCTATTTCTAGGTTTGGCCTGCAAATACACCCGAATCTCCCAATGCTAGAGAAGCCACGGCTAACCTGAAAAATATTTGTTTCCAGTCAGAAATGGAACAAGTACACAAACCGACGGCAATGCAAAAACACAATAGAATTAACAAGACATGAAAATAACATATGAGAGATGAAAACTAAAAAGTAATGATGACATGGCACGGTGGAGAAGACAAGGAAAACAAATAAAATACAACTACCTATATGGTGTGAAATATCGGTTTCGACATGTGAACGGCTAGGTGGTAAATTCGGCACACTGCACGTGTCGTGTGCAGCTGCTATCAGGCAAGAATAGACATTTTGGGGATATTTCTGGATAATCCACATGTCAACTAAGATATTTCCCCTCCCGAATACTCCGTGTGACGAGCGTGTCAACAAGCAGCAAGATATATGTATAAACATGAAATGAAAAGACTACTATGAATCGAAAGCAATCAGAAAGTGCACTTGCCTGAGGTCCTTAGCTGGTGAAACCAATAATACTATACCACTCAATAAGCCACAATCAGTCAACATATGCAGAAGTCTCCAGATGCTGAAATAAACAGTACCAACGTTCTCAAAATAGTCAAATTAGCTAGGATTGCCTGTCCTTAAGTCCAATTCTGGACACAGGGGCAAAACGGTAATTTTGAGTCAAAACGGTATCTACCGTTGGACCCGTTTTGTACCGAAAAGCGTGCCAGAGTCAACGGTCTCTAAATTCGTCAAACTATATGTCAACAGGTCCGGTTTTTCGATACGAATTCAACCGTATGTACAAAGTTGGATTTCGACGGGCCGTGCACAAAATCGTCCGTTGAGTCCATGATAGTCTGATTAGCCTAGGGTCGATATGTAGACGTTCAGATTCCCAAAAAAATAAGGAGTATCATTATTCATGATCAAATTGACTATTTTAATAAAAGGAATTGGATTAATAATGTATTTCATAGTCAAAATATTTGTACTAGAAAATTATTTATAGCTATGTAGAAATCTATAATAAAATCTAGTAATTATATTGAGCTAGATAGTATTTAGAAATAAATATTTTTCTTCTATTTGAAACAAATTAGAGATACTATAAAAATCCCAGGAGACTTATCTAGCCCAAAATTATTTATGTGTATATAGGCCCATGGAAATATACTTACGGCTATATTTTATTTTATAAGGAATATATAATACAAATCATTTACATATAAAATTGCTTGCATAATAAGTCCAATAGTATATAAAATATATAATCTATTTAGAAATATATTTGGATAAATATGTTAAACCCTTTTAAGAATTATATATAGTTTATACCAAACATGTTAAAATACTCTTTTTTTTATTATTATATAAAATCTCTATATTTAAAATACTTACTTTCTAATTTTGAAAATAGATAGAAATCCGAATCCTTTATTATAACAAAATATGCTTCACTTTGAAAATATACACTTAAAGGCACGAGGACTCATAAATTATTTAATATACAAAATATAAGACCCAAAAAGAAGCCCAAAGCCTAAAACAAAAAAATAATCCTTTGTGGCCTAGACCCAAATTAACATATACATAGACTCATTTAAACATTCTAAACAAATAATAATATTTGCGTTAAAAACACATTTGAGTTACCATAAATACAATAATATATTTATATGAATAACTATTAAAAGCCAATAGTAATTATAATAGTAATTAATATATACATAATAACCATAATTCCAATAATAATTAATGGATAATAAAGCTATTAGGTCTGTAATCTAGAGGCCAAAGGTCCAAATGTTTTTCTTTCTTTTTGTCTATAAAATCAACCTAGAGCTATCAAGGCCTGGCCAATGGCCCAAAACAAAACTAACAAAATTAAAACAACATAAAACAAAATAAAACCCAGGCTTACAAAAACCAAGGAGAAGGAAACAAACGAACACACATACTTGTGTGTTCTCTGTTGTAGAGAAGAGGGACTTCTCCCTTCAAAGAGCAAGAGAGGGTGAGAGAGGGTATCAGAAGATCTCACCAGAGATTGCTCGGCGCGGGAGAAGCGCTGCTCTGGGACTTTGGTCGCCGGAGGAGAGGTGTACAGCCCGGTCGAGCGCAGACGGCGCTCGACGACTTCATGGTGGCGCTCGACGACATCGTGGCGGCGGCTTGGGGCACCGCCCAGAGGAGGCGACGACGCTCGAGCTCCCATCGGCGTCGTGGGAAGGTGGCGCCGGAGGAGCACAGCGCCGGAGGAGCACGGCGGAGGGGAATTATTGGCGGCCGAGTCAGAACCACTGGGGTGAGGCGCATCTCCAGCCGTCGGTGGTGCTGTTCGTGGAGGTCAGGAAAACACAGCACCGGATCTGGGGGTTCGACGCGCCGGAGGAGACAGGTGCGGCGGCTCGCACGGAGAGGAAAGGCGGGGCACAGGCGGGGCGGTCGACACGAGAGCGGAGTCGCCGGCGACGGAAAACTAGGGTTAAGGTTTTATTGTTATTCCTTTTGCTGTACAATTGGGTCGTGTCCGGATATTAGACACGTGATCCCTTTTCGTTTCTGTGTTCGTGTCCGTTTCGGACACGAAGATGTGCTCTACTGTAAAAAACTCGATGAAGAGGACGGATGCAGACACCCGGGGTCGGACCCGAGGCCGAACACTCGGCTGACACGAAGGTGATGATAAGTCGATGGCTGGACACAGACACAACGACACGGTGGTGCTAGTGGTGTTGGCTGTGGTTAATGGTGGTTGCTTCACCGGGAGTTTGAGGTCGGGGATTGATGGCTTGGTGGTAGATGCCAGGGGAGAATGCTCGGCGATTGTGTTGGCGTGGGTTCTCCAGAGAATTCGGCATTTGGAAAAAACCTAATGTTTATATATGCCACGAGTCCCCTGTCCGGAGCCCTAACAAGGATTTCGAAGAGGATAATACTAAAGAGATTCCGCGTAATCTTTCTTATATTTAAAATTAATCCAACTCTAGATCAATTAAATCCTAAGTCGATAACTAGCTGCCATAATTATTTAAAACAATAATATTCAATATCATTAAAATAATTTAAAGCATAATCGTATAAATCTAAACAATTATTTATTTATTAATTTTTGAAACACATTTAATGCTATCAAAATAATTTAAAGTATATTTTTATTAATCTAAAATCTTATTTAAAAATAATTTCATAAATCTTATTATCATTCAGGGATGATACTCGATAATTTAATAAAAACTTAATTCAACAAATATTTAAATTAAGGCCAATATAATCGAAATCAAGTTAACGATTTAAATGGTATATATATATGGCTATCAAATTCAGATAGTTGCTTACTACTACAATTTAAATAATATTTAATATTTATAAAAGGCTAAATCTTGAAAATTCAAATCAAATTCAAATAATGTTTAGACCAAATTGATCTAATCACAATCTACTAACGATTGCCATAATTAATATAAAATAATTTAAATGCATAAATTTCAATCTCTTTTATAAACGAATTTTCAATTAGGATAATAATAAATATATTTGAACCTATCAAAATAAATCCAAGCCAAAATTGAATAATTGATCATCATAAAAATTATTAAAGAAATAATAGATAATGTAAAGTATATATTCTTTGTAATTTCCAATACTTTAATACAAATCTTTTCATTGTTCACAAAATACACATGATTGCGAATTAAATTTGAAACTAATGTCAATAAAATCTAAGATAATTACTACGTCCTTCATAATTCTAATAATAAAATACTTTTGTTAAGACAAATTAGTACTCTCAAATATAATTTTCAAAAATAGTTTTTGATAAAAGAATTAAACATAATATATCTTTCACAAAGTTTCGACGAGAAAAATACCTTTAACACAATAATTAAAAGAATAAAATATGAAGATTCGGGGGGGGGGGGGGGGGGGGGTTACAATAACCTTCAAAGAACTTGTTGGCTGAGGTATAAAAATGCGCGTATAAACCCAGCACACGTGGACCATTCTCAAAAATGGTAGAGGGCATAGTGAATACAGCCTTCGTGCCTCTTGCACTGAAATATCTCCATCCCCGAGCGTCATTAATCAAATGCCCGAAGGCTTTAAGACAAGTCGTCATATTTCTGACGTGCATCTGGTCATAGCTAAATTGGCGAGCAAACGGCTTGGCAAGTACGGCTCTAAATAACAGTTATTCTCAAACCGGTACACCAAATAAGAAGGCCTAATTATTTTCAACCATAAAAAGGCCTCAGGAGGTGGACGGGAACCAACAGGTTCTAAGTTCACGAGAGAAGTTGGGAAGTACTCATATCCAGGTGGAGGAGTAATTGAGAAAAATTTCCAGTCTGTGCCCATATTTAATGATTTTTTGCAATCTAACAAGGACTCCACCTTCCATTTGGACTTTGCGAACCTACCAATGAAGTCTGCTGCCAGCGTTCCCCCAATGCCAAGAGTAAGGTCCATTAATGAAGGATGGTGTAGTAACAACCAACCAAACAAATGTGTGTACGACATCTCAATGCGAGGAAAATCCTTCCAAGAGTTAGGATTCTCCATTATGGAGTCCGTAAATTCTCAGAGACCCGTGTTTAGCTGACTCGTCATGGTCGACAGCATGTCCATCCGGTACCCAAATACCAGACGCATGATAGCAAATAGCACGCCTTGATGAATTTGATCGATGGCACTAGCTTTCGGAATTACAAACCGTCGTAGCCACAAAGAAAGAAAGCCTGTCAGAGTGGCCTCTGGGGACAGTCTTGCCACCCTGTCTTATTATCTCTCGAAAGGGGTATCGGTGGCATAACCGTACCAGTCCTCGGTCAGCTTACCGTCAAATCGGCCAGATTCCTCTATCAACTGGAAAATGGTTTGAGCATCAAGCGATTCGAAAGGACGAGGTTTACACTCAAGTTGTTCTTGTACTTTGCTCTCCTTGGCATGACCCAAGAAGAGGTATAACAACCATTTGGACGTATAGCACATCTCGGAGGCTTGGAGTGGTACAGATAAGTGCAGATCATGAAATGACACAACAACTCATCAAAGACCGCCACCATTCAAGAATTTTCCTTCGCCAAAGCTTTAGTTCATCCTCTGTTGCCACGTACTCTTCATAGGGGTTCTCTTCTATTGGCAGATGTGAGATATACTGCATCTTATGTAAAACGAAGCCTATTTCCCCGTGAGAAGTGGCGAAGGTGCCAGTCCTACAATTGTACATTTCCTCCAAGGCTAAAAATAGGTTAGGATTATTCTGGATCCCACGGGAAGTAGTCAAAACGGTTTCATAAAGCCCCAGTTCTGTCATCTTCTCACAAAAATTGTTCAGAATCCATATAAAAAGTCTGTTCTAGTGTATGATATCCGAGTGCATCATACCCGTCAGCCTCATAGTTGCGCTAGGATACTCTCCTTCAGACGCAGCATATGTGTTTACGAAGATGGGTATTCTGACTGGTATCATCACAGTCGAATCGTCAAATGGTACGCAGCTTGGCTTCAAACCTCTCAAGTGCGTACTGTACTTCTCAGAAGCACAGAAGAATATGTCTCTCCTGCGGTCCCCAAACTTATGACATATCCTTCCAACCGTAGCTTTTTGAAAGGGAGTCAGGTCATATGATATCTTCCTTGGGTAGCTGGCATGAACATACTGAGATAGGAACAAGTTCCTCATCATATTAGGGAGATGTACTAATTTGTCCCCTCTTAAGAAAACTTGAGACTCTTTTTTTTACCTCGGTTGAAAGTCTGCATCTATGGCTTCTCCGAAAAGGAAAGTTGGCTTCTTGTGAGGAGTCTCATCCGCAGTCAGAAAAGGGGTGCCATTCATCAGGCACAGCAGACCCTATCTTCTTAGGTTTCCAAAAGAGTTCGTCGAGAGGTTGGCCCATCATACTATGGGAAATCGACATGAGAAAGATTCTCTTGGTATTCTGGCACCCGAAAGGCAGACGCCAATACTTCAGCATAAGGGTCTTCCCGCAGATCAACTGCAAAAGAAAATAAAGAGTTAGAATCATGAAAGATTGTTCTTATAAAATCAAGTAAGAACACTTATGTGATTACTTAATTCTGCACCAATCATGAATGGCACATAGCACACAGGGACAGTCCTTAGTTTGTGCAGACAAGTAAGGCAGTTCTCAGTATAGTTCACAATTTGTGCATATCATTGAACAGTAAATGATTAGCATACGCACCATATCTTGTTTTATTTGTGCATCATAACAATACGTGCATGTTCTCAAATCATGGCACATGGCGCATGGTATGCTGAGAATGTACAATTCATGATTTAGGCCAACAATCTGAAAGAGGGGTCGTATTTTAAAAATAGCGCAAGCTCCAACCAACACTCTGAAAGAGGCAGTCGATGTTGGCTTTGATTATGCCATACGCGAATAGTGCGAGCATACTGTTCGTCTTCCCCGACCAGGTTTTCTTACCTTCGAGGGCGGGGTTGGCTTCCTCGCCTCTCGTCGACGGTGCCACGTGCTGCGACACCATCAACGCTGACACGTGCGATGTGGCTCCGACCATCTTTGTCATGACCCGCACCCAGTGTAAGGACACAAGACGTAGGTACATCCAGCCTACGTCGCAGTATCGGCGGTAGAACGCTGTCCTAGGTCCAACATCTAACACAATCTAGAACATGCTCCAATTAGAGAACGATATATATATGGTACAACTCAATCACAATAACTAAGATAGAATGGAAGAAAGATAATCACAGTAGAGAGTCATAATATTGTTGGCCCATTGGTCATGGTCAAACCTGATTTTAATAATTGATCAAACTATGTCTCGATATAAATGCAAGTCAATTCAGATGTTTACCTACGACGTTTTGGACACTTCTCAACAAAGGATATCAATAATGTTCAAGACTGAAGCCGTTTTCTTTTACAAATGACCTACGTTTTTGAAAAACATTCTTTTTACAAAAAGCTTCTGAAGGATTTTTCAAAAAGCCAAAATTGATTTTCTCAAAAATGAACTGGCAGAAACCCAGCAGAACTCGGCCAGAGTTCGGCTAAAGTTCGGCCAGAGTTTGACCATTTGGAATGTTAGTGAACGTTGGATTTTTGAACTTGGTCATCCATCAGTTGCGGTTTGTTACAAAGAGTTCTGTCCGAATTCTGCCCGAATTCTATCAGAGTTCTGTCTTTGGAAAAACTATAAATAGAGAAGTATTTCGATCATTTCAAATCACCAATTCACTTTCAGTCTCTTCTCTTCCTGAGCTTACATTCTTCCAAAGAGTTCTCAAAAGCTTTCATTTTTAAATCCCAAGTCAGTTACAATCCTCTAGTCGATTTGCCAGTACGTTACGGTCTAGAAGTTTCAGAGCGATTGTAATCAGAGGCTTGATAGAAGATACAACTCTTCACAATTAAAGTTGGTCGAGTTCTTCGTATCAAAGCTCGCGTCTGTAGAAGTTGTAAGGACTTCGTATGAAAACTTGCTGGATTTTCCAATAGTAGATTCAACTGGAAGCTAGAGTTCTTCCGACTGGACTAGTCCTTACAAGAGGAAAACCAGTATAAATCTCGATGTTTATGTTTGCCTTCTGATCACTTTTAATTTCTGTTATTTACTTTTATGATTATTATTATATCTGTGATCTAACTGCTAACAAGTTTTTAATTAGCAATATTCCACTGCCTACTCTATTCACCTCCCTCTAGAGTATTCTGCTTTACGATTTTGTTCCTACAAATATAAATATAAATCCCGGTGTAAAACTACACCATAACAAGTCTCAATACAACCACAAAGTCTCATAACTAAAAGATAATAGAAGTCTAATCTAACTCAAGGCAAGTCCTCAGCGACCACTGGATCCTGCTGAGGGTCCAGGTCACCTGTGTCAACTAGGCCTGCTCCATAGTAAGTGTCACAACAATCCTCATCATCTGTAATATTTTCAACGGGTCTAGTCAGGACAGGAACGAATACATATCTCTCACACAGTTCATAACATGAAAGGAAATATGAAACAAGCTATAGAATAATATACATGAACTACTGATAAAGAAATAGTAGAGAGACTGTAAAAAAAAGAACATGATATAGTGGAAATAGATATACATGATATAGATAAGAAAACTGAGCTAACTACGTGATTCAGAGCACATGTTTGGTTATGTAAACAGGCTTAGGTTATACATGACTTAAATCTAATTTGGAGTTATACATGAAATGGTGTAGATCATATAACCAAATAAATACTCCCCCTGCCCCAATCAGTACACAAGGATCTGTCCATGTTATGTTATTGCACATGAAAGTAGTGCGTCACATGGATAGCTAGTCCACATGCACACTGGGTTATACATGAAGGCTCACATGATCATGAGTGTACATAAATGTCACATGAGTATACATGAATAAATACGAATACAATGAGTAGACGATGCACATGATAAAGTACATGAGCACAATATACCCTATGTATCCGAGGGGATAACATCGTATAAAGAGATCCATATAGTACTAATCCGTGATATATCGTGACAGCAACAAGCTAACTAGTCTATAACAAGTAAATATGTCCAAGCAAGAATGAAACGGTCAGAGAATGTACTCGCCTGACAATCCAAGCTGCTGATGAGGATGTGTAACTGAACTGGAGTGAGGTAAACCTATTTAAAGTAACCACAAGTCACAACATAGTCTAACAAATCATAAGAAAGGGCTACAATGCAATTCTACATGCTTCTAAGTCCTTCTAGGTCAAAGTCAACATTGGTCAACTCTGGTCAAATCTGGTCAATTCGGGTCAAACCTGGTCAATTGAAGGTCAACTAGTCCGTTTACTAATTTTTAGGTCACACACAAGTTTTCAAGTCATTCCGAGTTCGTTTGAGCCGATTTGGAGCAAGTTTGACCCAAAGTTAACTTTTGTCAACTTGGTCAACTTGTCGGTCAATTCGACTAACTAAGCTCATTGGGTCGATCCTAATCTGTCCCAACACTTTCTATAGTCATATCAAAATCAAATATTAAATTACCTATATTTATATATTCATCACAAATAATATAGATATATATATACATACACACACACACACATATATATATATATATATATATATTTTTATTTTTTTTTTTCACATTTATATATATATATATATATATATATATATATATTTTATATATATATATATATATATATATATATATATATATATATATATATATATACATATATATGTTAAGAAAAGAAGAATGGTTGCGAGTGGGTGAATGATGTCGAAGGCTGCTGGTTTTGAGTCACAAATCTGAGATGATAGGTTAGAATATGACTACGAGAGTATTCTATGTACAAAATACTACAATCAATAGAAAAATTATATATAATATATATACATATAGGCATATAAAAAAACTACATATAGGCATATATAGATATATGCATATACCATGTATATAAGCAAACGAGGGTCGATCTCGAACCTGGAATGAGTTCCCAGATCTGAGATCAAGGCCTCGACACCCTACTCTAACATATATTCAAAATTAGGCATAATAGGAATTATTATTATTATTATTATATATATATATATATTATATATATATATATATATATATATATATATATTTTTTTTTTTATATACAATAGGTAAAAACACCAGAAGTGTATAAAATGGTTAAAAATATGAATTAAACCCAAGAGTCAACTCCCACAAGTCTAAAACAGCGTTCAAGGATCAAAAACTCAGAATTTGATACATAAATCCAGAAAATCAAAATACTAAAAAAACTATTCAATTTTATATTGGAGGAAAAACCGAATTATACTTGAAAAAGGCAAACAAATAGGTAATAATCCCGCGAATCACTTCCCACAAGTCCAAAATATCATATATAAGTTAACAAGTCAGAAAATATTGATTAAAAGTCGAAGAATCAAAATATCACATTTCTATTCAAAATATTGAACCCGAAAAACCCAATTTTGACAAAACGACTCAAAATGCAAAATACTCCAAACCAACTCAAGAAACTTGGCAAGCGTGTTAGTCTCGACATACGTGACGTGCTTGGGCACTCACGGAGTCAAAATCGTGTCCGTGTCGTGTCCAGAGAGTGCGTATCGGAAAACCGATTTTGCGTGTCGAAGAGGGTGTTCTCGCTCGATTGCGCGTCACACGCGCAACGAGAAGCCTCGTGCTCGTGCACATGGCTAGGTAGGGTCATGGGGTAGGTCTAGGACACGTCGACATGACACGAGGTCGCAGCGATGTGACATAGCAGCTCGCGCAACAGCGTGCGACCTGCGCGCACGCGCGTGCGTGCGTGCTCGTGCATGCGGGTCGTTGCTCGTGGATCGCGCGTCGGGCCACGCCACGACTCGGGATCGTGTCCCTGCGTAGTCTAAGTATAGGGATATGTGTTCCAACTCTTGGTACAGGTCCTCGACATGCCGTGTTCGCGTACGAAGGCCGTGTCAGCGGCAAATTTCAGCCCGAGTGCACAGTTCAGCCGACCAGTGCACGCACGATTACTTCTCGCTCGCTCGACGAAACGTCGTGAAATTTTACGGGCATGTGGACAGAGGTTGCCCCTACGTGTTCGTAAAATTTCACGTGAGACGGAGCTCTGTGCTTTGAGTTATGACGCACAGACTGCAGGGCGTGCACGGGACCGTGCACGGGATCTCGTGCACGCGTGTCCGTGTCCGTTCGGATGTCGAAATCGTGTCGATTTCCGATCCGTCTTCACGAAAGTTGTTACAAATCATATAAGGAAGTATTTCATGAAAACAGAATCAAAAATTAACACTTTTCAATTCTAAGTGGCATTTTGCCGAACACGTGCAACGTGAGACCGATACGTGTCCGATACCGCTATCAAACGAAACCAAAATTCTACGAAACTTCATACACAGATCAAGGGTGCATATATGGATGCAATAATAAAGAAAATTTAGGAGAAACAAAGGCAGATCGGGATTTACCTATTGAGAGTCAGAATCTTAATAAAAGGAATTCCTCGAGCGCTTTGTCAGCCGATTTCTCCCGGGCAAATGCCTCATCCTCCTTGCTAGCAATACTCCAGCAAGATCCTCTCCTTCCTATGGGTGCAACGGAATTCGTTTGGGGAGAAACGGACTCCGGATGAAAAAGTTGAGATTTTTGGAGAGTGGAGGCTAGGGTTTCTCTTGGAGGCTAATGTGTTTCTCTACACAAAGAGAAAGGAGTTAGGGTTTGCACATGGTCCTAGGCTCTCTAAGTTGCTAATAAAGCCCAAGTCAAAAAGGCTTTAAAAAGGCTAACTAGAAAATGACTTAAAATTTATTTAAATCATTCTAAAAATAACGAATAAATTCTAGATTAAATCTAAATGATGAAAATTTAAGTCTAACTATGGAATTTAGTCATGGTTGGCTATGGTCAAACCACTTATACTACCAAAACACCAATTCAGCTACCAATCAAACCACACAACAAGCAATTTAATTAATAAATTAATAAAATTCAAAGTAATACATAATGACTAAAATACCCTTAGACTAAAAATAGGTAATTAGCCAATCTAGTCACATGGTCGAGTCTCCTTGGTCATGGTTAGTCTCTAAGTCAAGCAGTCTCTAGGGTTATGCTAGCAACAACCAAAATCACAATTCGCCAATCTAAATAATATAAAATAAATAAAGAAAATCACCAAAAATCATGATATGATTTAAATATTATTATTAAATGATAAAAATTACAAAAGCACAAAATTACCCTCATTTCAGAAAAGTGGTGGTTACAGTCTTCTTCCCCTTCTCGACTGTGGTTCTCTTGGGCACCATTAAATCAAAGAGCTTTGAAGAATTTGGGAGAAAAAAGATTTCGAGAGAGAGAAAATCCTGAAAAGAATTCTCCCTATCTTCGTTTTATAAGCTATTCATAGCCAAAAACTAATGTAACAGCTGTGCAAATTGCGTGTAAATATGGGTCGGTTGAGATTATGGGTGCGCCAAATGCGCAAAGCCGCTTCTTATTCAAATTATTTCAAATTTCAAATTTTTTAAAATTTAAAAACTTTAAAGAGAGTCTTGTAGAAGCTCAAAATATATCAAATATTGCAATACGCCATTCACAGATAGTGCCAGATCGTATTTACTAACGGCACAGAGGATCAGATGGCGTACCATATTAGATGGCGCCGAGTATTACATGGCGCTAGCGTCCAGGTGGCAAGATTCCTTGAGAAGCCAAACGTTTGTCATTATGACTAATAACACATCGATCAAAGAAAATCTCTTCGAATCCCGAGGGCGTAGCGCTCAAGAAGATTTGTCAGAGTCATTATTATCATATTTGTCGTTTACTCTGCGCCATGTATGGTTCGTGCAAAGTAATCAACTCTTCACCGTTTCAAGATGCCTAACACTTTTCACAAATGGCGCCCAACAATAATATGCGCTATTTATTAATTTGCACCAATTAATCAACTATCATCCAGAAGCAGATGACGTGACGTACATGTCACTAATCTCGAAGAACGTACACGCGACACTGTCCACAACCAAGCGCATCTTTTTCATAGAGTACGATGTGTCATATGTAGTTAAGACAACCATTCGCGCATATGGGTGATGGTGCACCAACCAGTGCATGTGCCAATCAGGATAACTAATTAATAGTTATCCCAAAACTCTATAAATAGAGTTCATAATCATTTCTTTATAATCACTATGGATCATAGGTTCTTGAAAAGAATTCTCAGCAATTCTCCGTCTCTCCGGCAGCACGTTTCAAGGCTTTCTTCTTCGATATCGCATAGTCCAAGGGATAAAGTGATCATCTTCTGATCAGATTCTTATAGTTGTACTTCCCCAAAATCAAATTATACTGTTGTATTTTCTTTCTTAGTTTATGATCGAGTTTTCTCGAAAAACTTTTATTTTACAAACATCTATAAATGCCCCAACCCGATGGCCAGGCTTAGATGTTCCAATTCTTCTAGACCATGATGTAGCAGCAGATGTCAGTAGATGAAGCAGACCGAGGCTATAAGGCAAAGTTTAATAATGATTATGGAGAGGTCGACAGCACCATCCCCTACACTTATACCGGTGCATGCTCCGACGGTAGGCACAATCCGCAGCTATCGACAGATGACCCGAAGTCATTTGATAACAAGGAGACACCGGAGGAGATCACCGAGTGGATGATCAGCATTCAGAAGCTTCTCGACGCTTCACAACTACCTGAAGTCTTTTGGATGACAGCCGTACGGACCCAGCTCGAAGAAAATGTGCATCACTGGTGGGAGTCGACCGAGCGAGATATTGGTAGAGGTCGGATTTGGGAGTACTTCTTGGAGTATTTTAAAGTAAAGTACTTCCCCACTACAATTCGAAATGCTATCTACGATCAGTTCCTTCATCTCAAGCAAGGAAACATGACCGTAAACGAGTATGACGCTGAGTTCAGTCACCTTAATCATTTCGGTACCATGACATAGAGAAGGTGTAGAGATTTAATTTATCATGGGTTAATGAAGGAGCTTCAAGGATACACTACTGCACAATCTAGAGTTTCGTATGCCAAGGTGTTAACAGAAGCCCGTCTCAAGGAGGCTATCAATAATGACCCGGTACTTCCAAGGTGCCCTACTACTACAATTGTTCCAGCCAAGGGACAGTCATGAGGACCTATCAAACATCCAGAAGGACTTCACCAGTAGAGAGCTATAATGTATCCAGCGAAGGAGCTTCCGACTTGTCATCATTATGGCAAGAAGGGACACCAAAAGTGACTACCAGAAGAGACTAGGACAATGCTTGCAGTATGGATCTGACCAGCACCGTGCCATAGAGTATCTCCAGCAGAGTGACAGACCATAACATCCAGCTCCGAGGCCAATACTACCAGAACTACTAGGATCGAGACTACCTGCTCATGCGACTACAGCACCAGGAGGACCACAGAGAGGACCACCTTTACCACCATAGGAGGTCGAGTATGAAAGGGCTAGACAGAAGGCTGGAGGACAGAGAGTTGGCCAGGCTTACGTTATGGCTCCAGTTGCAGAGGAACCCGAGGGCGTGGCGGTTACAGGTACTATCTTAGTAGCATCTATACCCGCTACTACACTATTTTTGAATGCTACCTTGTATTTCATATCTAGTAATTTTGTAGCAATGCATAGTGTAGCTACCTCATCCTTACCTACATGTTGTAAGATTCTTATGGGGGGTATGATGCCGGCCACTAGCACATATAGAACTTCTTCAGTAGTAGTATGTAGAAGAGAGATGAGAACGCATTTTTTGCTATTTTTAATGTCGAATTTTGACGTAGTATTGGGGATGGACTAGTTGAGCCAGTGCCATGTCGTGTTAGATTGCCTAGAGGGAGTGTTATCTTTAGACCACCAGGCCGTCAAGAGTTTGAATTAATACGAGGGACCATTGAGAAGGGAGTAGGGCCAGTAGTTGAAGCTTTCATGTCTATAGAGGTAGCACCTCCGCCAATTGTTAAGAAGTTCATGGATGTACTTTCAGAGGAGTTGCCAGGTCTACCACTTGACAGACAAGTGGAGTTTATTATTGAGTTAGTGCCAAAAGCAACACTGGTTTCTTCTAATGTGTATCGGTTGGCGAAGAAGGAGTTGGACGAGATAAAGGTTCAGCTATAAGAGTTGCCGGCCAAGGGATTCGTTTGACCAAGCGCATCTGTAAGCCTCTAATTTTGGATATTATTTTAAAATTTATTTAGTATAGTTATTTAAATTTTAAACTAGATTTTATATCAGTATGACTATAGATTTACATTTTTGTAGCTTTGATTTTTTGAAGCACAAGACATACTCATCTCTTGAAACATCCTTAATGAGTTTTGTAGTAGACAGTCCACCTTCAATTTGATATATCATGTCCCATCCAAACTTGTTCTCTAACATTCTTTTGACTTCGTACGACTTCGGGTCAATTTAGGCCAATTGACCATTAACCGTAATTCTCGACCTAACTTCCAAATTAAGTTCAGGACTCGACATAGACCAAAACCATTTGACCCAATATATGGTTCTGACCCATTTTGAACCTATGACACACATGCGAAGGGGGTGTCACTCAATCGAGTTTCCATGTGCTATTTATTTACTAATGCCACATGAGACTCATTGGATAATTTTTGGATTCTATTTTTGACTAGAAAATATATTTTGCCCTAACCTAGCCAAACCCACTCTGTAGAGCCATAATTATGTGGCCATGACCTAGTAGAATTATTTTGAATTATTTTATAGGATTTTGTAAAGTCAAATAGATTTAAACACGATTTCGTATATATATGATTACATTTATATATAAATATACATAGATTAAATACATGAGTGATTTTAAAGTTATATTGGGATTATAAAAATTTCATGCATAAGTGTATGTATTTTCTAATATATATAAATAAAAATATATATATATATATATATATATATATATATATATATATATATATATATACCTCCCCTAACTTGAAGCAGCCGCAGCAGTGGCTGGGAGACGCAACTCCGGCCGCGTGCCATCGTCGTACACCTCGCCAGGCCACCGTCCAATCCCCGGCGCACCACCCACGCAGCCATGTGCGACCAGGTGCGCTGTGAGCAGCAGCAACAACAGCATTAACGGCAACGCTGCCGCTACCAACCGTCATCGTCGTATGAACGACGTGTATCGACGACCCCCACGAGCCACCCTAGAGCTCTGACAAACCCCCCGATCATCCACTATCCTTCCTGACGCATGATATGGGCTATTTGTGCATTTTGCACGGGATCCCGTCGTGACGTGCGAGATTTTAACTCAAAAATTGTGCTTCGTTGAATTTGGGCATGTTTTTTGGACAATCTGACAGTTAGATCGCCGATCCGCTTCTTCCGTCTCAATCTTGGTATATACTCCTTCGCTCACCTAAAATTTCAGACATTAATTTGATTATTTGATAGACCAAAATTGTCCACCAAGTTGACCATTTAAATCACGTTTATTTTGGACAGTTTCGTGGAGCCAACTTCGTGGATTCGTTTCTCTCTCGTCGAAGCTCAGGTCAATGAACCACCACTTTCGATGCATAGCAGGTATAACCACCTTTGTGCCATAAAATTTTTAGTTTCGTAGGATATCATTTGGTTGGTTAAAATCGATGCCAAAGTTGGCCTCTCAAAATCATAATTTTCAACATATAAAATTATGATTTTGAACCCAGGACATCGAATTTCAAATCCGACACCACTATTGGACTCGTGGCATCATTCTAACCAAGATTGACATATAATTTATCAAATTTGGGCAACCTTTGTCTTGTCATATTCTTTGGTACAAATCGGGTCCAACAATGGACTCCGTTTTGGCCCTAAATTACTATTTTGCTTCTGTATCAAGAATTGAACTTATGGGTAGCTTATTCTAGCTATTTTGCTTACTCCGAAATGTTTGCAATGTATATTTCAACATTCGAAGATGTTTTGGGAGTTCCATACTGCTGTTTCATCTGGTTTAACGAGTTTGATTATGGGATGTCGTCAAATCATCGTGAAATCTCCAGGCAAGATACCTTGCTACCTCTCTTGTACTGTTTAAATACATGGTTTACTGTTGTGTATAGGAATAGATGTGTTAGTGGTGTACGTCCAAGTGTGACTTGGGTGTTATCGATGGTGTTATTGATATGATAGTACGTGTGTGACTTAGAGGTTAAAAGACTCTCCCGATTAACAATAAAGTTATTTCCTATGACTTTTATGACTGGACACATCTCATGACACGACACTTTGAGTGAGTATACATTGTGTTGGCATAAGCCAACGTATTTGGCTAGCTACGAATACGGGCAGATCGTATAACGGTTCATATATTGTTTATAGTGATTCTAGATAGAGACTTGCATAGTGATGTGGAATGTTAGAGTCATGAATGTGATTCGAATAGGACATGGGAGAGAAAGACCATTAGTAGGCGTATGGGACAGATACTTGCATATTAGCCTCAGTGTGCCATGTTATAGGCTATAATGGTGGATATATCCGCCAGTAGCCATCAACTAGTATCCGGTACAGTTGGGGAAGTATGCTAGTATATATTTCAGCATTGGTTGACACTAACGTTACTACCTTACCTACCCATATGACACAAAGTAGTCTTCGACATGCATTCACATAGTTGGTTAGATTACCCAGTTATGATTCAGTTTGGATTACAGCGTAAGATAGTGTCTTATCGTGAAATAGTGTGCCACCCCCTTGTCATTGTCTAGTTATAGGGTAGTTCACTACTTCGATGGTGAGATACTGACTATGTTGTTATCCGATCAATTTATTCATGTATTTATTTCAGTTCATATTATAGCTTGTACTTTTTATCTTGTTACACCCCTCTCAGGACCTGGTGATCTCTCCAGGTGTTAGTTGGACTTTCGGCATGAGTTTATCGTGAGGTGTTATGCAGGATTCAAGTACTCTTGGTAGTATTACTTTTTATCACTTTCGCGTCCTTTGTACTATTTATTTCTGTCTTACACTCATAGCCTAGTTTTACTGGACCTCTATTATTCTTCGGGTCCATTACAAACATATATGCCAATGGGCTGCAGACCATGACATATATTGCTTGTTCTTGATTTTGTTCATTATTGTGGATTGAGCCATAGTTGAGATAAAGATTAGTTAGCATATGTTAGTAACTATTCAGCGTACTACGGTTAAGATAAGTCCATTAAATTGGAAATACTTATTCTAGTCGTACAGCTGGTATGGTCATGTCCTAGATTCCTCTATATTTTAGAATTGGGGTATGACATATTTTTATGGTAGCCCATGCAGGTTGAGTTAGCCGTTTCGGTTACGTTACTGTACCGAACGGACCTGCGATAGGATAATATAATAGGATCTCAATCCACAATTGCCTTGAAAATTCTTTTGAATTTATCCATCGTACTTGAAGCTCAAAATTGAAGTCGATCAACTTCTTTGATCTCCTTGTTTTAGATTCTCGTAATTCCCTCTTTCGGCAGGACGAACGCTCATGCTTAGCGAACTATTTATTCTATTATTGGATAGAACGTAGTTGATAGAGTATTATACAAGAAAATATTTATTAAGGAAGGATTTGATAGGTACCTCTATTAGGTAGACCGAACAGTTCGGATGGGTAACATAGGATTCTCAATGACAACTTAACTCTAGTGAGAGGTTTTATAACCAGTGGGTTACAACCCTTCTACCCTTATTTATGTTAAATGGAGATGTTTGGAGGAATTGGAGGGAACATATAATAGGATTTTAGAGATTAATTATAGTTTCCCATTAGAAGTGATAGTCACCCGGGAAAGACTAGTTGGAAGAGGCCCAAGCTCGATATAAATAGAATAATTCAGCGAGCATCTGCTAGCGTTAACTTCCACCTTTACTCAATAGATAGGTGTAGAATGGGTAGGCGTATTCGCAAGTGCTAGATGGCAGTCTAGAATGAGCCAAATTGTAATATATTATTTAAGGAAGGTTGATAGGTGATCTATAGAGTTTAAGAAATAGATTTTGTATTTATATCCTTTGAGATTAGACCTACCTAGAAACTCGAAGGCAAATTAAAAACCTTATCTTAAGAAGACCAGTGGATCATACACCTTGATATAGGATAGTTGGAATCCTAGAACACCTTGTAGATAGAACAGTAGGGTTGGACTAAGTTACATATAGTAGTTATGAAGAAAGGGGGATCGTGGAAGTAGCATTATGGATAGGCAATAGAGATCAAAGAGGGTGAGGATTTAGCAAACTGCATTCTTAGTGTGTATTACCTTGTTAGGAAGGTAACATCTGAGAAGACCATGTCACAGAAGTGAGCAAAAAGATTAGAGATAAGAAGTTTTAGGGTGTTATAAGTTGGGACATGACCTTCAACGATTAGTTAGCCATAGCCACAAGAATTAATGGCTATCGTAGAAAACCTTGATAGCAAGGCCAACATTCTAGTAGGAGTAGAAGCCTAATGTCCTCTGTCTGACTAATCATTTACAGCTTAGGCTGTCCTAGAACCTCGGGTAGGGTTCGTCCTTGATCATGCCACTACTCCTTCAATTACGAATACATTTTACAAAAGTTTGTCCAAATATTTTTGTCATAACTAGTCGTCTCATTTAGGTAAATGAGTATGGCCAATATTCTTATCCTAAGTCAAGCCATACTATGGATAAATCTTTACTCCTCTGTACCTTCGTAAATATAACATCCATATCGTGATAGGTACCAGTCATTACCTACTCAATTTTTTTGATCAAGTCACTATAACTTAATGACTTCTTCCAAGAATGACTTCCTTATCTATTTATTTAGTGCTGCCATTTAGTTCGAATAACTCAGGGTTTTATGGTAGCAAGACTGTAGGGCCTCACAAATTTTAGGGTTTTCCTATATTTACGAGTGATTGGGAGACTCTTCGTTCCAAATAAGCTAATAAGTTAGTATTTAATGACACCCACTTTCTAATCATACCATTTGGTATCCGCTACCGTGACTTTGATATTTGGAGCGCAACAGTAGCTGTTACCTTCAAACAGATTTTATATACATGACCTAGATGAGTCCACCTTCAATTATGCCTCCCATTCAAACACGTCTCCTCGTGCACTATTTTTAAGGCACAACATTCGATCCTAGGGTCTCAACCTTAGCTACTCCGTGATACCGTTAACCATTCCAACCTAAATAGGAGGCTCGATCTCGACCCAGTATATGATTTTAGAGGCCAGACTATTAAACTTGGTGTTAGTTGTAATGCCTTAAGAAAATAGGACCCACTTGTGGTCTATTTTAGGGAGTTTGTTATGAATAGAATTGCCTGATATCCCATGTATTTAAGGCTGGACCTAAGACAGTGAAGAATAATTATCTATAGAATTTTTCATTTCAAAAAGATACAATTCCAAGCTTTACGAGATTAGATAAAAAGCTAAGGTGGGTAGAAATTGTAGGAACGAATTGTAAAGCGTAATACTCTAGAAGGGGGTGAATAGAGTAGGCAACAAAATTTAGCTAATTAAAAATGTTAGCAACAAGATCACAGAATATATCATAAGTAAGTAAACAAAAAGTAAAAATCAGAAAGCAAACGCAAACAAAAGGATGTATACTGATTTCCCTCTTGTGAGGACTAGTCCAGTCGGAAGAACTCTAGCTTCCAGTTGAACCCACTATTGAAAAATACCACAAGTTTTCTTCCGAAGTTATTGTAACTTCTACAATGTGAGCTTTGATCCAAAGTACTCGACCAACTTCAATTGTGAAGTATCTATCTTCAATCAAGCCTTGGATTACAATTACTCTGAAACTTCTAGACCGTACCGCACTGACAAATCGACTAGAGTATTGTAACTGGCTTGGGAATTGAGATTGAAAGCTTTGGAACACTTTGGAAGAAGTAGTAGGCTTATAGAGAAGAGATATGAAAGTGAATTGGTGTGTTAAAATGATCGAAATCCTTTTCTATTTATAGTTTTTCCAAAGGCAAAATTCTGACAGAATTCGAGCAGAATTTGGGCAGAACTCTATGAGAAAATCTTGGCAAGATCCGTAACTGCGGGATGACCAAGATCAAAATCCAACGTCCACTAACCGAACTCTGGCCGAATTCGGGCCGAATTCTGTTGGAGTTCTGTCAGGGTTTTTACAAATTGGTTTTGGGCTTTTTGAAAAAATCAAGCAGTTAGGAAGTAGTTTAGGCTTTCGTAAGTGGGCTTGTTTTCAAAATGAAAGGGTATTTTGAAAACATTTCTTGGGTAGCCTATTTGCTAGTACGATGCAGTGTATATCGTATTTCTAGACTCAATAAATATGAAAAATATTAATAAAATAGGAAAACCAATAGCCCTTTGATGACGTCTTTCTTTCTTGACGGCAGTTGTCTAAAGATAAACAGATCTGGAAAGCGGAACCCCCAATACGAGGCCCCAGATAGGTCGTTGGGCAGTTCAAAGAAATCTCCTTGTATAATGTCGTCTTTACCCCATTAATAATTCTCTATTGCATATGTCCTGATTTGACAAAGCTTGATCATGCTTACTGCAAGTCTATAAGAACATGTTAGATGAAAAAAATAATATGATACAAGCATAGCAATATGATATAGAACATTTAGGACAATGCTAAGTTTAAGTAGCAACATGATAGTAATTACATGAATATTAGTGATGTCATTATGGTAAACTTAATTGATTAGTCATATTCAAAAAATATGATATAATTATTGGGCTAACAAAAATTTCGTGGATAGTTCAGTGTTGAACCTTACCGTACATAGGCATGCTTGTAAAAATTGTATAAATTACAGATAGGTAGAAGGGAGCAGATCGTTAGTGAACTATTATAGAAGTTGAAAAGGTAACTTATAGGAATATAGTATATGGTCTAAGGATTTGTCATATTGCGAAGGGAATTGTGAACTTCTATAGATAAGCAATAGGAACCAAGATAAAAGCCTTACCTATAGGGTTGTAATCCATCGGTCATGTAGAGAGTATTGGAGAAGTAACATATCATCTCGCATCGCCCTATTCTTAGAGGGAGTGCAGGATGTATTCCATGTCTTGTAGTTGAGGAAGTATGCGATTGATCCGAGCTATGTGGTCGACAATTTCGAGATCAGTCTATCATACAAGGAGCACTCAGTTGGTATCTTGCATACTAGTAGGAAAATGCTTACAAGGTAGACGATTAGATTGGTTTGGGTTGTATGGAAGCATCATCCTCCAGAATAATCTACGTGGAAGCAAGAAGTTTCTATGCAAAATGTTACCCCCAAGATTGCGGTGAGTTTTAGCTTAATTATTTTATAATATAGATTTTTGCATGGTAGTATTATTTTACTTTTGAGGACAAAATTATCTAAGGTGGGTAGGTAGTAAGCCCCCTGATTTTTGTATATTATTTTTATTTATTCAATATAGTTATTTCAATTTTAAACTAGATTTTATATTATTGTGACTATAGATGTACTTTTTCCTAGATTTAATTTTTGGAGCGCAAGACATGCCCATCTCTCGAAACGTCCTTCATGACTTTTGTAGTGGACAATCCTCCTTCAATTTGATATATCATGTCCCATCCAAACTTGTTCTCTAATATTCTTTTGACTTCGCACAACTTTGGATCAATTTAGGTCAATTGGTCATTTACTGTAATTCTAGACCTAACTTCCAACTTGAGTTTGGGACTCGACATCGGGCAAAACTATTTGATCAAATATATGGTTTTGACCCATTTGAGCCTATGACACACATACCAAGGGGGTGCCACTCAATCGAGTTCTCAAGTGTTATTTATTCGCGAATGGCACAGGAGACTCATTGAGTGATTTTCATGGGTGATTTTCAGATTCTATTTTTGACTAGAAAATATATTTGGACCTAACCTAGCCAAACCCACTCGGCAGATCCAAGATTAGGTTGCCATGACCTAGTAGAATTATTCTAAATTATTTTTATAGTATTTTGTACAGTCAAATAGGTTTAAACACGATTTCGTATATACATGATAATATTTATATATAAATATACATAGACAAAATATATGAGTGATTTTAACGTTATATTGGGATTATAGAAATTTCATGCGTAAGAGTATGTATTTTCTATATATATAGGATGTAGCATCGAATAAATATTTCCTGTAAATATATATATATATATATATATATATATATTTCCTGTAAATATATATATATATATATATATATATATATATATATATATATATATATATATATATATATATATATATATTTATTTATATATATATTTACAGGAAATATATATATATATATATATATATATATATATATATATATATATATATATATATATATATATATATATATATTTATTTTTATATATTAAATATATATATAATATATATATATATATATATATATATATTATATATATATATATATATATATATATATAAAATATATATATATATATATATATATATATATATATATATATATATAATATATATATATATATATATATATATATATATAATATATATATATATATATATATATATATATATATAATATATATATATATATATATATATATATAGATATTATATATTATATATATATTTTTTATATTATATTATATATATATATATATTTATATTATATATATATATATATATTATATAATATAATATAATATAATATAATATAATATAAAAAGGAAGAGAAAAAAGTGGTCCAGGCGATTATTTGGCGACTGGGTCCCTCCTTCTCTTGCAGGCCTCTGCCAGCCGTCTTTGCGACGGCTGACCCTCCCCTAGGGTCCAGGTAAGATTCTCCGGCCACCCCAGTTCTCTCATGGGCGGCCTTGGTATGTTCAGCTCCCACGAGCGCCCGCTTTCGTTCTGTCTCCGACGTCTTCTTCGTGTGGTGCGGCCTCCTGCTGTCTTCTCCGGTTGTGGACTCTCCTTCTCCGACCGTCGCTCGCCTACTTTCGTCGTGAGGTTTTGCCTCCGTCTGCTTCATCTTCTCTGGCTTCTCTCCTGGCGTCCTTCTTCTTCGGCTCTCCTTCAGCGGTCTGCTCTCGCCTTCCCCGGTAGCCCCTTCCGGTACCGTGGTCGACGTGCATGAGCGGGATCCCTTCCGGGGGCGTGGCCCCCTCTAGGGCGCCTCCCTTGGCCCTCTCCAGCTTGGTTGGTCCTCTTCTGGCGCCTACTCCTTGGACGGTAGACCAACTTTCCCTACCGGGCCTGCCTCTCCTTCCCGTGGTCATCGCCCCCTGGCTTGCCCCCTCCCCCCGCCTGCCCCTCTCCCGCGTCTCCTCCGATCACCCCCCTGTCCCCGTGGCAGGTCCCCTGTCTTTGGGTATCGTGCCTACCTTTTTTCGCTTCACCCACTCCCATTCAAATTCGTATTTCCTGCCCTCCTACCTGTTGGTTTAGTTGGCACTGTGCCATCCCGTCCCCCCAGCACTTCCAAGTGGCACCTGTCGCTGGTCTCTTTTGTGGCATGCTCTCTTCCGTGCCTATCCTTGGGGGCGCGTGATCCCCTTCCCGCTCATCCTCCTCTATTTCGAATTCAAACCAATTGGCCCCGCCCAACCATGCGCAATGGATGGCGCATGGTTATCTGGAGCCCCTCCCCCCTATCGCGTCCTGGGGATAAGCCTTCTTGTGCGTCTAGCCATGCGCAACCTGGCCCCGCCCCATACTACCCTAACACTTTGGTTTGCCCCCTATATCGCACTATCCATCCTGCACCCTAGAACATGCATGCTGGAGTCGAGCCCTCTACCGCCGCGTGCTAATCTTCCAGCACGATCCAGAACAAGGACGTCTCCGGACGTGCGCAACTCCCCTCTGGCGCGATCCAGCCCTTAGCTGATCATGTCCAGACGCCCCCCGCGTCTGAGAGTGCACACAACATTAATGGCACCTACCCCCCTCCTGCGCACATCTCCGTTGTGCCACCGCCGTCGGTAACTCTCGCCCATGGGAATAAGCTTCACACGGTTCCGTCTGCGGCCACCAATAATCGTCCTGCTACTACTTATGGTGATATGGTTAGGCATGATCGACTAGCTAAGAAATTCCCGATCATCCATGATGCGAAGCTCCCAGATTTAGAATACTCTCCTACGACAGATTCTCATGATATTATGGTGCCGTTCTCTTCAGCTGAACTACCTTCCCTGTCCGAGCTATTCTTCTTTATTTTCGTCCATAAATTCTCCACCGGATGTCCAAAGTTATGTCGTATCCAAGAAGTGGTTGCCAGTTGGGGCCTCACATCTGATTATAGGGTAGCTCCGAAGGATCCCAAATACAGCCTCCTGTACCTATCTTCTACGGTTGATTATAAGATTGTCAGGACCAGGGGCACAGACAGGATGGACTCCCACGTCATGAAAATCATCAAATGGTCCCAGGATTTCAACACGATGGAAGACTCGCCTATTGTTTCAGCATGGGTCACCCTCCCTAACCCACCGCTCATATGTTTTGTTCCGGCAGCTATGGAAAGGATTGTCAATTCCTTTGGGACCTTCGTGGCGATGGCCGAGGAAACACAAAACCTGTCTAAAGCTAATTATGCTAAAGTCTGTATAGAGCTTAATATTTTGAAGGAGCTCTCCAACTCCATCCAAATCTCACTTGGCAATAAGACGCATACTCAACATATTATTTATGATAATAATATTATCTACTACAACCACTGCCATATAAGAGGATATTCTACCGATCTCTGCTTTAGAGCACATCTAAAACTGAAGAAAAAAGTGATTTGTAAGACCGCCCCTACACAACTGTTAAGATAAAGCCATAAATCACCACTCCTCCCATTACCGAACTCCCATATCCGAGTTGAAGCTAGTACAAAAAACTCCCGTAGCCAAGAACAACCCCAGAAAAGTGCTTTCCAGGGAAATGCCACTACACCCACCAAAACCCCTCCCTTAAACCTTTCCAACAAATTTGGTGAGAAAGCGACCTGTTAAAGAGGTTTTTTAACAATCCGCTCAGGAAGCATACCCTAACCCTTACAATGAAGCAGAGATACATGCGAAACTGTTGTCCAACATAGGTCCTGAACCAGTGGCCAGGCTAAAACAAGCAATTGACGCCGGCTTCGCGAGTCCGAATAACTTTTCGGAGCATTTGCCAAAATAGAAGGAGATGTTAATCTTCACCCTGCATTAGACCGAGTCAACATCTGCATGGATAGATGCCCCAAGGAGACCGAAAAGGCTGATGCCATCACCAAAAATTTTAACAAAAGAAGTGCTAAAGAGGTCACAGCTATGATCACTCGATCCGCTGCGAAACTTGCCAACTCCCCCTCCCCAGCCACCTCAATGATTAACATCTTTTTTTGGAATGTCTGGGGCCTCGCGAAAAAACCCACCTTGAGAAGATTAAAATGTCTCAAGAGAATCCACAGAATTGATATTCTTATGATTATTGAACCCAAAATCCCTTTTAAGAAACTCAAGTCCATCCAGTTACAGTTAGGCTTCTCCTCCGCCATCGCCGGTTGTCACAACATCTAGATCCTTCTCGCAACAGACGTAAAGCTCGACATCATCCATGACTAGACATATGCGCTCTCGTGTTGGGTGGAACACCTCATGCTTCAGTCTCGATCTCTCCTGTCTGCAGTTCACGGTAGTTGTAATATCTCCGAACGTAGACAGCTTTGGAATTCTCTGATTTACATCCACCATCAACACAACGACCTTCCCTGGCTCTGTGTCGACGATTTCAACACAGTCACATACAGGATGAAGAAGTCGAAATGTCGGCCCCGTCCCATATCAGTGATGTACTACTTTGCCAACTTTATTTTCAACGTCTACCTGTCTCCGCTTCAGTTTCTCGGCAACGCCTTCACGTGGTGCAACATGTAGGAAAGAGCCTGGCAGAAATACTCCCGCCTTGATCGTGCTCTCATTAACTCACAATGGTCTGACCTTGATCTCAATTCCAGACTCACGCACCTCAATGCCACTAAATCGGATCACTCCTCGCTCTTCATCGAGATCAACAAAATGTCTAATCAGCCTAAGAGGAATTTCTATTTTTTCGACCTGTGGTGCCATCACCCGCTGTTCAGGGACACTGTGTCGGCTGGTTGGAGAGGTCCCGATGCTCTCGACCCACTAGTTCGTGTGGCCGTCAAACTCGAAGCTACCAGGAAAGCTCTTACTACCTGGAGCAAAGAAACCTACGGTGATATATTCCAGGCTGTTTGTATCGTAGAGGACAATGTTTCCCGTGCTGAGATACTATTCGCCCGCGACTGCTCTCCTTTGACTCGTGCTTCCCTCAACCTCACTAGAGCGCTCTTGAAGTTTCGCCTTAAAGTCGAGAAGGAATTCTGGAAACAGAAACCAAGCTGACCTGGGAAATTGAGGGCAACAAGAATACAAGCTACTTTCACTCTTACATCAAGGGGCACAGATAATAATTTAACCTCCACCAGGTCACTGACGAGAGTGGTCGCACACTCAATAACCAACGGAATATTCCATCGGCTGGGACGATTTTCTATACCCAGTTGTTCACTAAAGAAGTCATCATCAAGGATGAGGCTTTTCTTGCAGTGATCCCTCGCTTGATCGATGATAGAGACAACTCCCAGCTGCAGCACCAACCCTCCGAACTAGAAGTAAAAGACAATGTATAGGCGTTGAACAAACATAGTGCTCCTGGATCGAATGGATTCACGGGCATATTCTTTAGATCCTGCTGAAACATTATCAAAACGGATATTCATGAGACGGTGATAGCCTTCTTCCAAGGAGCCAGATACCCCAAATCGATATCTAGTGCCTACCTGATCCTGATCCCTAAGAAAGATAACCCAGACCTTCAATGATTTCTTCCCTCTGAGCTTGTGCACCTTCACTAATAAGATCATCTCTAAGATTATAGCTAATCGCATGAACAAGCTTCTTTCTAAGATTATCTTTGGAGAGCAAAGTGGATTCGATCGTAGTCATAATATCTTAGACAACATCCTATTGGCTCAAGAGATGATCAGCTACATGAAATTCCCGTCTAGGGGAGGGAAAATTGCTATTAAGCTGGACATAAAAAAGGGGTATGATAGGCTTGATTGGTAATTCATGATCTGGGTGTTCAGGGCCTTCGGGTTTTCAAAGAATTAGATTGACATCGTTTAGAGATCGATCAGTAATTCGTGGTTCTCCACTATCGTCAATGGTCAAGCAGAAGGCTTTTTCAAATTGACTCATGGAGTCAGACAAGGAGACCCATTATCGTCCACCATCTTCATCATCATTGCTGAAGCGCTGAGCAGAAATCTGAACCATATGGTTGGCACCCCCCACTTCCAGCACTTCTACACCGCTAGAGGCTGCCCGATCATCACCCACCTGGCCTACGCCGACGACATTCTCATCTTCTAATCCAATGATGCGGGGTCCATCGAGGTGGTTAACAATATGCTACAGAGATACTCCAGATGCTCTGGTCAGCGTGTCAACCCTAACAAGAGTGTTATCTACGCCCACCATATAGAAGACAGAGAACACACAACCATGCTCACTAATATTACTTTCTTCTCTGTTGCGTACCCTATTTCACCTATTTAGGGCGCCCGCTGGTGTACGTCAGATCTAATGCGGGTCTTTTTGATGGGTTGGTGGGCAAAATTAGAAAAAAGATTGAGGGATGGAACAACGCGATCTTATCGCCTGGCGGTAAAATGATTCTCATCCAGTATGTGCTTTCTTTTATCCTAATTTACACCTTGGCCGCTTGTTCCCCTCCCAAGAAGGTCTTCACCAATATTGAAAATCTTTTCGCTAACTTCTTCTGGGGTCACTACGACGGCAAGGACAAGCATCAATGGGCCAGTTGGGACTCTATGGCTAGACCCACGTTCGAGGGTGGTCTAGGATTCTGCAGGTTGGCTCATGTTATTGACGCTTGCTCGATGAAGTTGTGGTGGAAGATTTGTGAGAACCATACCATTTGGGCTAGTTTTATGACGGCCAGATATTTTAAGCACACACAACCGACTGTCGCCTTCTTCAATAGTAGATCTTCTGCTTCTTGGCAACACATCCTGAACGGTCAGCAACTTGCCGAGCCATTGATTCATCTCCAGCTGGGCTCGGGCGAATCGTTCCTATTTTCTGAAAGGTGGTCTGGGGATGCCTTTCTCCCCCATAATTCTGGTGCCCCTACTACCAGCACAATTAGGGATCTGTGGGCCAGTGCTGGGGAGTAGAATTGGAAGAGGGTTAGGGCATGGATCAGAGAGGAGGCCGTAGTAGTTTTAGCCAACTCTGGCTTGGTGGTTGGGACGGATCCAGACTCTCTATGGTGGTCCCTGACGGCTAAAGGCTCATTCACTCTAGCATTAGCACGGCAAGCGGTTCACGACATCGGCACACCACCCCCATCACCGGGTCATTCTGGTAGTCTTGCATCCCCAAGAAGTGGTCCTTCCTTATATGGAGAGCATTTTGTAAGAAACTTCCCACCGATGATGCCCTCGCCACCATAGGCTTCAGCCTAGCATCCGCATGTCATTACTGCCCGAAGCGACAGGCCAAAACGGTCGAGCACATTCTATCGTTGGGAGACCTGGCTTTGGAAGAGTGGATTAGGTTCACTAACTATTGCCTCTCGGACCAGGACGTTGGGGGCTACTATGATCTTCTAGCCATCTGGGGTGAGCCTCGCACGGCCACCAGATCATCGCAGCCGCCATCAAGTGGGTTATTTAGAAGAATTGCAACAAATACAGAAATGAAGGGCAACATTATACCTCTAATCAACTGATCTGCGAGGTCCACAGACCGATACACAAGGTTGGCAGACACAGCAAGCACGTTCGAGAGGGATTCTGGAACTCCCTGAATAGCTGACTTAGTCATTTAGTCCGAGGTCTTTAGCCTCCGAGCGGGAGCTTGCCTCCCCGCTCCTTTTCTTTCCTATTTTTATTTTCTGCATTTGAGCATACTTGTAAAGGCCGACATTTTGCGCCTTTGATATGAATATATGATATGGTGGTTGTTCCATATATATATATATATATATATATATATATATATATATATATATATATATATATATATATATATATATATATATATATATATATATATATATATATATATATATATTTTATATATATATTATATAATATATTAATAATATACATGAATAAATAGTTATATATAAAGTACTTTTATGTATAAAGTACTTTTATGTACATAAATTTTAAACCTATAATATATGTACCTACTAATAGTGTATATAAGTTTTATATATTTATTCCTATACACACACACACACACACACACACACACACACACACACACACACACACATATATATATATATATATATATATATATATAAATATATATATATATATATATATATATATATATATATATATATATATATATATATATATAAAATATATATATATAAAATATATATATATATATATAATATATATATATATATATATATATATATATTATATATATATATATATATATATATATATATATATATATATATATATATATATATATATAAACCCTAAACTAAGTTCCCCCTCCCGACTTGAAGCAACCACAACAGTGGCTGGACGACGTAACTCCGGCCATGCGTCGCCGCCGCACACCTCGCCATGCCACCACCCGATCCCCGATGAGCCACCTAAGCAGCCACGTGCGGCCAGTCGCTCTGTGAGCAGCAGCGGTAGCGTCATTAACGATAGTAATGCAGCTACCAACCGCCGTCGTCGTACGACCGATGGGCACCGTCGACCCCCACGAGCCACCCTGGCGCTCCAGCAAACCCACTCCGATCATCCATCATCCTCCCTGACACATTATATAGGCTATTTGTGCCTTTTGCACGGGATCCCGTCGTGACGTACGAGATTTGAAATCAGAAATCGTGCTTCGTCACAACCACTTTAGGCATGTTTTCTAGACAATTTGACCATTGGATCGTCAGTCTGATTCTTTCGTCTCAATCTTAGTATATGCTCTTTTACTCACCTCAAATTTCAACCATTAATTGGATCGTTTGATAGATCAAAATCGGCCACCAAGTTGACCATTTAAATCACGTTTATTTTGGACAATTTCATGGAGCCAACTTCGCAAATTTGTTTCTCTCTCGATGAAGCTCCGGTTGGTGAACCACCAACTCCAATTCATAGCAGGTATAACCACCTTCATGCCATAAAATTTTTAGTTCCATAGGATGTCGTTTGGTTGGTTGAAATCAATGCCAAAGTTCGCCTCTCGAAATCGTAATTGCCAACATGTAAAATTATGATTTTGAACCGAGGGCATCAGATTCCAAATCTGACACCACCATTGGACTCGTGGCGTCGTTCTGACTAAGATTAACATATAGTTTGTCAAATTTGGAAAACCTTTGTCATGATACATTTTTTGGTACAAAGTGGGTCCAATGGTCGACTCCGTTTTGGCCCAAATTTACTATTTTATCCTGTGTCCAGAATTGGACTTATGGGTAGCCTATCCTAGTTATTTTGCTTACTTAAAAAATGTTGACAATGTCTATTTTAGCATTCGGAGATATTTTTGGGTGTTCCACCCTACTACTTCATCTGGCTTGACGAGTTTGCTTGCGGGACGTTGTCAAATCATCGTGGAATCTCCAGGCAAGATACCTTGCTACCTCTCTTGTACTATTTAAATTCAAGGTTTATTTTTGTGCATAGGAATAGATATGTTAGTGGTGTGCATCCAAGTATGACTTGGGGGCTATCGATATTGTCATCGATATGATAATGCGTGTGTGACTTAGAGGTTAGAAGACTGTTCCGATTAGTAGTAAAGTTATTTCCTATGACTTCTATGACTGGACACATCTCATGACATGGCACTTTGAGTGAGTATATATTATATTGACACAAGCCTATATATTTGGCTAGCTACCAATACATACGGATTGTGTGACGGTTCATATATTGATTAGACTGATTTTAGATAGAGACTTGTATAGTGATGTAAAATGTTAGACTCGTGAATGTGATTCGAACAGGACACGGGAGGGGAAGACTATTAGTAGGCGTATGGGACAGACATTTTCATATTAGTCTCACTGTGCCATGTTATAGGCTATACTAATAGATATATCCGGCAGCGGCCACGGACTAGTATCTGGTACGGTTGGTGAAATATGCTAGTATATATTTCAGCATTAGTTGATACTAATGCTACTCCCATATCTACCCATACAGCCTAAAGTAGTCTTCGACATGCATTCACATAGTTGGTTAGATTACCCAGTTACGATTCAGTTCATATTATAGTGTGCGATAGTGTCTTGTCGCGAAATAGTGTGCCACCTCTTGTCCTTGTCTAGTTATAGGGTAGTTCACTTCTTCGATGGCGAGATACTGGACTGTGTTGTTATCCGATCTATTTATTTATGTATTTATTTTAGTTCATATTGTAGCTTGTACTTTTGTTTCTTGTTATGTCCCTCTGATGACCTGGTGATCTCTCCAGGTGTTAGTTGGACTTCCGGCATGAGGTTATCGTGAGGTGTTCTTTAGGATTCAGGTACTATTGGTAGTATTTTTTATCACTTTCGTGTCCTTTGTATTATTTATTTCTGTCTTGCTGTCATAGCCTAGTTTTACTGGACCTCTATTATTCTTTGGGTCCATTCCAAATATATATGCTAATGGGCTGTAGACCATGGCTTATATTGTTTGTTCTTGATTTTGTTCATTATTGTGGATTGAGACATAGTTGAGATATAGATTATTTAACATATACTAGTATACTATTCAGCGTACTACGATTAGGATAAGTCCATTAAATTAGGAATACTTATTCTAGCCATACAGCTGGCATGCTCATGTCCTAGGTTCCTATATATTTTGGAACTGGGGCATGACAACATCACCTTAGGGGTTCCCATATTATTTGTTATAAAGAAGGATGGGTCAGTACATATGTGCATCGATCACCGGCCACTGAACGCATTGACCATCAAGAACAAGTACCCACTGTCCTGGATTGATGACTTGTTCGATCTGCTGACAGAAGTGAATGTATTTTTGAAGATTGATTTGAGAGTGGGATGTCACCAAGTGAAGGTGCACAGAGAAGATATTTTGAAGACAACATTCAGAACTCGCTATGGTCATTATGAGTTCTTGGTGATGCCTTTCGGATTGACGAATGCGCTAGTAGTGTTTATGAATTTAATGAATAGAGTGTTCCACCAATATTTGGATCAGTTCATGGTTATTTTTATTGATGACATTTTGGTGTACTCGAAGAGATGGGAAGAGCACGAGCAACATTTACGAATTATTTTGAAGACACTGAGGAAAGAGAGGCTCTATGCTAAATTGAGCAAATACGAGTTCTTCATAGACCGTGTTTCTTTTCTTGGACACGTTGTCTCGGAAGAAGGCATTTTAGTGGATCTCGCTAAGTTATCTACAGTAGAGACGTGGCCTGTTCCGACTAATACCTCTAAAGTAAAAAGTTTTCTTGGGCTTACCGTATATTACTGGAGGTTTGCAAGGAACTTCGCAGGATCGTAGAACCGATGACCCTATTGACTCGCAAGGAGCATAAATTCGTGTGGACTGGGGAGTGTCAGGCAGCCTTTGATAAGTTGAAGAAACGCCTGACCACTGCACCCATCTTGACGATTCTATCACGACTAGGAGGGTTCGTGATCTACTGCGACGCATCCGAAAAGGAACTAGGATGTGTCTTGATGCAGTATGGGAAGGTTGTAGCTTATGCTTCAAGGCAATTGTGGGCTCATAAAAAGAATTACCTACTCATGACTTGGAGCTTGTCGAAGTGATCTTTGCATTGAAACTTTGGTGGTATTATTTGTATGTGGAGCGAGTAGAGATATTTACAGATCATAAGAGTTTAAAGTATGTCTTCATTCAGAAGGACTTGATTATGAGGCAGAGAAGATGGTTGGCATTGATGAAGGATTTTGAGATTGACTTGCAGTACCATCCAGGGAAGGCGAATGGAGTAGTCGTTGCTTTGAGTAGGAGGTCTATGGCATTTTCTTGACTACTCAATCACAACTATTAAAGGACTTACAGAAGTAGGGAATAGAAGTTACATTGCCAGGAGTAGACGGCCAATTAACAAGTTTTCAGGTGCGGTCATCATTGGTCGAGAGGATCAAGGCCGCATTACTGACAAATGCGAGATTTCAGAGACTTCAACAGAGGACTGAGGCCGGTATGCAGGCCGAATTATATATTCATGAGGATGGGACCTTGAGGTGTGGAGATTGCCTCTGTGCTCCGAATGGAGAGCTTCGGCAGGAGTTGATGAAAGAGGCACATAGTTTACCATATTCTATTCATCTAGGAGGGACGAAGATGTATAGAGACTTGAAGCAACATTATTGGTGGCATGGAATAAAGCGAGAGATAGCTCAATGTGTAGCAAAGTGTTTGGTGTATCCGCAAGTTAAGGCTGAACATCAGAGGTCAGCAGGATTGCTTCAACCGTTACCCATTTCAGAGTGGAAATGGGCGCATATTACGATGGATTTTGTGACGGAGTTTTCGAGAAGCCTAAGTGGTAGAGATATAGTTTGGGCTATAGTATATCGACTCACTAGGGCAGTCCATTTCTTTCCCTTTAAAGTGGGCCAATCTACGGAAGTGTTAGCTATGATGTATATGAAGCAAATTTTACGGCTACACAAAGTTCTGGTTAGCATTGTGTCCGATAGAGACTCGAGGTTTACTTCATATTTTTGGAGGAGCATGCATGAGAGCCTTGGTACGAGGTTAAAGTTCAGTACATCATATCATACTCAGACGGATGGACAGTCGGAGCGTACTATACAGACTTTGTAATATATGTTAAGAGCATGCATGCTTGATTTTGGAGGTTCATGGGAGGATCATCTTCATTTGGTTGAGTTTTCTTAAAATAATAGTTATCAGGTGAGTATCCAGATGACGCCATTCGAAACTTTATATGGAAGGAAGTTTCGTTCTCCAGTATGTTGGAGTAATGTTGGTGAGCGACAAATATTATGACCGGAGCTACTGGTTCGTATTGTGGATAAGGTAAAGCAAATTCAAGAACATTTACGAACAGTACAAGATCGGCAGAAGCATTAGGCAAACAATCATCATCGACCACTAGAGTTCCAGCCAGGAGATCATGTATTTATGAAAATTTCTCCTACAAGAGGGACCATTAGATTTGGAGGAAGAGACAAGCTTAGTTCGAGGTATATCGGGCAGTTTGATATTCTAGAGAGAGTTGGAGAGGTCGCTTACAGACTTGCGCTGCCACAGACCTTGGAAGGTGTTCATGACGTGTTCTATGTATCTTAGTTGAGGAGGTATGTGTCAGATCCTAATCACGTTCTTGATCACTCAGAGATTACTGAGGGGCCAATCGTACGAAGAACAGCTAGTAGAGATTTTGGACTATCAAGAGAAAGTCTTGCAGGACCAGACCATTCCCTTAGTGCGTGTCACTTAGAGGCATGATGCACCGGGCGAGTCGACATAGGAATGCGAGGATGCGATTTGGGAACGTTTTCCTCATCTCTTTATAAGATTAAATATGTTTTCTTTAGTTAGGCATGATTGATTATTTTTATAATAGTACTTGTTTAAATTTCGAGGACGAAATTTTTTAAGGTAGAGAGGTCGTAAGCCCTCTAAATTATATATATATATATATATTTTTAAATTATATATTGGTTGTTATATATTTTTCTACTATTATTTATGATCATAATATACACTTTTTCGTAGCTTTGATTTTTGGAGCAAAAGAAATGTCAATCTCTAGAAACTTTCTTCGTGAGTTTTGATCTAGACAGATTTATCTTCAATTTGATATATCATGTCCTACTCAATCATGTTCCCTTTTATTCTATTTTTTTGCACAACTTTTGGGTCAATTTAAGCCAAAAGTTTATCTACCGTAAAACTTGCTGTACTTTGCAACTTAATTTCGGGACTCGACATCGATCCAACATAAACGATCCAATATATAATTTGGGCCTATTTTGAGCCTACTACACCCATGTCTATGGTGTCCCACCCAATTGAGTTTCTATGTGCTACTTATTTTCAAATGGCACAGGAGATCCGTTTATAGTCATTTCGGGGTTTAATTCTATTGGTAATATTTTCTAGACTTAATCCTAGTCAACCCAACTTAGTGGGGGCCACCCTAGGTTGCCAAACCGTAGTGGAACCATATTAGATTGATTTAATTCAATTTAGGAGCAGCCACGTGCTCAAATTCTAATAATTTTGACCAAAGTCAAACATCCCACCCATAGATAAAAACCACTTATATACCCAACTAATTAGATTGATTTGTTGCCCAAATCAACTCCAAATCAATCCAAAACAAAACCAAACTCTTCCTAACTTTAATACCTATATATATATATATATATATATATATATATATATATATATATATATATATATATATATATATATATATATATATCTAACTATTTCTACCCTAAACTCAGCCACCCACCTTCTCTACACCCCCAACCCGAGCGCCCAAGTAGCCCCTAGGCTGCCTACTAGGCCGACCCCCTTGCCCTCTTCAACCACCATCTACTCAATATTTGAGCCATCAACCACCACTCCCATGACCCTCTCGACTTCCACTACCACCCAGTATCTAGTAGGAGCATCTCGTGGACTTCAGAGAGAGATACAACCCTTCTAAAGTATCAAAAATCCATTGTTTTGGTTTGAAATTCACCAACAGGTTAGTGACTTGTAAAATATGTTTTAAATACTTTTTTTTCATCAATTTTGCCTGAAACCAAATCTAATGGATAGCCCTACATGTCTTCTTTGATTTCCAGTTCCTAACTAATGTCGTTCCACTCTGTTCCAGTAGCGTCCATTGTACTAAAATGTGTCCTGAATTGATCTATTTCGGTATAGAGACCTTCCCGACGACTTCAAACCCCGATCGATCTCAGAAAAAATCTTGGTAAGGTCTTAACATCTATATCTACCATATAGAATCATTGTTTGTATATATTTGCAAGAATTTCATGTTGATATATCATTATTTTGATACTATTAATTTTCGGACTCCGACACACCAATCAAAATCCATCTATTTAATTCCAGACCTTCATAGGATTTAAATATGATAAATGTGATAAATTTAGATAAAAAAATCATATTTAATCCTAATTATTCTGGTTATTTTCAGAAAATATTTTTTTTTATATTTTATGTCGAATCACTTTCCGAATTGAACTCCGTTTGGCATAGTTGTGTGGAATAATGATCCTGAATGCTTTGAAGTAGTTTTTCCTAAAATAACGATAAATAATTTATATTAAAAATATATTATGATATTTATTAGAAATTAAAAGTATATATTTTTAGTATATAATATCATAAAATAGGCTGCCATATATAGGTTATTGTATCTATAAAATAGTTGACTAGTTGACTATGAAAGGTGTATCTACAATAGTTGACTAGTTGTGTGTATCAATAAGATATATGCCTAATTATGGTAAATAGATGATTTAGTAGTACCTAATTTACTATTTTATTACTTCTAGGGGAGCATGATCAGTCCGTTGCAACAGTTGGAGCCAGACCGATATTTTATACTTTTACCGATAATCCAGGCAGATACCTTACTACTTTCTTGTATTGATAGAATACATGGATTGTTGTTGTGTATAAAAATAGATGTGTTAGTAGAGTGCGTCCAAGTGTGACTTGGGTGCTATTGATGGTATCATCGATATGATAGTGTGTGTGTCACTTAGAGGTTAAAACTCTTCTGTTAGCAATGAAGTTATTACTATAACTTCAATGACTGGACATATCTCATGAAACGACACTATGAGTGAGATTACATTGTGTTGGCACGAGCTTACGCATTCGGCTAGCTACCGGTACGAGCGGTTCGTGTGGCGGTTCATATGTTGATTAGATAGAGTCTAGTTAGTGACTTGCATAGAGATATAGATTGCCCGAGTAATAGACATGATTTGAGCAGGTCATGGGAGGGGAAGACTACTAGTAGGCTTATGGGACATATAATACACATAATCCTCAGTGTGCCATGTTATAGGCTATACTAGTGTATATATTCGACATTAGCCACGGATTAGTATCCGGTAAGGTCGGGGATGTATGCTAGTATATATTTTAGCATTGGTTGATGCTAATGCTACTCCTTTTGTCACTACCACATACTAAAATAGGGGTATTTTTAACTTTTGTGTGAATTGAATAATTATCATTTTAATGTATTTATTTTGATAATGATATTTCAAATGTAAACTTTAGAACCATTTTAAATAGTTTGGACTAGAGGATTAGCCATGACCCTAGTGGACCATAACTAGTGAGATTAGACAATTAATCAAACCCATTTTACTAAGATAGTTAGTCTCTAGTTAGACTATCAACACAATTAGAAATTAGACTCAACACTCATGAAGAACAAGCCTTTCCTCTAAACTTGTCCTGAAAAGTTAGAGGGGCTTCTTGGACTTTCCTTCTAGCCAAAACCCTAGCTAAACCCTAAATTCTAGGGCCGGCCAACCTAGTCCCCCTTGCTATAAGAAGCATAACTTTTTCTTCCTCCTCTTTCTATTTGGAACCCTAACCCTAAGTTAGGAATTTCTTCCCCAATTTCTCTACATCCATTTCTCATCCAAATTCTCTCAAATTAGTCTCATTCTCTTCCCTTTGGAGAGAAAAAGGCTCTATGGCTAGCTTGGAAGGATTGAAGCATTTGGAGCTTGAATGGATCCTAGAGCTTGGCATTTGCATTGGGAATCTATCTTCCAATTGGTATGAGCTTTCTAACCCTCTAATTTCCATTAAAATAGTGTAGGTACATTGATTAGGGACCCTCATGCATTAGTGTTGCCATTAGAGATGAGTTTAGGTTCTCTACTTTCCATTTGGGGGATTTTTCCTTTACATGTTGATTCAAATCGGCAGAAATTTGAGAATAGGGTTCCAGGGTTTATGAAATTAGTAAATTAGGTCATGCTAGGGATTTAGAACATATAGGTGTGCCTTGGGTCAATTTTGGATCCATTTGGAGTGCGTATCATGGACGTATCACCACGTGTTAGACACGCACGCCAAGTGTTTGACAAAATGACCAAAAGAGCACCAATGCTCTAAATTTCAGTTTGGAACTTTGTTTTAGGTTTTGCATTGCTTGGAGTTAATTATTGCATGATTATCTAGAAATTAAAGTGGTATTGGTGGCTTGTGTTTTGAATTGGGGGTTGAGAAAATGTTAGGCTTTGATTACTAATATTTGTGGACTGTTACAATCACTTGGTGGATTGTTATATAGGTTGTCCTCAAATATCTTCATGTTTTGTCCTAGTACATTCATTTGAGTCCTATTTTGTGCACTGTCCAGTCCACTTGGGCATTGCCAAGTAGAGTTCAGTCCACCCTGCATTGATATTAGTCCCCTATTTTATTTACATGGTCTGTCCAGTTTTCTTTTGGTCCACTGATACTTCATTAAGTATCAGTCCCTTTCGTTTAACTGTTCAATCCTTATGTGACTTATATTAATAAGTGTGTCAGTAGTTGAAGGCTCGAGCTTGGGGCTATTTGGTATCAGATAATCCTTGTATCAGTTCCACTATTCCCTGATGACTGTCCATTCCTAAATGATCAGTCCATATCTATAATGTCCAGTCCACTTGGGTGCATCTCACTATGCAGTCCCAATATACATTGTATATGCAGTCCTTTAGCTTGGTATCAGTCCACTGCATTTAATACCAGTTCATATGCCTTAGTTTCATTCTCTTTAGATCAGTCAATGGGATATATAGATATGAGCTCGGGTTATTGCACTTTTTCATCAATTTGATTTGGTTCACTCTTTTTATACTGCATCCCATTTTGTTAGTATCAGTCAATTACAACATTATATGCAGTCCTTGTATTCTCTTAATGTACCAGTTCTCTTGGTATCAATTATAGGATCATGGTTCTTCTTAGTTTCACAAATGAGATAGATGGGAGGCTTGGGTTAGGTTGCATTGCATCAGTTCATAGCCATTTTGTTCAGTCCTAACTGAATACTGTACCAGTTCTTTGGAAACAATCAACACCTTATATAATTTGTCCCCTATTATATAGGCTCAGTCTTTATTTGTTGTTCCAATATTTGTTCTGCCCTAAGTTATGGTTCAGTCCATACCTTTAGGTTTTACTCCTTAGTTTAGCGCTACTAGTTCACATTATCTAGCACTAGTTAATGGATAAGGGGGGAGTGAAGGCTCATAAGGTAAATCATATCCAGTCCCTTTGTACCTAAATGTTCCAGCCCCTTGGATATTAAGGGATATGCCCTACATTCTCATATGTGCATCCCTACAGTCCTTATTACTTATGATTAGGCCATTCGATCACCCTATTTGTTTATCCCTACTTCATATATAAGTTCAGTCCAGTATTTCCATTGTTTTTACTTTTCCCTATTCATTGCATCAGTTTTACTTTTTTTTTATTTAATGCATCAGTCCCTTTTGGGTTATCTATCATGAGGGGGATGCTTACATTCCAGTCCATAATCCATTATATAGGTTCAGTACCATATAGGACTAATACATTATTTAGAAGGGTAAGGGCCTATTTATGAGTCTGGTATCAGTTAGTGCAATATCAATGATGAGTATCATGGATATGCCTACAGGTGTAACATCTATTTATATATTATACATGTATGCATGAATATATATGCATATACATAGAAGGGTATGTAGGGGCTAAGCGTGTGTCTTGAATGCTAGGTAAAGTATAAAGGGAAGGGTGAAGGGGTAATGTAGGATAAGTAAAGTATTGAGGAAGGTAATGGTTTAGATAAGGAGTGTATGGCCAAGTATTAGGAATACCTCAAATTGTGTAATATAATTTTATAGCTAAGAAGATGTAGGTATTAGTATAAGTTTAAAATACACACTATATAGAGTATAAACTAGTAATAACAAATTAACTAACCTTAAATAGATATTGACTAATATAGGCTAGTATGTCTTGGTATCAACCTAGAAATCTAGGCTTGACCTAATTTGAATTCTCTGATATACTAGCAGCTTTTAAATAATGCATTTAAATCAATTGTTTACTCTAGAACACTTTGTAACCCTGTAATTTCATAATACGTCTTTGTGATGCCAGTTCAGATACCGATACACAGATGTTTCTCAGGATATCAGGCGGGTATATTCTCTGATTATTTTTCTCATGATAGTATATATATTACCTGCTATAGACTACTTTACTTGATGCTGACACATTGCTAACACGGATTGGTACCATATGGATCTTTTATGAGATATTATCCCCTTATCGGGTACATCGGGTGTTCCATATTCATGTACTTTATCATGTATATAGTGTACTCCTTGTATTCGTATTATTCATGCACTCTCATGTTCTCACATGTTCTCACATGTTCTCACATGTGCTTCATATGCAAATAACAATCATGTACGTAAGGTATCATGATCGAATCCTTGTGTATTGATTAGGGCGGGGGAGTAGAAGTAGTTATGTGATTAAATCCCTCGAGTGTAAGCATGTATATGTCGATTATACCTTCACATATAATCGAGTAACCGTAGAATAATCATGTACAACCTAAACCAATCACATAACTGTCTTGTACTCTAAATCACATATATTTATTACAGTTTACATATCCTCTATTCTATTCATGTACTCAGTTTCCTTATCTGTATTTTATATATTCATGTATTTCCACTACAGCATGCCATGTATCTTATTCTATTTCTGGTTCCATATTTTCTACCATGCAATGAAACTGCTTTCAGAGTTGTGTATTTCGCTCCAATCCTGACTGGATATGTTGACGATATTTTACAGAGAACTTAGAGGATTTATGCACTACTTATTATGGAGCAGACTTAGATGATACTTGCGACCTGCATCACCAGGAGGATCCAGCTATCCTAGAGAAGACACCAATAGTGCCTAGATTAGACTGCTAGGACATTTATCTAGATTTGTCTCTAGTTTTATTCTGAGATGTTATATTAATTCATATACTCATTGGGATGTGTTGATAACACTTAGACTTATTTCTATTTAGTGGTATTGCACTTTGACATCTATCTATTTCTATGTCGTGCTATATTTCCTTCTTAGCTATTTTGGATTGAGTTGTATTTTTCTGAGTTTGTCCTCCGTATGGAAAGTATATATATGTCAGGTACATTATATTGTGCTATAGTTGTTGTTGAGACCTAAAAGAACATTCTACCATCGATACTGCGACGTATGCTGGACATATCCACGGTGTCGTACCATTTCACTGGTTGCAGGTCGTGACACGTTTTTAGTTGTAACCCATGCAGGTCCAAGTTCTGAGTTCTGTCTTAGTTCTGTGGGAGTACTCGGACTAGAGTATTACAACAAACTGCAGTAGGATATAGGATATATGTTATAAGGTACTGAATTATGACTAGGAAAAACTCTAATATAATATTTGCTATCTTTAATTCTTCTAATAACTGCATTCTTTGAGATAATATCATTCTTCTTTGATAATATTGTTTCCTACTCAGTATTAACTTCCTTGTTTGATCTGTCTTCAGGATGGCGAAGACTAGGTCACATCGCTCCGGCCTAGCAGATACCACCTGTAGAAGCATAGAAAATATGGGGTTCATGCGGATCACAACTGAACGCATGAGTACTTTGGGATAAATTGGTCGGCATAAAGAAGAGCCGCATGACAGACTCGGCATGTCCCTTGCGGCCCATCTCCACTATTTTGCAACCAGACTGATTTGAGCCGCAGAAGGAATAGTTACTTATGCGGCCAAGATGATCAACCCTCCTGATAAAGCTGACAAACTCTGTCAAAATTGACAAAACTGACAGCTCTGACAGTTTGACAAAAAGAAGATAGGACGTGATCAGACAAAATGTCATGTCACCAGCCTGGACATAGTCATGCGGCCAGAAGGACTACGACTCGCCGCATGAACCTTATGCGGCTCAATCCATGCGCTTCATGCAGCCAAGGGTGACTGCAACCTGAGCTGCATGAGCTCTATGCGGCACAGAATATAAAATCTGTACGGCTAAAAAGTCCCCAAGCAACATGTGGACTAAAGGAGACTGCTATTTAAGCCGCATGAGTCTTATGCGGCCCAGCATGCCCGAATACTAGAAGACCTATGCGGCTCAAAATGACTCAAGCAAATTGATCCTATCCTGCGATAGGACACATGGCAGGCTGACCAAGTCTCAATCACCCAGATTTGATGTAAAAAAATCTCAACGAGTCACAGTTGGCGGCTAAAGAGCGAATCTTTATGTGCTGTTGTAGCTACATAGCCATCTATGCGGCTTAAGACATCTATCACTATAAATAGCAGGGTACCACATCCATGCAAAAGACGGGCAACCTACGAAGGGTAATTTCTTCAAGAGCAAGTACCGTGTCAGTTAGTCCCAGGAGTAAGGCAGAGTTGCTACACTTTCCCGAGCCTCCATCGTCACCCCTCCAGAATCAAAAACTAAATAATTGTACCTATATTGTTTCTTAGGATTTCTTTCTAGGCTTTCTCTTGTACAAGCGAGTTTGTAATCAAGTTCAATTCATCTGTAATTCATGTTCTTGATATTTTATGGCAAACACGATGGCGACTCTAACGGGGACTTCCTTCTCTTCTGATAAGAAGTTGGTGACACAATCCGACGCATCCAAGCTCGGCTCTGTGCAACAAATGCTCGTAGTTCGTTTTGACCAACGAGCATTCGAAGAAATGCTCTCTAAAGGGAGCGCCAGCTCGTCGCAGAAGCGAGCCAACCCAAAAAAAACCTGCAGGACGTCGAAGCACAAAATTGTTGCCTCTGACCAGGTTCTCGAAAAATCTCCTTCTGCAGCCCAAGACGGCGATCAAAGCTCTCATGCGGCCTTGCTTTCGACCGCAGAGAACCCTACTGTCCCCAAATCCAGTAAAAGAAAATATTACGATGCTGAGTTTTTAGGAGCACAAGAGAAATCCATACGAACAAGGAAGAGGCTGCATAAGAGGAATGGGTAGATGGCCCATGCGGCAGCCACCTCTGGACGTAGGCAGATGGCCCATGCGGCAGCCAACTCTGGCCGTAGGTAGATGACCCATGCTGCAGTCAACTCTGGCCGCAGGATGATAGCCCATGCGGCAGCGGGCACGGTTAACTGTCCAGTCAACTCTGGCCACAGACAGATGGCCCATGCGGCAGCCAATCCTGACCGCAGACAGGGTGTCTCATGGGGCCCTGTCAGAAGCTCCACAGTCGACCGTCTCTCATACGGACCCGACCCCTTGCAGTCCATTAAGAATGTGGAATATGCCAATCTGAACTCTTCTTACTATGCGCCTTCGGGTGCTAAGTCGAAGAAGTCTTGGACAGTGCAAGCCAAATAAGCCCAGTCAACTGTCCAAGCTGCTGACCCTCAGCGGGCACCGTTAACTGTTATACGAGCTCCTGATGTAAAGTTGTATAGAACCACCCGTGTCCAGTCCCCCAGGGCTAACGGACAGGGTGGGTCCCAAAAGTCTCCCTCCAACGATCGAGAGCAAGTGCTTTTACTGGTCTCGGATCAAGGAGCAAACATGATACCTACGCACCCGTGTGCTCGGGTTACTCGAGTCCACAAATTGGATGCAAAGGTAGATCAGCCTGCTATCGACTTGTGAGAGGTGATTACTCACAAATGCAAGGAGAAAGGAGCAACCTTGGCATGTGATGAGCCCCTCTCGGGACGTCGTTGCACCCAAGTCATCATCAATTGATGTTGCGACAAGTCGACAGCACCTGATGATCGACAGTCCGTGTAGTGCCCCGTCCCGCTCAGTCAATCGGAGGAATCGAAACGCCGACGACGTTCGGACTTAGCCTTGCAATGGCTGCTCGAAGACATCGCTCGGTCGAGGCGATCGCACGCTCAGGTGGGGTAGTTTCGGTGAACTCGCCTCATCTTTGCCTTCACATAATAAAACGCATGTTTTTAACTTGCATAGGTAGGCTTGATAATAAAAGAGACGAATTCACATAGCTAAAGGGAATAATCCCGACGGGTCGGTTTTGTTATATTTAGATTTAGCGATGCTATTCAACTATAGTATTTAGTTTTAATACTGTTATAGATGGGCCTCGGTTAAATAGGTTTTGTTGTTGGGTTAAAAGGTCCAGCAGAGGTAAAAATGCTTTGTGAAGCTATTACAACAAGTTCATAAATACAGTGTTGTATATTTAGTTTTAGTTACTAATGTATTACAAATTTTTTTGGTGGCCTTTGTAAGGTTCTTTTAAAGTTCTTTAATAGATTAATGCTAGGTGAGTAGTACTTCTATTTTGGCTACAGGTTATGAGGGTTGGTTTTTTATGGTTTGTTCTAGAGATTTTGGTGTTTACCCATTTATACTAGAGTTCACTTATTATTTTTATTTTGATTAACTCACATCATTATTTATCGATGTTGAAGACGGGACAAGCCCACTTTTTATTGACTTATAAATTATTTATTTATTTCGATCTATAATCGAATTTATCGATTTATAATTGATTTGTTTATCTTTTGAGTGATTCGATCTCTAATCAAAATCATTTATTACTTTCTGTTAATGATTCGACCTATAGTCGAAATTATTTCTCCTTATTATTAATTCAATCTATAAATGAATTAATTCTTGTTTGACTTAGGAGCTTGTTTATGCTCCTTAAGTTAATGTTACTTTTAGTATAACATTTTTATACAATATTTGGTGCAACTTGATATTATATTATTTTACGTATTTTCTTACCAAAACATCATCCATGATTTCTAATTTAGCATAACTTAAAACAAAGTTCATTACAATAATTTCTAGTAGTAGAATTCAATTATAGAAATAAACAAGTGTTTAGTTGTTATTAATTTAAGATAGAATTAAGAGTGGTTAAATAAGGGTTAAAGATAGATTTGGTTAGTTAGACATTACCTAATTGTGGAACCTAAGTTGTACCCTCTTTTGAACACAATAAGAGGACCCGAGACATTATCTCTTCTTAGCTCAATACCCTACCTTGGAGAAGGCAAGTACACTACATATTTTACTAAAACGAACATGAATTATAACTTTGTATGTTGAACATTCAGACCTAGGGTTTCTGTCGCAGCAGGATCTCGCGATCACCGAAGTAGAGGACGACGGCTTGGACACGGAAGGGAATCAAGGAGATCACGATGAGGATAACAGAAGAGATTCAGCTGGCGGATAGACAACGGTTGAATGGCGTAGGCATCAAAAACCATTGAGAACATGGGAGAGAACTGGGCTGAAGAAGGTATAACAATCGGAGGGCGCATGAGGAGATCAAGTATAGAACATAAGTCATCCATTGGAGTCCCCTCGTCATAGGAAGGCTATTGTATGGGCAAACGAGTGCTGGATAATAACCAAGGAGGAAGGAAGTTCAGAAACAAGGAAAAAAGAGGGAGGTAGTGCCCCACCCATCACAAACCAGAACATGGCTCCAACTAGAATGATGGGGATGATCAATGCAAGGGGGACGACAACGCAAGAAGCGGAGATACCACGTCGTTGGGTTCCTGCACCTAGTAGAGGAATGCAACCTGCTCCGATTTCTTAGGCCGACTTATGCAGGCCATCTAGGGTCCAAGAAAAAACGGATTTGTAATACATTGAGCCAAGTACAATAAACGGAAAAAGGGTTGTCGAGATAACAAATGATGACATCCAAGAAACGAAGCAGTACTGGAAGAACACGCTCGTCCTGTACGTCATAGGGAACAGACCGTACTATGGACAACTGTGCGGGTACGCGTTACGGGATTGGAGACCCAAAGGGGAGATGGAGATATACTCAAGAGAGAACGGATTCTATTTCATCAAGTTCGCTCTGGAGGAGGACATGTCGCGGATACTTGAAGGGGGTCCATGGACCTTTGATGGAAGATTGATTGTCTTGAAGAGATGGCGGCCAGAGTCAAACTTCGAGAAGGATAGACTGACGTCAGTCCCCATATGGATTCGTCTGCGTGGCTATCTCCACAACTCTGGAGTATCCCCTCGATCATGAAAATTGCTAGTATGGTCGGCAACCCCATACGGACGGATATACCTACAGCACATAGGCATATATTCTCCTTCGCCCGAGTCTTCGTGGAGATCACAGTTAGAGATATCATTCCTAGGAAGGTCGACATTATCCTACCAGACGGAGAATTGATCGAACAAGAAGTTGGTTATGAATGGGTTCTGCACTCCAGTGTAGGTTGCAAATGTTTTGGACACACTAAAGTCCAATGCAACTCCCCAACTGTGGAAGATGAAGGGGAGTCGGAGAAGTACGAAACAGGAGGAATTGACAGGATGCAAGAAGGCAATCAGAGTAGAGAAACTCCTCCTACTATACAGGAGGTCAATCCACAGAAACCACACGTGGCCAATGAAGAGGAGATGATGGATGGGCAAGGGGTTATGTAACCCTCGATCCTTAGAAAGCGTCAGGAAAGCGAGGCCAGATACTTGACGGCAACCGACAACCTAGCGTTGGTCACATACGAGGATAATAGGAGGGATAGATGGCCGTCGCAACCACCCAATGATCAAACCAGACGAGAATATAAGCAACAGTCAGATTCAGAAAATCCAGATGAGAGGGCAAAGAAGAAGGTAGCGGCTACTAATCTCCGTAAAGGGCACCATTTCGAGGGCGTGGATCAGAAAAATGATGAAAGATGTTCCTCGGCTAGCCAGTTTGAGTTAACAATGGAGAATCGTGCATGGAATCACCATTGGCGGAGGTGGGTATATCCAAGATTCCCCTAACGGAGAATTTTCGTGCACACATGAATCATGCTACCCCCCTCCAACTCGTCCTGGGGAGAGCCACGGGATGCAAAAGGACGAACACCACCTCTGTTGATCAATGTCGATATTTACATGGAACGTATGGGGCGCTAATTCAATTGGAAGATGGAGGGAGATCCTTAATATGGTACATAAACACAAAAGTATGATAGTTGCAATTCTTGGAAGCAAGATCAAGACGGTGGAACGACTGAATACGAGGACGCCAGCACATTAGGAGAGTGCGCACAACCTGGATACGGGGGGTGTGGCGCACATCTGCCTCATGTGGGACACCTAAGTCTGGAGTAGTCAGGTACATTTCCTCTCTGATCAACTCCTAATTATGATTCTAACAAATAAAGGAGGCCTCAAAGTAGCCACAGCTGCGGTATATGGTCATAACGACCGTAAAAGAAGATTTCAGTTATGGAAGGATCTGGTTAGAGTGGCGGCAAAAATTGTCCACAAACTACCATTAGTATGTTGCGGCAATTTCAATGCCATGCTGACTGAGAGCGAGAAACTTGGGAGAAGGCAGGTGCCTAGCCCAATCCTAGCCGACTTCCTGGATTGCCTTCTCAGTTCTGGCCTGGTGTGCATGGAGCGTCTAGGTAATATTTAGTCCTGGAACAATAGGTCCGTAAACAACAAGGTGTTATGCCAGCTAGATCGGGCCCTATGCAACAACAAGTGGTTAGAGATGTTCCCATTTGTCCGAGAAGAAGGACACCAGTGCGGTACAAGCGACCACACTCCTATCATCATCCGACTTATAACTAAAACCTCTCAGCGCCGAAGTCCGTTCAGATTTAATAATGCATGTCCTTCAATTGAAGGCTACGAGGGAGCTATTGAAGTTGCTTTTACTCCTCACATTGAGAGAAATCTGCAATACTGTCTGCTTCAAAGACTTAAGTTCGTGAAGAAAGCTCTAAACACCTGGAACAAATCCCGCCCCCCATCGGACCTTCACAGAGCCGAGGAAGAGCTCCAAAAAATAAACAGAGGTTCAAAAAGATCCTATGAACACGGTTTTAGCAGGTAAAGAAATCTCACTTCAAGAAGTAGTCCAAAAAATAAGGTTTCAAGAAGAAATTCACCTTCAATAACGGGCAAAATGCTCGTGGCTTAAGGATGGCGACCGACGCACCAAGTTTTTCCATGCAACTGTTTGAGTCCGCAAGCATAGAAATACAATGTCGTCACTACTGGACATAAATGGGAACATCACTACTAATGATTGTCACGCCCCGATCCCGCAAAGTTCTTTCGTCCTCGCTTCGGCTTCTTTGGGACCGTTCGTCCTCGCTAAGGCATGATGTCGTGCAAACGTAAGTTACGCTTACACAAGGTCGAGACCTGAAGCAAGACAAGATAGACAAGATTGACAATACGCAGCAGAACGTATCACAGATAATTGAAGCAACAGCGGACATATTTTCAGTATACAAGCATTGAACACAATGTTAACAAGAAACAATTCTCTTTATTGATATCATTTGAACAGATTACAAGCTCTCGATTATCTCTGATACAATGTTACATTCTCTCAAAACTTTACAGAATACAATGATCCCGTTCCCATACATTACATCCCTTTATATACAAAACCAACTCTTGTAACAGATGTCATCTCTTGGCATCTCTTCTGATTTCTGGCTCTTGAGGATGAGGCTCGGGCTATCGCTTCGGACTATCCTTCTCGATGCATAGTACATCATGCAGACTGATGGTGGGTCAGTATATCAGCATACTGGTGATTATGAACAAAGAGCTATATTTGTCTAAAACGATCACTGTTTATTTAGTGAGAAAATATTTCTTGTGAGGTGATCTTGCTACTTTTTACCTATGTTCATTCCATGGATATAGAGTCAGTTTACATTCTTTTGAAAACATCTTGAAAAGCCAACATTTCAATTCCATCTTAGTCGCTGTGCCTCCCACGGGTTCAGCTCGTCGCTAACCGCTGTGACTCGCATGGGTTCAGCTCGTCGCTAGCCACTGTGACTCTCTTGGGTTCAGCTCGTCGCTAACCGCTGTGACTTGCATGGGTTCAGCTCGTCGCTAGCCGCTGTGACTCTCTAGGGTTCAGTTCGTCACTAAGTGGATACCCCAATGCGCATGCAATATCAAATGAAACCATCATACATCAATCGAGCAATTCATAAACGATTCCATCTTTTTTTCAAGCAGGAAACCGTTCTCTTTCTTAGCAGACAATGTGCGGGTTCTCTTTTAAGCATACTCAAGATTACTGTCTTGTTATTAGCAATACATTCATTCAAAAGCTCAGATTCTTATTAGGCGTAAGCGAATCATAAAATGAGACTTCGTCCACTCACCCAGATTAATCGTCTTCTGTTGCAAAGCCAGCAATTCAATCTTTCTGTCAATCTAGTGCCTTCGCAGAGCGGGGCACTACAATGATCGGGTCATGGCAAAGGAGGCTATTGAATTCTACACAACACTCTATAATCAGAATGATTATATGAGTAACTTCCCTAATACAACCTGTAAACATGTAATTATTGGTGAGGGAAATAAGATTCTGAAAACGGAGGTATCTATGGAGGAGGTCAAGGCGATTATAAAGAATGCGGACCCCAACAGGTCCCCAGGACCCGATGGCTTCAACGCCGCTTTCTTCAAGCACTACTGGGAAAGTTTAAAGAACCAAGTTTTACAGGTAGTTTGTGATTTCTTTACAACTAGTTGTCTTCTTCGCGAAATGAATCATACATTTCTGACATTAATCTCGAAGAAGGAAGGTGCAACCGCTCTGGGAGACTTTCGTCCGATCGCATGCTGCAATATGGTATACAAGATTATTACTCAAGTTATGTGCTCTAGAATGCAGGTGATCCTCAAGGAGCTGATTTCTCATAATCAATCGGCCTTTATCAAAGGAAGATCCATCGCAGAAAATTGCTTGTTGGCCCATGAATTAGTTCGGGACTTTAACAAAGCTGGTGGTCAGAAAAGTTGTATAAAGCTCGATATCAGAAAAGCTTACGATATGGTCAACAGAGAATTCGTGTGCCATATTCTATCCTGTATGGGATTCGAGAACTGGTGGGTCGAGCGAATCAGAGAATGTATATCTACTCCTACGTTTTCGATCCTGCTTAAAGGTCAATCGTGTAGATATTTCGGCAGTAATAGGGGGCTTCGCCAAAGAGACCCTCTCTCCCCATATCTCTTTACCATCGTGATGGAATACTTTACTTGCATGATGGACATGGCGACTCACCAGAAACGCATCATGCCAATCTATCAAAATGTTAAGCTAATTATCTCACATTTGTTATATGCTGACGATTTACTCATATTTATCGAGCCTTCAGAGAGATGCCTGACTACTATGACTGAGCTGCTAGAGGAATTTGCTAGACTCTCGGGTTTAAAATTGAACAAAGAAAAGAGCAACATCTATCTTAACAAGGACTGTCCAGACAAGGACAGATGGGCGGATCTCCTCCAAATTAAAATAGGCCAACTCCTTTTCAAATATCTGGGCTTGTCGTTGTCCATTAACTATGTGAAGGATGCGGAATGTCAGGGTCTCATACAGTACGTTCAGGCTAAATTAAGGGGTGGCAGGCTCAATTGCTATCTTTCGGAAGGAGACTCGAACTTGTAAGGTCGATTATCTACCCCATAGTGAGTTATTGGCTACAGGCCATCCACATACCCGACCACACGATTAATAATATCGAGAATTTATGTACAAATTTTGTATGGAGGAGCGAATTACACATGATTGCATGGAAAGACTTATGTCGGACAAAGAAGAAGGGAGGAATCAGACATCGCTCCCTTCGAACACTCCAAGAAGTCGTCGTTATGAGACTTGCAGGGAGACTAATGGAGAATGAATCCCTGTAGGCAAGATGGTCGAATACCCGATACTGCCGTGATTCAAATTTTTGGACACTCGGCGTTAACAATAACTTCTCGATTACGTACAAAAATATCCTTCGTATCCGCCATTATTTGAGGGATAGGATCTGTAAAGTGATCCATAATGGTCGTACAACAAACATGTGGTTGGACCCCTGGCTTAACCACAGAAGCATGGTCGACAGGTGGGGATGGCTGACGTATGAGTAATGCGACAGGGATGAGCCGTTAGCTGTCCTTGTACAAGGTAGGCATTGGCAAGTGGAAGCACGATAAGTCGGGCAGTGGCATGCAGAGGAGATCACCGCCGTACCCCTTCATCTGGAGGATAAGGCAGACAAATAGGCATGGGAGGGCACGAGCGACGACAAATTTTTGACTAAGGTCTGCTACGAGAACATTCGTACCTAATTCCCTCGGGTGGAATGGGCGGAGCTCATCTGGACGAAGGACGTGGCTTCAAAGATGAAGTTATGTGCATACATGGCTATCCGGAACAAATTTCTTACCAAGGATTGGATGCGCAAGATGGGCATTACAACTAACAACTGGTTGTGTGTTCTATGCAATCAGGAAGATGAGACAAGGGACTACTTTTTCTTCACCTGCTCGATCTCGGACCATGTTTGGATGCGCTACAAACACGAACTTGGCATCAATGGCAACTCGACTAAGGGGTTACTGGAGATTGTGGAGGAATTACGAACGTCGAGTAGACACAGTCCAGAAGTTTATAGAAAAGCACGCATGAAGCTTCTATCTGCAGTATGGCACATATGGCGGGAAAGAAATAGACGGATATTTGAGGGAGTCGCTATACCTATTCATGGGATTATCCACAACATTGATACAGATACTAAAATCATGGGAGGATAGGATTTGGATACCAGTCTTGGTTTCTGAGTTTTATTGTAATATGGACATGTATAAGTTTTTATAGTAATACAAGTACCCTTTGCTTCAAAAAAAAAACATTCAAGACATGTTTCTTTCTTATTACCAATTGCATTTACTTTCCAAAATAAGTTGTATTTAATTTTCGTAAGTCGTTTTACTTTAAACCAGTTGCCTTTACTTTTTACAGTTGCAACTCTATTTATTCATATTTTCTCTTGTACATGGGATTGGGGAAAAGAATAGTTGTAATACGAGTGGATAGCTTAATTCATATGGCGAACCTGTAAATTTTGTCGGATTGTCTATATGCCATATCAGTTGCATTTATTTTTACCGTCCTATTAGCCGATCATGTATTTACTATATTTTCAGGCGAATTTATTTTTCACTTGAGCATGTTGTAGTCTATTTTCTTGTTGTACTTTCTTTTATTACCAGTTCTTTACATACATTCCTATTTGATAGTTCTATATTTTAGCATACGTAATTTGTAGGATTGTACTTTGCTTCTTTCTTGATTGGATCATTGTAGGTGAATTGACTGAGGAGGAGTTGCTTTGCAACTCATATTATGGATCTACCCTGAGACGCTAGTTCACATCCCAGAGGATGTCCCTGCTAGGGAATACCCTATAGCTTAGCTTACATTTAGTATTTGAATTTGGTTTGTAATAAACAGTTAACATTCATTTTGCTGGATTTGTCTCCAGTTACTCTTGTTTTGGAAATGTAACTAAAATGACATTTTGGACTTATTCTAGTTTATCTCGATATAGATGATATGATTATTATGATTCAATATAATATAATTTTAATGATAATTGAAGGTTAAGAATAGCTTACTACACGGTGTCTCATAGCGTAGGCTGGATGTGTCCGACTCGTATCCGAATATTCGGGAGCGGGTTGTCACATGTTTTAAGTGGTGGCCGATGCAGGTCCGCTTAATAACACTTAGGACATATAGTGTTAATTAGGGTCGTGTTAGATTAAGAAGAATCATCACAGCATAGGAACGGTAGTATATATACTTAGGATAATTATTTTAGTTTTTCTGCCTAGATAGATTACTTACTTGTTTCCTTGTATTCCATAGAATGATTACTTCGCGAGCTTCTGAGGTGAAGCTTCTTCTCCTAATCCTGGATCTCAAGGGGATGTACAACCTATCCCACCACCTGTTATCCCTGGTGTCCCTGCTATTCTTCCATCCACTGACACTATCATCCATACTCCCCATGCTCAACCAACACCTACTCTTCCACCTGCACCAGGCCTTATCCCAGCACAGGCTATTGTCACCTTAGACGGGAAACAACTCTTTAGTTTATTTCAGGGGTTCTTAGCGACCTACCAAGAGCAGACTACCCTGCTCAGATAAAGCCAAGAGCGTAAAGCTACCCCACCACCACCTTACAGAGCCTCAGCCCCGAGTCAGAACCGTACAAGACTTTATAAAGCTGGGATCAAAGGAATTTACGGGAACCAAAGGCATCATCTATGTCGACGACTGGTTAGATGCTGTGGAGAGGAAGATCAGCAGAGCCAGACTGCCCGACGACCTCAAAGTCGAGGCAGTAGGGTTTGTGCTGACAAACCTAACTGCTACCTCGTTCAAGAATGAACCAACTTTCACCACGGAGGAAGTCACCTAGGAGCAGTTCAAAACTCTATTCAAGAGGAAGTTCTTCTCTGCTATGGCCAGGGAGGCCCTAGGACGTCAGTTCTAGAACCTAGAGCAAAGGAACCGCTTAGTTGAGAAGTACACTATAGAATTCAGCCGTCTAAGCCGTTTTGCCTCCAACATAGTTGTAGACCCTGAGGAGATGGCGAGTAGGTTCCGCTATGGACATGCTCCAGAGATTAGCATCCTACTGACGGCCAGTGGAGCTACTAGCTACTATCAGAGCCTGGTGATAGCATGGAGTTTAGAGGCTCATTTTATGGCCTGTAACAAGAGGTCGTATGCTAGCACCAGCCACTATAAGAACCCTACTGTAGCTTCCCTTCCCAGAATTTTTATTATTATTATTTATCTGATTTAAATAGTAATTTTAGAATTTTACAAATGTTTATTTAGTTAATTATTACGGTAGACGATTTTAGCCATGGTTAAGTTTTGAAGTACCAGACGACTAGGAATCATGGCACGGATAGTGTAGTGACGTGTTTTGACTAGTGTTTAGCCATGGTAGGGGAATACCGAGTCATAGGAGTGTCCTAACTAGGAAAACCAAGCCAAGTTGCGACTCAACCCGTACCGAAGTTTTTATTTAATATTTAATTATATTATTGAGTTTTTGGGAACCCGGTTGTACCGAACCTGTCCAGAATAAGCCCAAGTCAAATCCAAGTCCAGGTAGGCATGAAGTGGGACCAAATACGACCTTGTAGACATATTTGGTAAATGCAAATATTTTGTATATATATTTTTAGGAATTGACAATTATTTTCTAAATATTTGTTATAGGTAGATTATGGGTATTATTCTTGTTAAATAGTGTTTTACAAAATTTGTAGGATCTTCGGGAGCCAGATGAGTAGTGTGTTTGTTGTATCCATCAAAATGATTATTGGACTATTTTAATTGTTATTAGGATTATTATTATCATTAACATTATTTTGTTGTTATTATATGATAACGATTTATATTTATTAAATCATTTATTATATAAATGGTATGTATATATGTGTATATATATTCCTGTAAATAAGACATTATACTATGAATACATATATTATTAATATTTTTGGCTAACTGAGTATTTAATGATATGTATATACGAGGTGTGTAGATATGGATGTGTATATATACGTATATGTAATGACTATATTTTGAAATAAATATTCTTGAAATGTTATAGCATTTTATTAAAAATATTTTATAGTTTATTTAAAATTTGGAAGTACCATATTATATATATAAATAGATATATGAATAACTATATGTGTGTGTGGTGTATGTATATATATATATATATATATATATATATATATATATATATATATATATATATTATATATATATATATATATATATATATATATATATATATATATATATATATATATATATATATATATATTTATATATATATATTTATATATATATTTTTTTTTTATATATATATAAATATATATATATATATATATATATATATATATATATATATATATATATATATATAAATATATATATATATATATATATATATATATATATATATATATATATATAAAGAAAAAAAATATATATATATATATATATAAAGATATGTATAGATATATATGTGTATATGTGTATTTATATATGTATTATACATATATGTATATGCACGTATATATGTATGTATACATATACATATGTATTGAGGTGTATATATTATATATATATATATATATATATATATATATATATATATATATATATATATTTTTTATATATATATATATATATATATATATATATAATATATATATATATATATATATATATATATATATATATATATATATGTCCGCGGGGTCGTGGCCTGTTGGTAGCGATGAGGGTCCCCGGGCGGGTGGCCCGGGTTCGAACCCCTCCTTAGGCGCACGCGCCTAAGCTCTAGTAAAAAGGACACCCCAAAAAAAAAAAAAAAAAAAAAAAAAAAAAATATATATATATATATATATATATATATATATATATATATATATATATATACATATACATAAGTATTTGCTAATATAAGAAGTGGAAAAGAAAAAGAAATAGAAAAAGAAACAAACCATTGGCCCAGCCCAGTCGGGCCAGGCCAGTCCCCGCCCAGCTAGGCCCACGAGGCCAGCTCCCCACAACAAACCTGAAGCCATGCCCGGCAACCCGAGCGGGCCTTTCCTCCACCTTAGCAGAACAAAACCAAGAGCAGCCAATTGCACAGGAGAAATTCCCAGACCCGGCCAATGAGTTCTCATCCCAGCCGCTAAAGCCTTCCAAGTCAGTTAGAACCCAACCCCAAAGCCCAGCCGGCCCACTCCAAAATATTCCCAAGCTAGCCCATACCGAGCCCAACTCACAGTAGCATTTAGCCAACTGAATGCAACTCTTCCAGAGCAAACCCGTGTACCACCCTCTAAAGCCCAGCAAAACGAATCTGATGCGAACCATGTAGAGAACGCGTATGTATATATGGATTGAGAGAACGAGAGGGAGCAAAACCGAAACCCTAGTCCCACGACAATCTCAGGACAGCGCCGTCTCTCCCTGGCGTAACCCCCAGCCACCGCGCGCCGCGCAGCAGCGCCGGAGAGCCGCGCGCGCGCTGGTGGAGACAGAACACGCGACAGTAGGCTGCTATGGGGAGGGGCAATTCGCGAGGCGATTACGCGAGGCATAGTCCATCGTTTGTCGATCTTTCTGGTGAGGTATGTAGAAAACCCATACAAATATATTTCCCGTCATTTAGTTCAAAATTAGATATGCTAGAATAGCCAGAAGATCGACCCAATGATGTCGAAAAAACTGTCGAAACAAAGACAGAATTTCGAACGATGAAACAGTTTTGGAAGGCCGATTTTGGCCGTAATAGTGAGCGACTTAAGAACCTAATTGAACAATCACTTAGACAACCTAACCAGCATTCAAACCCTATTTTTAGATTATTTTTATATTCAGTAGATGCTAAGATAAATCGACTCAAAAATCGAGAAAAACCCGATAAAACTGTTTTCGAAAACTTGAAAATTCTTCGATGCGACGTGCGTTCCGCCAATCCGGGCGACGTGGTCGCGAACCGAAGGCATCGAAAGGTGCGTAACGGCTTCGTGGTCGTGTGGGCTTTGACGGAATTCAAATTGGTTGCGTGTGCGCGACGAATTTGATGCGTATCCGTCGAAATTCACCGTATCGACCACTTTGCACAAACTCCAATTACTTTGTGCACGCTCGTCAGATCGAGACGAAACTTACGCCAACAGGACCGTATCATTTTTTGGTCCTGTATGCCAAGTTTGGTCCGATTCTGAGACAGTTGATAAAATTGTCGTTTTGCGGGCTCCAGGGTCCGACTCAACGGGCGATTTTATGCATGGTCCGCCGAAATCCAACTTTGGACATACGATTGGATTCGTATCAGAAAATCGGATCTGTAGACATGTAGTTTGATGACTTTAGAGATCTTTGACTCTGGCACGCTTTTCGGTGCAAAGCGGGTCCAACGGCGGACATCGTTTTTGCCCGAAATTACTGTTTTTCCTCTGTGTCCAGAATTGGACTTAAGGACAGGCAATCCTAGCTAATTTGACTATTCTGAGAATATTGGTAACGTTTATTTTAGCTTTCGGAGACAGTTGTGATGACTTGGACTTTCTGACTTATTGATTGGCGATACATTGTTGGTTCTCCGTGCAACCCCCAGGCAAGTATACCTTACCAACTTGTACAGTATAATTTATATGCATGTTCATCATCTCGCTGCGGTTCTTTTCCTTACATTCGTGATTGCTTTATTCCGTGTCTAGTACACTCGTCATGTTATAGTTTTACTTTACATGTTTCTAGTTGCCTGCACATTCTCGTTCCTTTATGTTATGATATTTCTATCTGTTACACTATGTTAGTTTTATATGTATTCCCTGATAGAGTCGTCTAGTCCTACACCACGATTCCCTCGACTTGACTATAACTTGACTTGACTTGACATGACTTGAGTAGGACTTGACTTTGACATTCTATAGATTGTGAGTACTTACCTTGACTACGGTCTATAGAATTTTATACTAGGATTGGCTACTGTCTTGGTTGTGAGTACTTGCCTTGACTGCGATTGAGACACTATAGATTGTGAGTACTTGCCTTGACTGCAGTCTATAGCTTTGACCTATTAGCCACTTCTAGTATGGCATGCCAGTGTCTTAGGATCCTTGTATTTAGATCTTGTATCTTGGTTCATTTTGTCTCGTTGGATATCCTTGATTGTTCCTTACTTCTTTGTATATTTGTACTGTTACATGTTGGCTTGTATATTATGTATCTTACTAGTCCTCTGAGGACCTGATGATCTCTTCAGGTTTAGCGACTGTGTGGAGTTAGTTAGTAGAGCGGGATGGTAGAGGATTGCGATGCATGATACAGGTATTTGCTTGTGATATTTCTTTATTATCCTCTCGTGCTTTACCATGATATACTCTGCTTATTTATAGACTCATATCATTCTTGGAGTCTATCGAACAATATGCTAAATGGGCTGCAGACCATGACCCATACTTGTTCATTCTTGTTTATGTGATTCATGTGGATTGAGATATAGTTTAGACTAGATATGATACCATGACCTTGACAGCTTATACGTACTCGAGTCGGGCTGGAGTCCATTCGATACGTAGCTGGCTTGCTCACGAGCTCATGTCCGAAAATCGGGTGCGGGTCGTGAAAAGTTTTTGTGGTGGCCCATGCAGGTCAGAGCATATCGTATCGGTTACGTAACTGTACTGATACGAGCCTGCGACCTTGACTAAACCTTAGAAATCTCAATCCACTCTGCCTTGAAAATTCTCCTAGAAAATTCTCTACGTTCTTAAAATTTCATATTTGCTCTCGATTATACTTCCTTATTTTCCGTACACTTGATTCTCGTCGCTTCCTATTTCGCGGTGACGAATGATCGTGCTGTCTAGAATTCATCAAAAATTCTTAAATTATAGTATAATATTGCATGATTATTGAGTTTTGGTTGTTTATAGGTATTAGGGAGTATAGATGCCACAAGCCCTAGATATCTGTTGGTAGGATTATTAGCAACTAGTTAGGAGATCATAAGACTTTAGTGACCGTATTTTGAGGAGTAGTGTGACCAAAGGTGGGTAGAAGTCCTCGAGGCTTCGTAGTTACTAAAATGATTAAAAGGAGGATATAAACTATTTTTGAGGAATTAAATTGAGGATATTAAGGTAATAGTAGACCTTAAATTTTAAGGAATAGTATGAGTTGGAATTTCGAGGACAAAATTATTTTTAAGGTGCTTAGATTTGTAGCTTCCCTTTCCAGATTTTTTTATTATTATTTATCTGATTTAAATAGTGATTTTAGAATTTTACAAATGTTTATTTAGTTAATTATTACGGTAGACGATTTTAGCCATGGTTAAGTTTTGAAGTACCAGACGACTAGGAATCATGGCACGAATAGTGCAGTGACGTGTTTTGACTAGTGTTTAGCCATGATAGGGGAATGCCGAGCCATAGGAGTGTCCTAACTAGGAAAACCAAGCCAAGTTGCGACTCAACCCGTACCAAAGTTTTTATTTAATATTTAATTGTATTATTGAGTTTTCGGGAACCCGGTTGTACCGAACCTGTCCAGAATAAGCCCAAGTCAAATCCAAGTCCAGGTAGGCATGTAGTGGGACCAAATACGACCTTGTAGACATATTTGGTAAATGCAAATATTTTGTATATATATTTTTAGGAATTGACAATTATTTTCTAAATATTTGTTATAGGTAGATTATGGGTATTATTGTTGTTAAATAGTGTTTTACAAAATTTGTAGGATCTTCGGGAGCCAGATGAGTAGTGTGCTTGTTGTATCCATCAAAATAATTATTGGACTATTTTAATTGTTATTAGGATTATTATTATCATTAACATTATTTGTTGTTGTTATATGATAACGATTTATATTTATTAAATCATTTATTATATAAATGGTATGTATATATGTGTATATATATTCTTGTAAATAAGAAATTATGCTATGAATACATATATTATTAATATTTTTGGCTAACTGAGTATTTAATGATATGTATATACGAGGTGTGTAGATATGGATGTGTATATATACGTATATGTAATGACAATATTTTGATATAAATATTCTTGAAATGTTATAGCATTTTATTAAAAATATTTTATAGTTTATTTAAAATTTGGAAGTATCATATTATATATATAAATAGATATATGAATAAATATATGTGCGTGTGGTGTATGTATATAAATATATATATATATAATATAAATATATATATATATATATATATATATATATATATATATATATATATATATATATATATATATATATATATATATATATATATATATATATACCTATTTATATATATAATATGATACTTCCAAAAAAAAAAAAAAAAAAAAAAAAATATATATATATATATATATATATATATATATATATATATATATATATATATATATATATATATATATATAAAGATATGTATAGATATATATGTGTATATGTGTATTTATATATGTATTATATATATATATAAAAAAATGTATTATATATATATGTATATGCGCGTATATATGTATGTATACATATACATATGTATTGAGGTGTGTATATATATATATATATATATATATATATATATATATATATATATATATATATATATATATATATATATATATATATAAATATATACATATACATAAGTATTTGCTAATATAAGAAGTGGGAAAGAAAAAGAAATAGAAAAAGAAACAAACCATTGGCCCAGCCCAGTCGGGCCAGGCCAGTCCCCTCCCAGCTAGGCCTACGAGGCCAGCTCCCCACAACAAACCTGAATCCATGCCCGGCAACCCGAGCGGGCCTTTCCCCCACCTTAGCAGAACAAAACCGAGAGCAGCCAACCGCACAGGAGAAATCCCCAGACCCGGCCAATGAGTTCTCATCCCAGCCGCTAAAGCCTTCCAAGTCAGTTAGAACCCAACCGCAAAGCCCAGCCGGCCCACTCCAAAACATGCCCAAGCTAACCCATACCAAGCCCAACTCACAGTAGCATTCAGCCAACTGAATGCAACTCTTCCAGAGCAAACCCGCGTACCACCCTCTAAAGCCCAGCAAAACGAATCTGATGCGAACCCTGTAGAGAACGCGTATGTATATATGGATTGAGAGAACGAAAGGGAGCAAAACCGAAACCCTAGTCCCACGACAATCTTAGGACAACGCCGCCTCTCCCTGGCGCAAAACCCAGCCACCGCGCGCGCGCTGGTGGAGACAGAACACGCGACAGTAGGCCGCTGTGGGGAGGGGCAATTCGCGAGGCAATTCGCGAGGCGATTACGCGAGGCATAGTCCATCGTTTGTCGATCTTTCTGGTGAGGTATGTAGACAATCCATACAAATATATTTCCCTTCATTTAGTTCAAAATTAGATACGCTAGAATAGCCAGAAGATCGACGCAAAGATATCGAAAAACTGTCGAAACAAAGACAGAATTTCGAACGATGAAACAGTTTTGGAAGGCCGATTTCGGCTGTAATAGTGAGCGACTTAAGAATCTAATTGAACAATCACTTAGACAACCTAACCAGCATTCAAACCCTATTTTTAGATTATTTTTATACTTAGTAGATGCTAAGATAAATCGACTCGAAAATCGAGAAAAACCCGATAAAACTGTTTTTGAAAACTTGAAAATTCTTCGATACGACGTGTGTCCCGCCAATCCGGGCAACGTGGTCGCGAACCGAAGGCATCGAAAGGTGCATAACGGCTTCGTGGTCGTGTGGACTTTGACAGAATTCAAATTGGTTGCGTGTGCGCGACGAATTTGATGCGTATCCGTCGAAATTCACCGTATCGACCACTTTGCACAAACTCCAATTACTTTGTGCACGCTCGTCAGATCGAGACAAAACTTGCGCCAACAGGACCGTATTATTTTTCTGATCCTGTATGCCAAGTTTGGTCCGATTCTGAGACAGTTGATAAAATCGTCGTTTTGCGGGCCCCACGGTCCTACTCAATGGGCGATTTTATGCATGGCCCGTCGAAATCCAACTTTGGATATACGGTTGGGTTCGTATCGGAAAATCGGATCCGTAGACATATAGTTTGATGACTTTAGAGACCTTTGACTCTGGCACGCTTTTCGGTGCAAAGCGGGTCCAACGGCGGACATTATTTTTGCCCGAAATTACCGTTTTACCCTGTGTCCAGAATTGGACTTAAGGACAGGTAATCCTAGCTAATTTAACTATTCTGAGAATGTTGGTAACGTTTATTTCAGCTTTCGGAGACAGTTGTGATGACTTGGACTTTCTGACTTATTGATTGGCGATACATTATTGGTTCTCCGTGCAACCCCCAGGCAAGTATACCTTGCCAACTTGTATTGTATAATTTATATGCATGTTCATCATCTCGCTGCGTTTCTTTTCCTTACATTCGTGATTGCTTTATTCCATGTCTAGTACACTCGTCCTGTTATAGTTTTACTTTACATGTTTCTAGTTGCCTGCACATTCTCGTTCCTTTATGTTATGATATTTCTATCTGTTACACTATGTTAGTTTCATATGTATTCCTTGATAGAGTCGTCTAGTCCTACACCACGATTCCCTCGACTTGACTATAACTTGACTTGACTTGACATGACTTGAGTAGGACTTGACTTTGACATTCTATAGATTGTGAGTACTTACCTTGACTACGGTCTATAGGATTTTATACTAGGATTGGCTACTGTCTTGGTTGTGAGTACTTGTCTTGACTGCGATTGAGACACTATAGATTGTGAGTACTTGCCTTGACTGCAGTCTATAGCTTTGACCTATTAGCCACTTCTAGTATAGCATGCCAGTGTCTTAGGATCCTTGTGTTTAGATCTTGTGTCTTGGTTCATTTTGTCTCATTGGATATCCTTGATTGTCCCTTTCTTCTTTGTATATTTGTACTGTTACATGTTGGCTTGTATATTATGTATCTTGGTAGTCCTCTGAGGACGTGATGGTATCTTCAGGTTTAGCGACTGCGTGGAGTTAGTTAGTAGAGCGGCATGGTAGAGGATTGCGATGCATGATATAGGTATTTGCTTGTGATATTTCTTTATTATCCTCTCATGCTTTACCATGATATACTCTGCTTATTTATAGACTCATATCATTCTTGGAGTCTAATCGAACAATATGCTAAATGGGCTGCAGACCATGACCCATACTTGTTCATTCTTGTTTATGTGATTCATGTGGATTGAGATATAGTTTAGACTAGATATGATACCATGACCTTGACAGCTTATACGTACTCGAGTCGGGCTGGAGTCCGTTCGATACGTAGCTGGCTTGCTCACGAGCTCGCATCCGAAAACCGGGTGCGGGTCGTGACACCTACCAAGGGCCTTATATTCTAGTATAGACCACCTGCAGCATCTTTATTGCCCACCTGTACCCCAGCAATAGTAGTACCATCCATCGATCAGAGCTCCAGTACTGCAGCAGCAGAGGTAGGCTCTCATAATTTGTGTATTTTGTAAGAGGCCAGGACATGCAACAGACATCTACCGAAAAAAACTCGGGCAATGTCTTGCCTGTGGATCTTCTGTACATCAGCTCCGAGAATGTCCATCGGCCTACCCCAGAGGTGGAGCACAACCAAGACATATTGTACCACAGCGTAGAGCACCGCTCCCGACCCAGCAGCAGCGGTTCAGGCAACAGCAGCAGAGAACGGCTCAAGGGAGAGCCTATGCTATGGCTATTGATGCACCAAATCCAGTATCGAAGATAGTACCGGAGCTAGAGCAGGAGCTAGTAGATGACATCATCACAGGTCTTATTCTACTACATTCTTATCCAGCTACTGCATTATTTGATTCTGGCGCTTCATATTGTTTTCTATCACTTGAGTTTGTACATAGAATAACCAGGAATGAGTAGAGTTATGATTGGAGGGGAAGCAGTATCTATTAGTGATATGTATAGTTACCCTATTATTACAACTGAAAGAGAGTTTAGGGTACAATTTTTCGTAATACCTCTTCCCGGGTATGATGTTATACTGGGAATGGACTGGCTTAGTGACTCACATGCAGTCATAGATTATTTTGGAGGCAGTATATTTTTTAATCCCCTAGGAAAGAAGGAGTTTAGAGTGAGAAGAGCTATTCTAGAGATTATGGGCGAGACCAACTTTGCTGCTACAGTTGAAGAGCAAGTACCTACCCATCCTATCATCACGGAATTCATAAATATTTTTCAGAAGATCTTCCAGGTCTTCCGCCTAACAGAGATGTGGAGTTCTCTATAAATCTGATTCTGGGATCAAAACCGATATCTTAGAGCTATTATAGAGTGAATCCCAAAGAAACCAAGGAGATGAAGGACCCGATCGATGAGTTGTTGAGCAAGGGCTTCATCAGATCCGGAGCGTCACCATGGTGAGTACCAGTTCTTTTTATACCCAAAAAGGATGGCACAGTTCGGATGTGCATCGACTAAAAAGTTAGTTAACACTAATGTACTTACTTGGATTCCAAAAACTAGAAAGTTAGTTGACACAAATGGACTTATTTGGATTCCAAAAAACTAATCATGCTGCACCCTTGAAGAAATGGGTACCAAAGGTTACATCTACTTGTTTAGGTAGACCTTCAACCTTCTCATGCTAAAAGTAAATGGATCCTCGATAGCGGATGTTTGCGGCACATGACAGGTGATGCATCCTTATTCGCTACGCTATCGATGAAGAGAGAAGAGTATGTTTCCTTTGGTAATAATCTTCGAGGTAATATTATAGGAATTGGTACTGTTAGTATATCTCCCTACCCAAAATAAAAGATGTTTGTCTAGTCACATAATTGAAACATAACCTGTTAAGCATTAGTCATTTGGCAGATAACGATTATGGTATCAATTTTGTGAAAGACAAATGTTCTATATATGAAATATCTACTGGTAATCCCTTATATAAAGGCGTTAGGGAAGATAATATATATGTTTTCTTTTTAGAACGTATTAACAGTCCAGGTAGGTGCCTAACTAGTAGCCAATCAAGATAAAAGTTAGCTATGGCACATGAGGCTAGGATATCCTAACGTGAATACTATCTCACGGCTATCGACTAAAAAGCTGGTAAAGGAACTCCCAAAAATTTCCTTCAAGAGAGATATGGTATGTTCGGATTATGAAAAGAATAAAGCAACTAGGTCATCATTTAAATCCATCAATGTTGTTATCACTTCTAGACCCTTGCAATTGATTCATTTGGATTTGTATGGTCCTAGTAGTCGTTACTCTTTGTGGTAAGCTCTATGCTTTTCTTATAGTTGATGATTTCTCTCAATTTACTTGGGTTTACTTTTTATTTAATAAAAGTGATGCCATTTTTGAATTTGAAGTATTTTGTAAAAAGGTACAAAATAAAAAAGGCTTCATAATTACTCGAATCCGAAGTGATCATCACGACGAATTCGAAAATACTAATTTTAAAAAGTTTTGTGATGATAATGGATATTACCATGAATTTTCTTGTCCTAGAACTCCTCAAAAAAAAGGGTGTTGTAGAGAGAAAGAATAGAACTCTTAGCGATATGGCTAGAGTCATGCTTAACCAGCATAATCTTCCTAAATATTTTTGGACAGAAATTGTACGTTCATCCTGGTATGTTTTAAATACGGCGTTAATTCGACCTATATCGAAGAAACCCCCTATGAATTGTGGATTGGAAAGATTCCAAATGTTTCTTATTTTAAAGTTTTTGGATGTCACTGTTTTATCCTGAACACCAAGGATCACTTGGATAAGTTCGAATCAAAGGCAAATGCAGGGATATTCCTCGGGTATGATGCCAAGAGTAAGGGATATAAGATTTTCAATAAAAGATCTATAATTGTTGAAGAATCTATTAATATTTTCTTTGATGAGCTCAACAGTCAGAAATCTAGCGACACTGATGACAAAGATGTACAAAACAAATCCAAGGCACCTAAAGATACTACTAACAACGAGAACTATCTTAAGAGTCTGCCTAAGAAGATGAAATTCCTGCCAGACCATCCAGAGACACTTGTTATTGGTGATGTATCCAAAGGAGTAGGTACACATTCTTCTACTAGAGACATAGCATCAAACATTGCTTTTATTTCTCAAGTAGAACCTAAATCAGTAGCAGATGCTTTTCTGTATAAATTTTGGATTGATGCCATGCGAGAGGAACTTAATCAATTTGAGAGAAACCAAGTTTGGGAACTTGGTCCTAAATCTATTGGTCAATCAATAATTGTTACCAAATGGGTGTTCCGAAATAAACTAAGTGAGAATGGACATGTTCTACGCAACAAAGCACGTCTAGTGGCACAAGATTATAATCAAGAAGAAGGAATTGATTATGATGAGACATATGCTCATGTTGCTAGACTAGAATCTATTCGCATGTGTTTGTGCATTTACATGTTTTGTGCATTTGCATATTTTTATAATTTTAAACTTTTCAAATGTATGTTAAGAGTGCATTTTTAAATGGTTTTATACAAGAAGTTTTTGTGATGCAACCCCTGGTTTTGAGAATTTTCAAAAACCTGATCACGCTTTCAAGTTAAGAGAGGCACTTTATGGACTCAAACAAGCACCGCATGCTTGGTATGAATGCTTAATTACTTTCCTACTTGAAAATGATTTTTTAAAAGGAAGGGTTGATACAACTTTGTTTATCAAAACTTCAGATGATAGTATTTTACTTGTACAAATATACGTTGATGACATAATATTCAGTTCTACTAACGAAAAACTCTGTCAAGATTTTGCTAAGTATATGTAGAGTGAGTTTGAGATGAGTACGATGGAAGAACTCAACTACTTCCTAGGACTTCAGATCAAACAACACTCGCAGGTAACCTTCATCAATCAAGCCAAGTACACGAAGGACTTACTAAAGAAGTTTGACTTCGACAATAGTACGTCAGTGGCTACATCAGATCGACTTGACCTTGATGAATGTGGAAAACCAGTCGACCAGCATAAGTATCGAGGTATGACTGGCATTTTACTATACTTAAGTGCTAGTTAACCTGATATTATGTTTAGTGTTTACATCTGTGCACAATATCAAGCTAACCCTAAGAAATCACACTTATACGCTGTTAAGCGTATCTTTCGATACCTTAAAGGAACATCTAATATCGGCTTATGGTATCCCAAAACCACATCATTTGACCTAATTGGTTACTCAGATATTGATTTTACTGGATGCAAAATAGACCGTAAAAGTGTAAGAGGTACATGTCATTTCCTAGGTAAAGCTTTAGTCTTTTGGTTTAGCAAAAATAAAATTATGTAGCATTATTAACAACTGAGGCTGAGTATATCGTCGCAGGACGTTGTTGTGCTCAAATTTTGTGGATGAAGCTAACCTTAGAAAATTATAATCTGTAGTACACTTAGATTCTCATATACTATGATAACACTAGCACTCTTAATCTGACTAAGAACCCAGTATGTCACTCACGCACTAAGCATATAGAAATACGTCATCACTTTTTACATGATCACCAACAACACGGAGATATTTGTCTAGAGTTCATTGCCACAGATCATCAACTGGCAGATATATTCACAAAACTACTAGTCGAAGATCGGTTTAACTATTTGCGTCGCGAGCTTGGCATACTTGAATTTTTGGAATCATAATGGGTTATGTTTAATAAAAAAATACTTAAAACATAAAGTTCAACGATTATTAATCGAAATTTTGGGTACAAGTCGAAAAGGTCCTTCTATCAACAAGACGTAAAAGCCTAAATGACACGGTGCCAAGTGTTTTCGGACTACCGCTAGTTGGGATCCGGCCCCTACAGCTAACCCAAGATAATGGATATTAATTAATCGATAAATTACAAGTTTCTACGTTATTTTTATCATTCATTACTCAAATATAAACTAAAACTCAAGTGGCCGAGTTCGGACCGAACTCGAACCGAGTTCGGGCCGAACTCTGTGGCGACATGTTATATAATCAGAATTCGAAATAGCAGTCCCCTCTACTTCATCTTCATCCCCAAAATAGCCGACCAAGCCTCCCAAAACCCTAATTTCTTAAACCCTAGATCCTAGAAACCTTCTTCTAAGGTCTTTCAACCCGAAATTCCTTGGATCTAAGGCATTCTAAAGGCATTCCCTTCCATCTTTGATCATTTTTAGGTATAATTCTCCATTTCCTCTCTCAATTTTGAAATAGCACGTAGGGTGTTTAAGAGAAAGAAGTGTTAGGGATGCTGCCTCATCTTCTACATCTGAATACGAACCCATTAATCTATTCAGTCCCTCTCATCCTGATGACGATAAGGATTATGATCCAAACCTATTTGTCTCACTAGAAATATATATCAATTGGTTTGATCATTTTCGATACCGAAAAATCTATCTAGGTAAAATGATTAACTTTACAATTTTCTCAAAATATTTGACCACTTATGAATACTTAGGTCTTCATAAATTTTTAGAAGTATTAAATTCTATTCACAAAAATATAGTTAAAATGTTTTATTTCAACATGCAATAATCCGACGACTATATCCATTCATCTGTCAGCGGAAAGGAATTTGAATTCAATTATGCTAATTTGAGCGAATATTTTCAAATACCAAACAATGGTGATGCTCTTGTCAATATTATTAAAGTTCAATTTCCTGACGGCATGCCTCTTGAATCCTTCAAAGTTGCGTCGTATCATCCTAACCCAGTTCCTCGGAGACGTTTGTGTGCACGCAACTTAAACCAACATTTCTATGAGTTACATTGTATCATTATTTTATCTTTTTTTACCAAAGACAGTATCTAATGATGATATAATGTACTTGGAACTATATACGATGTATCACATTCACTTTAAGATTTTTTTTTCCTTTCACAAGACTATGTTAGTTCTTATAATCAACTGTCGGAGGGTAAACAATCTTCCAAAAATTTGTTATTCTTTTAGAGTTTTGTCCCATCTCTGGAACGCCTTCAAAGCTACTTAGGTCTAGGACATTCCCTTATCCTTCTGGTGATGCTTCACCTCCTCCAGCTCAAATTGCAGCCCCAGCAGACGCTCCAGCTTATCCAGCTCCTGCAGCCCCGGGTCACACTATTGACGAGCTATATCAACGGTTCGATACTTTTGTCACTCTTCAGGGACAACAACGTCAGGCCGATCTGACTCGTTATTGTGACACTAATTTCTGCCATATTTTTTAGATTCAGGTCTTAAGAAATGCTATGGCAGATATTCTATGGACGATGGCTCATCATCCTACTACACCAATGACTATTATCCGTCACCCTGCCTTTGACGGACCGAGACTTGAGCATGATTCGATGTATGTCTACTTCGACCCTATGACAGCATATTTTGATCCAACACAGCCACCGACTGATGCTCTGCCTGCTGATGCTTCTGGTGGTGCTGATAGTAGGTTTGATGTTTTGGACTTAGTATTTTGTGGATCTGTCTGATGATGATGATCTGATATGTAGCAGCACATATTAATTATTTTTATGCATTTAGGACTTATTTACTTCAGTTGTAGTGACACTTTCTTTTACATGATCTTCTAGTTTTTTATCTATTACTGTTACGGTTGATGTTCTATTTTCATACTACTTGAGTTGTTGACTTGTCATTTCATATCATTTTTGGTATCACTCTATTTTTTATTTTTATTGTTTGGCTCATAAATTACGAGGAGCCAAATTTTGAGTACATGACAAAGGGAGAGAATGAGCATACCAAAATCAAAATTTTCAAGATTTCAGAAAAGTTAGGTATAATTTCAATGTTTTAATATAATATTTTGATATAGACTCAAAGTTTGTCAATTATCAAAATGGGAAAGATTGTTGGCCAACTAGTCATGATCATACCTGATTTTGATAATCAACGTCAACTTTGGTCGATACGTAAAATATATATACAGCTACAGGTTTACAGGTTTCAAGTATCACCTACTACTGCTACAAGCTACAAACGTCTCGTCGTTATCAGGAACCAAAAGCGATAGAATCAAGATCAAGATTTTTATGTATTTATTCTATATTTTATCTTTATTTGAGTCTAGGAAAAATATGTAAGATTGATCAGGATCGGTACTAGCTTAGCTATTCTCAGTCCACAAAAATATAGCCTACTTATCCACAAATTTATATCTAAAGTTCACAATCAAAAATAGCCCCAAATCTAACAATTTGGCCCAAAATAGTTTCTGTCAGAACTCAGGCAGAACTTAGCCAGAACTCTGCCCGAGTTCGGTCAGGGCAGTTCCAACTTATTTTTGAATTCCCTGGATATCTGCATCCAACGTTCGAATGTGAGATTTCTGCATCCGAACTCTGCCCGAATTCGGCTCATAAAAATACTGTAAATAGAGAGAAACTTTCACATTTTTAAATCACTCATTCATTCAATCTCATTCTCTACTTTATTCCTTTAAAGTGTTTTACGAGCTATACTTTCAAATCTAGCTTATACTACTCTTAACCAAGCTAGTACAGTTTCAGTTCAAACAAGAGTTTGGTTTTGAAGAGTTGTATCGGAGGCTATTTCGGAAAAGTTCCAGTTTTTAATCGCCTTCTGTAGTCGGTCGTGCACTCGTCGCCAAGCACGGTGTTGTTGATGTTGGTCGTACAATTGTCCCCAAGTACGGTGTTGTAAGAGTTGCAAGTACTCAGTTAAAGCTTGTGCCATAATGGATTAACATCGAACAAGAGTACTCGAGACTGGATTAGTCCTCCATGAGTGAAACCAGTATATATCGCTATGTCACTGAGTTTGAATCTTCTTAACTCTTTACTTTTACTGCAACTCATTTACTGTTATTTCATTTGCTCTCACTAGCCATAGTACTTAATTTTTAATTATTAATTTATTCTGCTACATACGCACACACTCTATTCACCTCCTCTAGAGGTACTCAACGGTCCTACATACTTATGTGTATTAGTCAATGTATATAGTTATTGTAACTGATCCAAGTTATAATTTATAAGTGAAAACAATCAAGGTTCAGATACTACCACTGGTACAATACTAGAAAACTATATACATCTATAAATGAAGCCTTGACTCAATTGAAGCAACATCTAGCTACTCAACAAGATTGACGAAGATGTCTTTAGGTTATAGTTATTCGAAATAGTGATCCTCAAATACTGTTTCTATAAATAACCCCACTTCTATCTCCATAGCGTGTAATAGATCTAAATCTAGTAAAATTTACAATTAAGTGGGTCATGAATAACAAAATAATAACAAAATATTTGTCTACGTGTGTATAATTTAACCAGTAAAAATGAGACCTAGGACCACAATTCTATAAATTAAGGAGAAACAATTGCAGACAAATAAATACGCTAGATGTTGGAGGAAGTGGCATTGATCACGTTCCAGTTACAATTTCAACTACCAGCCTCGCATGAAAGAAAGTGAATAGTAAAAACATAATTCATCATCAAAAACACTATACTTTTCTAAGGTTGACAAATGAGTGCCTTGTTATATATGAATCAATAAATTCTCTGATCATCGAAAGATCATCTCAAAATACTCCATGTCTTCAATTGATCAGAAGCTTAAGTACTATACCATACCACAACAATGTCTAGACCCTTATTTTCCATTGCCATATGCTCTAAATTCTGAAACTATCACCATGTAACCATCATACTTTCTCTATTAGTAGTGGAATCTGACAACAACTAAATTCAGGCATTACGGGAAGCTATTTGTGCTATACCTTGAGGGTACATAACATAGAAATGCAAAACACGAAAACAAATAAGGTTGGAACCTTAATGGGCCTCTATTTGTTATGCTGAAAATGCTCCATCGCAGTACCTGTAGAATATGAGAAATTTATACAAATGGTAAGAGGGTTGTATATGTAACCACTATATATATGAGCCATAAATAGAAAAACCAAATAGGTTCATATGAACACAGTTTAGTCAATCGAAGACTGCATCATTCACAATGGAACACAAAATCTCATATTGGAGTTACAACTGTAGATGCTATCACAACAACATGAGCTTTCAGTATTCATGACATATTTTAGTTGTATATGTTGTCACTAGATTTTTAATGGGTTAAGGCTGAAGCACACAACACACACACACACACACGCACACATAAATAATTATAATATATATATATATATATATATATATATATATATATATATATATATATATATATATATATATATAATATATAATATATTATATAATATATATATTATATATTATATTAGTATATTACTAATATAATATATTATAATATAATATATATATATAAATAATATATATATAATATATATTAGAATTATATATATATATATATATATTAGTATATATATATATATAGATATATATTATATATATATATATATATATATATATATAATAATATAATATAATATTATATATTATATTAGTATATTATTATATATATATATATATATTATATATATATAAAAATATATATATATATTATATATATATATATTAATATATAATATATATATAATATAATATAAATATATAAAATATATTAATATTATATATATATAATATATATATATATATATTACTAATAAATTATATATATATAAACAACAGACTTTATTGAAAGCAAAAGAGCCGAAGCTCAAAAGGTTGGCACCGGGAGATATCCCGACGACCAACAAAAATAACCGAGCCAGGCCGAACCAAGGCAGAGACGAAACACTATCCTCCCCGGGGAAACCGGGGGAACAAAAGAGAATAAAACAAAAGGAAAGGGGGAATAGGAAAGGGCTAACCCTGTGACCAGCGCACTGACGAGATAGTCGAAGGGAGCCCGACCGGGCTAAGGAGGTTTACGATGGTAGGTCGGTAACTTTATACCCCTACCGCTAATAGAACGAAGGTACCGTGGCTCTGCCGCAACGTTAGCTTTCTTGCGAATGGATTCGAGGTATGAATCGGTATTAGAATGTTCGATGTTTTCAATGCCTTGATCCGAGTCGAGAGCCTGTTCGACTTCCAGCATTCTTGATGGAATCGAGGGGACGTCTATGGCTCGGATGATAGTGTATTCGTTGATCGCGTCAACCGGTGAGCAAGCTTCAGCGTTATCACCCCCACTTTCCTGAATAGGGCTAATATAGTTATTTATAATATTTTATTATTTTAATATTATTGTTAGTGTTTTTATATTATTAATTAAGTAGGTATTTTATTGATAGAGTTTTTTATTTATAAAAGCTTTATATATTTAATAATTATATAAAAAAATATTTAATAATTATATAAAATAAATATTTAGTTTTGTTTATAAATAAATTCTGATTTTATTATATATATAGTATATATATATATATATATATATATATATATATATATATATATATATATATATATATATATATATATATATATATATATATATAATATATATTTAGTTATTATTCCATTTATGGGATATATATATAAATATATATTTGTATTAATGGGTAAATATTAATTGGTTTATTTTATATAAATAAATATATACGTATATGTGTAAATATATAATATATGTATGTATGTATGTATGTATGTATGTATGTGTGTGTGTGTGTGTGTGTGTGTGTGTGTGTCTATATATATATATATATATATATATATATATATATATATATATATATATAATATATATATATATATATATATATATAATATATATATATATATAAAGGTTTAAGGTTTAAGAAAGAAAGAAAAGAAAAAAAAAGAAAAAAAAAAACAAAAACAAACTAACACACACACCACAAAAGCAACGAGCACAGCAGCAGCATACCAAGCCGAGCGCGCCCCCACACCCCTTTTTTCCTTTACTTCCATTTCAAACCCGAACGAACCGAACCCGACCTTTATATGTGTTCGATAGAGAGAGAGAGAGAGAGGGAGAGATTTTTGCAAAACTCAAACCTTAGCCGTCACCCCCAGCCCAGCGTACACCCCGACATCGCCGTCGACCAACCCGCGGCCGTCTATCGTCGAAAAATGCGCAACAAGCAGCCCACCCGCGCACGAAAACTGTCAGCGAAGAGCCATCTTCGGAAATAGATTTCTCCTTCCTCGCTCCATCGTTTTGCGAACCACCTGGTCAGATATGATCATAACATATACACCTTTAATTTTCTTCAAATAGTTCGTGCCGATTCTCACCATGTGCGACGAAAAATGATTTCCAAAATCGAGAAAAACTTGATTTATTGGACGTTAGAAACTATCCCGAAACCCCAACTTTGTAGCCGATTTGCGACCAGCGTGTTGCGAGTTTTCAAAATTGGTTTGAAGAGACTTGTAGACAACCTATAGGGCTTTAAAACCCTTTTTGTATAATTAAATTTGATGTACTGTACAGAAAGTTATTGGTTTGTGATGTTGGAGAAAAAACTGATTTTTAAAACATAATTTTTAGAAACATTGTCCCGATACGCTGTCTGTCCCGTCAATTCGGACGACGTGGTCGCAAACCAAAAGTGTCAAAAGGTGTGTATCGACATTGTGGACGTATGGGCTTTGACGGAATTCAAATTGGTCGCGTGTGCGCGACGAATTTGATGCGTATCCGTCAAAAAATTCACCGTATTAGCCTTTTGCATATTTGTCAATTACTTTGTGCATGCTCGTCATATCGAGACTAAACTTGTGCCAACAGGACCATATCATTTTTCTGGTCTTGTATGCCAAGCTTGGTCCGATTCTGAGACGGTCGATCGGAACGCTATTTTGGCGGGCCCGCTGATCCGATCTAATAGGAAAATTTGTGCACGGCCCACCGGAATCCAACTTTGGACATATGGTTGGGATTCGTCTCGTCAAACCGGACCCGTAGACATATAGTTTGATGACTTTAGAGACCGTAGGTTCTGACACATTTTTTGGTGTAAAGTGGGTCCAACGGTGGATTACCGTTTTGCCCTCTTGTCCAGAATTGGACTTATGGGTAGACGTTTCTAGCTAATTTGACCATTTTGAGAATGTTGGTAATGCCTGTTTCAGCATTAGGAGACTGTTGTACGAGTTGACCGTTCGTGGCTCTTTGAGTGGTTTGTAGTTTCGATTTTCTCAGCTCAGGACAACAGGACAAATACATTCTCTGATAGTTTTTATTGCTTTGATATCTACTATATCCGATTCAGTTGTAGTGTTATACTTGATTCTCTGACACTGAGGATACACGGACTAGTATACATTGAATCTCATCATGAGATGTCATTTCCGGTTTACCTGGTATATGAGTACATTATTCGGTATTATTTCATGTACTTGTATAGACACCGATTTGGGAGTGGGCTGGCCCCCTACTCTTCGAATCCTGTGTCATGACCTGTCATGTCTGGATCCATTATACTATTCGGTGATGGGGAGTTATTATAGGTTATGTGATCATTACCCCTACTTGTTTATTACTTGTACATAGTTCCACCCTCACCACACGTAGGGTGTAGCCTGACCTTATACTACTCGTGCATAGCTTTCCATTTTGGCCGGCCTGATCCCTATACTATTATACTAACTGTGCATAGCCGGTCAAATGGAACAGCCTGATCTTGACCCAAGTCGATCACTATAACGCTCTAATATCTCATGGCACTTTATTTTATGTTTACATCATACCTCAGATTACTTTCCATTGTTTATACTCCAGTTTTATCTTATATCTCACACATGACATGATAATCCAGTTCTCTTTGTACTGTTTTACTTTCAGTCTTGACATTTCATCTTGTATTTCATTATGATTGTCTCTTATAGTATTTGTCAATTCACTATGGAACTGCTGTTGGTGTTTGTACTGCTCATATCCTGACAGGATAACCCTCGTTATTTTTCAGAGGAATTTAGATGCAGATTGCCCGACCTACTACGGGTTTGGCATAGATGGAGCCTACGACCAGGACCAGCCTGTGGACCCGGTGCTCGTAGAGGACGTACCGCCAGTAGTGACCTAGTTCACCTAGATTTTGTCATGATTACATTCCAGTTTGATACTTTGAGACTTGTAGTATTTATTTTAGGATATTGTTTTATGTCTTGGTTTCTGGACTTGTGATTGCGACCCAGCGTTGTTTCAGACTACTTATCTCATCTTTATCTTTATCTTTATCTTTATCATCGTATTTATCTTCCTTAGAATTATGTGATTGAGTTGTGGTTATATTCCTCTGTGCGGAGATGACAGGTTATATTTGTATCTTAGATTCTATATATTCTAGATGACCTTTACAGCGTTCTACTGCCGATACTGTGGCGTAGGCTAGACGTACCCACGTGTTCGTGCCCCTAAACAGGGTACAGGTCGTGACACATTTTTATGGTGGCCCATGCAGGTCAGAGTCGCAACTAGTAGCGATTTCGTAATGGTACTCGACTTAGAGTACTAATTACTGAGCCTACTATTAGGACGTAGGTTTTAGGTTATGATAGGAGTTACTCAATCACATATTAGGAAAATTCTAATCTTTTGATTATCAAGACAACTCTCCTTGCATTTCGAAATAAATCGTCCTTTCTTGACGATATCTTATCATATGCCATATTGATCTCTTTTCTTAGGACTTTTAAGAGATTCCTGTGACGACCCTTGAGAATCTTGTTTTGAATATCAATTTGAAATCATTTCTTCTTGTGTTTTGTTCACCCTTGATCCTTGTTATTGAATTTGATATTCAGGGATTATTATTGATTTTGATGGTCATATTGAGATGAATTTTATGGCCCTAGTTACGGTATCTTTTGATAACATATGTTGACGGAATAACAGGGAAGGTAAAATGTCTACTTGGTTGTGGAACCTGGAGTTTATCGCAGCTATATTAGCCGACGTGGCGGAAACGTAGGGACCTGACTTCGGATGTACATATCTTGGTCATGAGATTTGAGATTTCTCGTAGCTATACTAGTCGGCGTGGCGAGGATTCCAGACGATATAATTATAGAGGTGCATACCTAGTTATGGAATCTACCGTTTATCGCTAGCCTTGCTTACTGGCGTGGCGAGGATTCTGAGTATCATTATTTAGGACAGACGTGTATGATTATCAGATTATATCTTGAGAAGGGTCCTAACATATCATCTCTATCATTTCACTTCTGTTATTATAGATTCTATTACATCATCAATTAGCTTAGGAGTAAGGATAGTTTCAGTTATTTAGTCCAGGTCCTTGTAGATTCTCATTTCATTATAAGTTCTTCGTAGTGTGATGTCTTGATGATTTGCAATTGGTCTGTGTCCTTGAGTAATTGTGTTAATAGTTTAGAGTATAGTTAGAAAGTATTGTATATGATTGTTGATAATTAAATATAGATGAGAATCCTGGAGTGATTAATAAGTGTTAAGGTAGGAGTTGCACTAGGTACCAGAATAGGAGGAGTACCCTAGTAGCTAGAGACGAAGTATTTCAAGTGTTATAAAAGTTTAGGCACCAACAGTTTAGTGTCTACTTGGAGGAGAGACATGAACAACCTAGTATAGGGTTACCATCCAAGTATCATATAGATGAGTTAGTGCCTTGTATAGACAACGTCAAGACTTGGGTAGACACCCTAGAGAGAGTATCCTAGATAGACGAATGTTCTTCCTTGACTTTAATTTCTGGAGCGTCAGAGATGTCAATCTCTGGAAACTTCCTTCATGAGTTTGTAGTAGACAAGATTATCTTCATTTTAATATATTATGTCCCACTCAAACTCGTTCTCTTGTACTATCTTTGTATTGCACAACTTTCGGATCAATTTAGGCCATTGACCATTCCTACTTTTATTTATGATTATCATATGCACATTGCCATGAATTTTAATTTAGGAGCACAAGACTAGTTGTTATCTCAAAACCAACTTCATATGCATGATCTAGACAAGACACCCTACGCCCATGCACACCATCTTGTGCTTCATTTTATCACACGACTTTCCTGACACAATGCCCAATCTTGATTCATCCCACGAAGTCATTTTTATTTTCGACTCGAATTGGGGACACCATTTCGACCCAAACTTGTTGACCCAAAATATGGACACGACCCACATTAAGCCTACTACCCACGTGACACTTGTGTCCCATTCAACTGAGCCCTGCATGTTATTTATTTACCACATTCATTGAGGAAGACAATAGAAGGTAGTATCCTATAAGTGTAGTACAGTATCCTGGATAGAGTGTGCCAGTAAGTTGAGATCTTCACGGGTCACAAGAGCTTGAAGTACATGTTCACCCAGAAGGAATTGAACATGAGGCAGAGGCGCTG